>JAEQBH010002896.1:0-161686 GCA_016808115.1 Tetrastigma voinierianum
AATTTGTTTTCAATTCTTATTATTACAATTCATACAAAATAAACGGGTCTCTAGCCCGAATTTTTACAAAATACAAGATAGGCCATCTTTGTCGTTTCTTCGCCTCTGAGTCCCGGATCTAGGCCATCTAATCGTCTTGGTACCTGAAAAAGGGGGTCCCCACGACGGGGTGATAAGCCGATGGTGAATTCCCTACTTAGGTTACTCCCACCTATGTACGATAAGTGTATTTGCAGACATACAACACGTGCTAATATATCACTCATGCATATATTAACAAATTTAAATCATACATCTGTTATTAGTTTATGATAATAACATAAACTTAGCTCACATGGGGCTAAGCACAGATTGGCGATTTAGATCTTTGGAACGACCCACAATTTCACAATCAACATATTTATTCACCCAGCAGCAATAACACATCATAAGCGATCCATTGGACTGTCAAACCCCACAAAGATTTATTCACTGGTCAAATCTTTTGGAATCGAAGTCACGGCCATCTAATTTCTGACAATCCCCCATCCGTTACATGACCCATAAGCAAAAAAAGTAAAACAATGGAGAAAAAAACCCACCATTTTGGAGTTTTATGACCTCACAAATCATTACCCACGCGCGCAACCCTCGGCGTGTAGACCGACTTGCCTGCTGCGCTGGCGAACTGTGATCTGATCGTCGTAGATCTTAGAAGCGGGACTTTCTCTTTGAGCCCCCATCTCAACCACTTTGCCCATCAACCCTTAAGAAAATGAAAGTGGAAGATGATGTCTGTCCTCCAAAATTTTAAGTTTGCCCCTCCACTTCTTTGACTTTTTCTTTTCCTGTATTTTCTCTTTGCTCATCTCATTTCCTTTCCTTTGGTCATTCTCTCCCCTTTTGAGCACATTGGCCATTATGGTCAAAATGAGGAAATTTCCTCCCCCCTTCCTCAAGCCAAATGTGTGGCTATCATAAATCCTTCCTTTTCTTAATTTCTCCAATTTCTCTATGGCATCATCACTTGTAACATTGCAGGCCATGGGATTTGTTCTTCTGAGCTGTTGCCTCTCAATTCAGTGCTCAGGTGCTCATGTCCTCTCTTTCCTTCTTAGTGTGTCGTAGACACCCACACCTAGAAAAAGTGGAAATCGACATCCGAAGTGCGGCGAAGTCGGCGTGGTAGCTAGATTTAGCGAAACGATTCTATGGTGATGTTCCGTCCTCCAGAGATCTGAAAAATTCGATTTTGACCGAAATTGCCATTTTACCTCCTTTGAAAAGTACGGATTTGAGAGGTTCTAATTTCAGTATGATTGATAACTGTTTTGAGCAGAAACTCCGTTAATAGTGAATATCTATCGACTTCCTTTATACTCTAACATAAGGCGCCAGGCATAATAACTGATAATACGTAGTGGTTCTTTCCCAGTTGGCCATAAAATCCGAGGATGGAAAGCGTATTGAAATGGCCTGGTACCTGAGCTCTACGTAAGCTGGCTGGTCTGGAAGTAAGGCCGTGGATCTCTCGCATGGAAGTGCTATCAATGCGTCTTTATTAGAGTATTTAAATCTCTTTTACATACAACTGTTGACTTCTCCATTGGTCACTGTTGCCTCATTAGCGAGGAAATGCTGACAGTTTACGTGATCTATCGGCAATCACCACCTTCAGCGTCTTCAACCACTAACTGGAAGCAGCGGTCCTGCACCACAAAATCCCTTCGTGATTTTGACTTTCAGCGCTGAGGGATGCGGAAGATCTGTGAGCGCCGGTCTTTGATATTCGGCCTTGCTATTGGCACGTGAATGAGACATCAGGGTCAGCTCTACAACATCTTTCTTCATGCCTCCACGATGAAGTGTTCCTACTGAGGTATGATACATTTTAGTGCTTCAGATTACAATAGCACTTATGCGAGAAAAGTGAGCCTCTTCTATGAATTTCTCTTCTTATCCTCCATCCGGTACACACAACACCGCATTCTTTATCCATCTAATGTACCATATGCCAAATCTGAAAATCCAACCGGTTGCCTAGACTCGAAGCCCGCTTTTTCAACTCAATCACGGTGGATCTTGATGCCTTGGCTCATATCCTATCTATCGGTCTGGACGAACATGAAGTACCTGTCTTCAAATAAAGAAGCTCATTGTCTGTCGGCTCTAGTCTCACACCTAAGACCTCAGATTCCCCAGATCTAGGGGTACTTAGCCTTTAAGTGAGGATATGGAACCTGTAGTTTCCCTCACAGGAAACATTAACTACCACATTAGCCTTTCCCCAGATGGTGCTCAATGGTGCACTCATGATCCTTATTGAGCTCCTTACATCTCCTTTGTACATGTTAACTCATGTGAATAAATATTGCAGGCTTTTTTAATCTGTAAAAATTCTGCACTGGAACCCCATATAAATAATGCCTCCATATCAGGCGACCAGGAACTACAACAATAGCTCCCAGTGTTGTTAACCATCGGATAATTACTGTTCATGCTTCTTCAATTGTCTGAAGCATATGCTATCCACATTTTCATGTTGCATTAAACACACCTAAAGCCTCTTTTGGAAGCTTCATCACATGATACTTTGTATATCAATACCTTTTGACGGAAGTACACTGAAGCTGGGATGGTCGATTTAGTTTTTGGTTAAATGAAGCTTTGCTGACCATCACCTCACGACCATACATGACTTTTCCTTTTCCTTGTCAATTTAGTCAGGCAGCCCCAACGAAAACCCCTCAACCAGTGGTATTAAGTAATACCACGAACCGAAAACCATTATCTCTGTCACATTCGTAGGTGGTTTCCAGTTCATAATTGCCTTAATCTTTTAAGGATCAACAGAAACCCCCTCCATTGAAATCATGTCTTAAGAAGGCAATAACGTCTAGCAGGCTGGCATTTCTGGGTGGCATGCTGGTTTTCCCTCAGATCCTCAAACAACTCTTAGGTATACTGTGATCTTCCTTCTTTGCCTGAATAGATCAAAAATGTCGTCAATGAATCTATAATAAGCTGAAGTCTAAATAAGGCTGAAAAGATCCACATTCTTAAGATCTATAAATATTTGGGGCATTAGGGTGAGTCAATGGCACAAACTAAGAACTACGTAGTATACATACCGTGTTCCATTTGTCTGCAGAGACATCCTCGAGGATCTTTAATTGATAATGTGACCTCAGATTGATTTTCGAAAATATTACATCCTTATAATTGATAAAGATCACGATTGTGAGGCGTTATTGATTTCATGTATCCACTTTATTCAACTAATTGTAATCAATACACAATCTCAACTCCATCATTTTCTTCACAATTGTTCTTTACACGATGTGGGTTTCTACAGAATTTATAATACAAAATGAAGCAATATGGCCCCTTTCTTCGCCACTTTGGGTCCTCGGATGGTTTATCAAAGATTTTATGATTTTTAAGGTATTTTTAAAGACGGCGGGGTGAGCAATGCCGTGAACGAATTTTCCTGCGCTGGTTACTCCCCACTAAGTGTATTACCAGTGTAACTTCAAACAAACATTCAAGTAAATCATGCATATCTCTACTTGAATGTCTACATGTCCCGTCTCATGCCTTGAGTCCTCACCGACTCCCTCACACATGCTATTTGCCACGTATGAAAAATGGACATCGAACAAAGATATTTGTTTGTTTGTGAACAACCCTCCGATATATACATTATTGAGGACCATATAAGAATTAGCTGTATGGACAACCCTCGGAGTATATTACCTGGCGGACATACTCGGAAATAAATAATTGTTGGTCAACCCTGCGAAATCATGTGAATTTTACATCTCACTGTTCTATCAGTTTAATCACATTACTCACTAATAGTAATCAAGCCATTTTCTCATATTCTCATTAATATATCAAAACAGTATATACGAACATAGTTCACTAATCGACATATTATTTATGGCAGCTGCTACCAAACTTCACACATGGGTCAATCAACAATCCGACAATTCGTCCCGGAACTGCCAAAAATAAGCATAAGAGCTGAGCTCCGAACCACCGAGAAGGCGATCCATCGCTCCAGCTTCAGTTTGTCTCAGCAGTCCGGCATCCAGCACACAATCTGAATCGTTGGGTTTAATATCGTATTGCATTTAATTTAAACATCATAACCGTACCGGATGGCTCTTGGCAAAGACTAAACCAAGTAGGAAAACCCTACCTTGGGTTTGTCAAGCTCACAGATTCCAGTCTGAAATCTTGGCTCCACATTGAAGATGAGGCTTTCCTCTTGCTCCTTTGATCTTTGAATCAGATCAAGGGAAATTTAGAGAAGGTAGGGCTTCTCTCAGCTCTCTCTATTTCCTTCATTTTTTCTCATAGCACCCTCTCTATCCCCATCCCACCGTGGAATCAGATCGTCAGTGGGATGTCACTCTCACCTTTCATTTGTCCGCCTCTCATATTGGCTCTGTGGTTGCCTTCATCACTTTATCCATCTCACTTTAGTTCTTACCCAATCATGGGTTGCCACATGTTTTCTAGGGTCCGCCAGGCCCTTTGTTTGAGACATCACGTCGCCGGCTTACAGCATGTGTGAGCCACTCGACACGTGCGAGTGTCACCATTACCCCATAGGTACAAGCATGAAATTCAGATTATCTCGGAGATCAACGGGGAATTCTAGCGTGGTAGATAGATTTGTGAAGAGATGATTTCAACGGTGAAGTCCGTTTCATCATCCGAGATCTAAAAAAATTCCGGATTTTCCACCAAAATTACTGTTTTACCATTTTATTTAGAAATTTTGAATTTTCGGGTTTAGTTCTTTTTATAAAAAGAACCGTCCCTAAATTCAACACAATCACATCAACTCACATGCCTTACAGCATTGCTCATATGTGCGTGTAAATCAGTCATTAATTAACCAACCTTCAATGGTGTATTCATCCTTGACAAGAGGGATGGGTGACCCACATCGTGTCCTGGGTGCTCCACATTTATATCACTCACGGTCTGTTGCCACGGTGCTTTCACTAGCCTCACGGTCTTGTCGCCAAGGCTTTGATCCTGGCTATCTAGTCAGCATCAGGTCTTCTCAGTCCTAAATGCGTGTCCAGCCAGTAATCTCTCCCCGATCCATTACATGAGTTGGATGCAGGTGTCTTGGAACATGGAGTGTGGGCCACCTCCATGGTTTTGACATGCTAGGCGGCAGCTAGTGCGCTATGTGCCCACCTCAATTGTCTCGAAGGTCCCAGATGTGAACCTCGCGGCGGCTTCCTCGCTTGCCGAACCTGTACTCTCGGTGTAGCCTTAGAAAGGCGTGATGTGACCTCAAGCTCAAAGGGTCGGCGTTGCTTGTCGGCGTAGCTCTTCATCGGCTCTTTGGCCCGGGTGAGAAAGTAGTGCGTCGTCAGCCTCCACTCTCCGGAGGTGTCTCTAATCAGATTAGGACCAGTGTGGAGCTTTCTCCCACCTCTGTCGGCTCGTCGGTGATTGGCGCTAGCCTCCCGGCCACAAAGCCTCATAAGATTGCCATGCGTATGCTAGCGATAGCCCATTTGTTGGCCTGCGGAATTCCACTAAGAACAGTTCTATCCCAGCTGCCCTTTATGATCCGGGACGCATGCTCATGACATGTCCTCTAAAATACGTATGGTCCTCTCGGCCGGACCATGCGTACGTGGGTGAAGAGCGGTGCTCATCATCATGGCGTCCCCGTAGCCTTCCCGGAAGCTCTTCCAAAGTGTGCCATAAATGCAGGGTCGCTCAAGGCACTATGGATCTTGGCCTCCATGTAATTGGAATGATCTCTCATTATATACAACCCGGCGAATTTCTCTCCGAGTGTGAAGGTCATCCATACGGCGAGAAAATCGCGACTTTATGAAACGGGTCACCTCACTATCCAGTGTGGCCCTTTCCATGGTGTCCATGGAAAGTGGGTGAGAAAGTCCATCATGACATGCTCCACACTTCCACTCGACCACCTCCATTGGCTCAAGTAGCCTGCTGGCCTACAGTGCTTTCGGCCATCGCCTCGCTGCGTGAAGGCGCCAGTCAGGCAAAGTCCCAGAAGCGTGTGTCTCTTAGTCCGCTCAGTGGCAGCGGTGGCGAATCACGATACATCTTCGATGCCACGGATGCAGTAGTCGGGAGCAATGGAACTCCTTGAGGATCTCACTCCTATTCGTCAGTAGGCGGGAACCACTACCGTCCTCTATGCAGGCTACCATGCGTGTGGATGGTCGACCCTAAAATCACCTGTACTGTTGTACAGGTCCTTGATGGACACTATCTACGTGTCACGCTCAGGATAATAGGGACGACATGGCTATCAAACTCCCTATGCGTCCCCCAAGCACGCTCGTAGTCTTGTGGCAGGCTGTCCTGATGCGGAGCATCTACTCTCGAGGAGAAAGCTATCTTCCTTGATGCTCCCAGTGACTTCATTGAGTGCATTATATACACATTTTCCGCCACTAGAATTGGTAGCCAAGTGAAGTCATAATCCCAACTAGGAACTCCATCCGCTTGCGTGTGCCTCATATTGAGGTCTGTAGCATTGAAGATATACTTCAAACTTTTGTGAATGGAATAAGCACCAACACTTCTGTATGATGGTAGGCGCTAAATCTTCAGAGCAGACTGTAGTATGATAAATGTCATAGTGTGGGGTAATTACTCAGTGGTTTTCAATGGCGGGAACATAAGCTACTACCCTCTTGGGTACATAAGCATCGGTCGAGTCCTTCGAGGCATCATAATACCTTTGTGTATCTCTGCTCCCTCTCGAGGACTATCGAAATAGGAGTTAGTAAACACTTGGCACCAAAACCTAGAATGCTAGCTCTCGCATAGGTCATTCCACTCGAACTTGACCTCCTTCGAATTCCAGATCTGATATGAGTCTTTACTAAATGGGAGAAATCTTGATGAACCTCTTGTAGTACTGCCGATCTAAGAAGCTGCGTATCTGAAGTGACTTCGGTCTCGACTCATACTTGACCTCGACCGCTGGGATTACTGGCACTCACAGTGACATACGTGCCCCGAATCTCACCTCATTAAGCAAAACTCGCACTTGCGAACTTGGCTACAATTGATGATCTCGTATTTGGCCAAAACGACCCTTAAATGATCCTCATGCTCCCTCTCAGACTGGGAGTAGATCGAAATGTCATCTACGAAGACCACCACAAATTGATCAGATAGGGTTGGAATACCTTATGCATAAGATCCATGAATGCCACGGGCGCATTCGTGATCGAAGGGCATCCTTTGCCAGACTCAAAGTGCCCATATCGCGTCTGACGTTGTCTTAGGGATATACGCCTCCGCAGCCTCAGTTGATGGTAACCCATCGTAGAGTGCATCTTAGGTAGACTCGCGCTTCTCAGTGATCAACTAAGTCATAAAATCTCGGCAGTGATGCAGTTCTTGATCGTAACCCTATTCCATCTTGGTAGTCAATGCACAATTGAAGGGTCTGTCTTTCTTCTTCATAAATAGAGCGGATGCCCCGTGGTAAAGTGCGATCCCAATGAATCCCACACGATAACTCCTGTATCCTAGACTTTGAGTTCCTGTAGCTCAGCCCCAGTGCCATCTATCGCAGTCATAAGAGATGGGCGACGTGCTAGGGTGTAACTCAATACACAAGTCTACATCCCTCTGCGGAGGTAATCCCGGTAGCTCATCGGGAAAAACGTCCTTGTACTCGCACATTATCCGAGGCAGATCCAAGTTCTGTCTCGCCTCGTCCTCCAGGGTAAGGCTAGCCAGCCAACCCATCAACTGTCTGTGCCACCTAGAATCGTACACGGTATGGGGTAAGACATCGTGCTTGTCCCCTTGAAACGTAACACGAGTACCGTCCTGTGTGTAGGCGTGCCCTCTACACTCATAATCGGTAATGACTTGGTATGCGTGACAGTCCGTCATCCTAACGATGACGTCGAACTTTGACATGTCTATGACCCTCAGGTCCACTGTGAGTAGAATCCCGGAGATCTCTAGCTCGTAACCTCGACATATAATTTCTATACTCACCCTAATCCCTAGGGAACTCACGTCGGGGGCTCGAGGTCTCGACCCACAACCCCTGACTCTCTACTTGGCCCGATGTAGTGATGAATGAATGTGATGCACCAGAATCAAATAATACCCTTGCCCATATGCGAGATAACATAAACATACCTTGTATAGTCGATCGATCTACTACCCACCCAAGTGGGTATGACGGCGCAGACACGCCCTAGATCCTCGATGTCTCTACCGTAGGTCCCATTCCTCTACCGCCAGCCCATACTCGGCCCCCTTTGGCCTTCCCCGTAATGCTAGAGGCGCCCAGGCAAGCACCTTGGGATTGGCACGGGGTTCCTCCGACCCGCACCTGAGCTGGAGGAATGGCACTGTGTCCTCGCCTGTCCCACATATGACTAGGACTGCACTGTCTCGAAACCCTAGGATCCTTGCCTCTAAGGGCAATCCCGCCTCATATGTCCCGGCTGTTGGCAGTGGAAACATGTCACCTGTCCCGTCTCGGGCCGAAGCCCGGGTCCGACTCGTGGCACCCCGTCCTTGAAACACCCGAGCAGGTCTTCGTCTCTTTCTGGACTAGAAGAAGGCCGATCCGTCTCTTACTGGGCATCTGCAGCTCGGATACCCCGTGTATCCTCTATCTCTCTCTCTCTATGGTCAGAGTCATCCTCGGACTATGAGTCCATGTCCCGTGAAGTGAGTCCGCTACAATCTTGCCCTAATGGACAACCCTGCCTCCCATTCTCAAATTTCCTCACCTTTGACCATATTCGTGGGCCACACATATAGCCTACCGAAGAAATGTGCTAACTCGTGAAACTTAGCCACGCATCTATCACCGCTCACTGCCTCGCTCAGTCCGTGAACCCCTAGCCTTTGCATGTCTAGCAGTGGCCGAAAAATACCTGCTTATAAAGAGCTCATGGAACTCTGCCGAAGTCATTGCCTCTATGTCCCTAGAGGTCTTGACCTAGTCCCACCACACTTGGGACTCACCCTCTAGCTGGAATGCAACTAGCCTGACCTTGGTCGCATTGGAGGTAATCTCCATAGCCTTCAATACTTTCTCAATCTGTCGGAACCAATGGTCTGCCACCATCGGATCCCCTCCCCCTGTAAACATCGGAGGATGATGTGACTTGAACCTCCGAGGTTATTCGACCCCCCGACTACCAGCCGCACTAGCCCCAGGTAATGGCGTTGAAATTAACCCTACAACCTCTCAAAGGCCTCGTCGATCGAAAAATAGGTGGTGCTCGACTAGCACCGTGGACGACCTCTAATGCTCCCGCCCACTCTTGCCATCTGCCAATACGTCAAATGACAACAAAATTTATTTACTCCCCATCTCGCCTAACTAGTAGCGTACATGACAACTACTAATAGATTCTAACAATCATGAACTCCGAATCTGCTCATCATCTTTTCCTTAGTGGTGCTGATTTCCAACCACTCCTTTCATTCATTTCAATTGAATTTTCATGTTCATTCTGTTTTCCGAACCCCTAAGGTTATGTTTCTCAACCCTAGTGTTCCATATACAATTCATCAGGTATATATTTCATGCACTCAATCACACATTACAAATCGTCATCAAATGCACAATGGATGATCCAAACCCGTGCCCCATGAGTCCTGTATCAGCGTATCTAAACTATCTTACCATGTCGTGAAACTGGTATCAGGACCATACTTATGGGTACACACACTTGAGCACCTTAGGTATTCGTATACCTAAGCTCTGATAACAAGCTGTGACGCCCCAAAACATGGGGGTCAATATATTTATATATATATTTTTAAACAGTGTTCGTGAAATAGTGTCTATGTACAGTGACCCCAAACAATGCACAACACAAGGTAATCGCTGTGTCCACGCGGCAAGACGCTGCGCGATGTTGTGTATGCACAGACGTGACCGGTGCGCCGTCACGAAAAGCGGCGCCGCCCGCAGCTGGGCGCCCGTCGCGGCGCGGGCGCCCGTCGCACGCGCCAGCGACACCGCCGCAGTCACTCTAGCGACAAACAAAGCTGTGTCGCAACACTAATTAGCCAGGCCCTGTCACGACAGAGAAAGTTTTATTCGCGACGCACCTACCTCCCAATCGGCGCCGCCGTCGCGGGACACGGACCGACCACCATGTCAAGAACCCCGCCGCTGGCGTATGCGGAACTCCGCCGGCTGCACTCTGGGCCGCACCAGAGTACCACCGCCATGACACAAAAGTCGTGGTCGCGGACACCAAACAAACAAACCCCCGTCGCGACGTAATTTTTAGTCTTCCACTCCGTTGCCGCTGTCGCTGGAGCACAAAGGTCATGCCGGGACACTCAAACCATCCTAATGCAGACGCAGCTCGGCCGCGACACCAAAACCTGGTCGCGACACCTGCGCCCCTACCGCCCAAACACCTGTCGCAACACTAAGTTCTCTCGTCGCAACCTGCATCTATCTCTCACATGACAGAAACTCTCTATCGCAACAGCACCTAAGGAGGCATGCCGCGCATCAGCTCTATGCACGCCGCCGCTGCAGATCCTTCTATCGTGGCACAGGCACGTAGTCGTGCACTGGGGGCCCCTTCGCTGCGACACGCCACCCAGAGGTCGCACTCCAAACCGGAAAATGGGTAGTAGCCCACCCTATTTCGTCCCCCGTATCTTTTTTTTTTTTTTTTTGTTCTACATACTGTGAAACCACAGAAATTGCCTTTATTACTACAACTAAGACGAGCCCGGAAAACATGCCAAAATGTATTTATTATACAAAAGTGTTTAATTACAACTCCTTGTTCTTTACACAAAGACAAAAACTCCGGTTTCTTTCATCAGAATTTACATAATACAAAAATGAGGCCTAATTCGTGGCCCTTTTCTTCACTCAGTCCTTGGATGCTCCATCCCCAGTGCACCTTCAATACCCGAATTATTTTTCCCACGACGGGGCACAAATGCCCAAGAGTTGAATTTTCCTACATGGTTACTCCCCACCCTTATGCTCATACAATGGCAACTGAAAACAAACATTCAAGTAAATCATGCATATCCCTACTCTGAATGTCTACATGCCCCGGGTCCTGGCGCTCGAGTCCTCACCGACTCTCGTACTACATGCTATTTGCCATGTATGAAAATCGCTCAAACAAAGATATTTGTTTGTTTGTGGACAACCCTCCAATATATATATTTCCGACATACTCGATAATTAATCGTGACAACCCGACATTTTATATGGACATACTTCGATAAATAATTGTTGGTCAACCCTCCGAAATCATGTCATGCACCCACACCTATTGATCTAAGGTGCCCCCGTGCATATGAAATGCAAAAAGCCATTTCTCACCAATTCATGTTAATATTATCGTTTTGCATGCATATACTAACATAATTCACAAAATCAGCATGTTATTCATCTTAAGCAAAGAATAATTAAACAACACACACGACCAACTTAACACCGACAATTCATCTTGAACTGGCCCAAAACAAGCACAAGAGCTCGCCCGAACCACCCGGGCGCGGCCCATAACTCCGTACGACCGTCCAAAACAGTCCCTGGCATCCCAACACATAGTCCCGAATCGTTGGGACTAAAATATACGGCCATTTCGGCCCCAAACATCACAACCATTTGGATGGCTCTTAGCCAAAAACTAAACCAAGTAGGAGAAAACCCCTACCTCTTGGAGTTTGTCAAAACTCCTCGATTCTGGTCTCGATGCAAAGCTCTTGTCACGAGGATGAACTTTCCCTCTTTCTTCGCCTGAAACCGCTGATCCGATCGCCGAGAAATTTAGAGCTAAAAGCTCTCTCCTATTTCCTTCCTTTTTTTCTCTCATTTTTCCATCTCTCCCCATCCCACCGGTAGGTCCAAGATGGGTCAAGTGGGATGTCCTCTCACTTGCCACGTGTCCGCCTCTCATTGGCTCTCTTGGATTACCTTATCCCTTTATCCATCTACTTTGGATTCTTACCCAATTATGGGTTGCCACATGTCTTCTAAGGGTCCCACTTGAGCCCTTTGTTTGAGACATCCTGTACTTGACACGTGGCTCACTATGAGCCACTCAACACGTGCCAAGTGTCTCGTACTACCCTCGGTGCCTCGAAAAACGTGAAATTACGACTATCTCGGAATCCAATGAAATTCGACGTGGTAGCTAGATTTCTCGAGATGATTTCAATGGTGAGGTTCGTTTTTTCATCCTAGATCTAGAAAAGTTCTGGATTTTCCACCGAAATGACTGGATCCTAGTGGTTGGCAATCTTTAAAGGGTGACGTGGCTTTTTTAGATTTCTCCTCACACCACGTTTCCATAAAGCATGCCGACACCTAGGGGTAGCAATTCGTGTCGATGGCTCGTGTTTATATCGTGTCAATATTCATCAACCCAAACCCGACACGAATAATAAACGTGTCAACATTCGTTAACCCAAACCCAACCCATTTATTATTCGTGTTAGGCAGTATAACCCATTTAATTTGATTATTTAAAATTATAAGAATTATAATTAATTATCCATGTATGTTTAACACAAATAACCTATTAAATTTAACATGTTTGTTAATTTTATTATTTAAATTAATAGGAATTATAATTAATAATCCATATTTAACATAAATAACTTATTAAATAGGTTAATTAATTAATATAATAATTAAACGGGTTAATTATCAAATTCGTGTTAGGCAGGTCAACACGAATATGACCCATTTATTAAACGTGTTAGGCGGGTCAACACGAATATGACCCAAACACGATTATACTCAAACCCAAAACCCGCAAAAATCATATTGTGTTCTTGTCGTGTCAAATTTTGTCAACCCCATCGACATCGTTACAAGATTTAATGGTTGGATGTGGAATTAGGAAGATTTGAATTAAGGGAAAAGTAGGTTTTACACTTAGAAGTATTATTGACATAAATGATGAAATGAGACAGATGGAATTATGACGGATTAAACCATTTATTAACTTTTAAAAAAAAATTGTTTTGAAGGAAAATGAATATTTAATTATAGAGTATAGTGATTTAGTAATAATGTTAATGTTAAAAAATGGAGAAAGAAAATAATAACACGCATAGATTTTACGTGGGTTCGATAGTGTGCCTACATCCATGAGAACCACGACTCAAACTTTAACTATCACTGATAGGGTTATATAGAAGGGTTTATAATAACTCTGGATATGAATAAATTATAAAATGCTCCTATACCTTGACTATATTGTACCTTACCCTAGGGGCTTTGCTCAATCTCTTAACCTATTATTTTTCCCCAAATAAAAGAAGATATGCATAGCGACAATGTCGCCACTTAACTCTCGACACTTGCTCCGTCTCTTTACTCTATATGAGCCACATGCCATAACATATATATTAACTTCGCTAGGTTTCCATGAGTGTTATTATTATCATTATAAAGACGAAGGTCCTATAGTGTTCCACCTTTGCCAACAGAGTTTGCACTAAAAAACATAAATTGTAGTGACTATTTCGAGTCTCTACCAACAATCACATAACCAAGATTCGGGGGCAAAATTAAGTAATATAGGTGTCGTGACTCAATGATTTACTTACAAATTTTAGGATGGCAAAGTGTAGAAGTTGGAGTTTGAATCAATTTAGAACAAAGGGTCTTTTTTTTTTTTTTTAAATAAAAAAAAATCCCTAGGCACCACTATTTATAAAATTATATTTTAGAGTAGCTAAGAGTGTCAAATTGAGGAAGAGAAAGGTTGGTTTATAAATGATAATATATATTTTACTAAAAAAAAAAATCCCCCTAGGCACCACTACTATGTGCATCATATTTTAGAGTAGCTAAGAGTGTCAAATTGAGGAAGAGAAAGGTTGGTTTATAAATGATAATATATATTTTACTAATTACAATCATGTTATATGATAGCACGACTTTGGCTTGCCAAAATAAAAATGCTTGGTTGAATGCGATATTTCTTCAAATTCGCACTATTTCAAATATAAGGTCCTCGATAGGCCTACAATATTTATAAAAAGAAAAAAGAAAAAAATGGGTTTAAACTTGGCCCAAGGATTGGAAATCTTTTAATTCTATAAAATTTTGGGATAATTAAAAGCAAATAAATTGAATTATATATATATATATATATGTATGGTATATATATATATATATATAAATCCTCTTTTAAATGATTTAGCCGTACTATGTAATCAATTTGACTTTGGCTTGCCAAAACCAAAATACATGGTTGAATAAAATATTTCTTTTTAAATTCAATAATTCATGTCAATATAAGGCCTTGGATAGGTCTACAATATTTATAAAAAGAAAAAAAGGAAAAAAGGTTTAAACTTGGCCCAAGGATCGGAGATCTCCGAAATTCCATAAAATTTTGTTGGTGGATAAAAGCAAATAAAGAACATTAAAAAAAGAAAAGAAAAATTTAACCTCTTTAAATGTTTTAGTCATATCTATCACCATGTTCCCACCCCCCACTAATTCTAGTAAATATTTTAACCTTCAATAGAATAAAACAGAATTTCTTAACCCTCTTTAAATTTTTAGTCATATACCTTATCGAGACCAACCAAAGCTCTTTGTGAAGCTGAACACTAGAAATGTCTTTGTTTGCTTTGACTTGGGTTCTCTCGTATAAGAATTTCTTATTTTATTATAGTGATTAAATAAAAAAATAAGTATAAAATGAGAAATACGTAAGTTACATCCATGAAAGAAATATATTATATTGTTTCACATTACACAACAAGATTTGTAAAACCTGAAAAAAAATCCAAATTTTATGAGAAAGGGTAAAACGGTACTCTCGCCAAAATTTAGAATTTTTCTGTGATCCTGGATGACGAATCGGGACCACCGTTGGAAATCGTCTCGCTAAATCTAGCTACCACGAATTTCATCGAATCTCAAGACAATCGAATTACGATTTTCGAGGCACCGCATTAGTGATTTTATTACTCGCAGATGCGGATTTGTGGCTCATAGGGAACCACGTGGCCGCTGCAGAACAATTCAAACCACGGTACCTGCCGACCATAGAGACATGCGGCACAACACATGATTGGATGAGAATCCAAGTGGATGGATAAGGTGATAAGGAAAAATCCAGGAGAGCATCTGAGAGAGTGACATGTGGCAAGTGAGAGGAAATCTCACTTGACCCACCTTGGACCAAAAAATTCGGTGGAGAAGGAAATTGGTGGGAGAAAAGAAAGAAAAGAAAGAGAAAGGCAAGAGAAGAAGAAGGTAGAGAGAGAAGCTCCACCTTCTAGTTTTTTCCACACTGACCGGGGTTCCTTGACGAGGTGTTATGAAGTTGCCTACGACAAGAGCTACAAGTAGATACCGGAAACCAGCAGTTTCAACAAACTCCACGAGGTAGGGGTCTTTCTCCTACTTAGTTTAATCTTTGGCTAAGAGCCATCTAAATGGTTGTGATGGTTAGGGCTGAAATGGTCGTATATTTTAGTCCCATTGATTTGGGACTGAGTGCTGAAAATTTTGGACTATTTTCTGACAAACCTGACCGGTTCGTGGATCTGTTTTAGCTATCCTGTTAAGCTCCTATGTTTGCTTTGGGCAATTCTGAGATGGATTGCCGAGCTGTTGATTAGCCCATGTGTGCTGTTTTGTGTTAATGCTTAAGATGAATAACATGTTAATTGTGTGTAAAGTATGTTAGTATATGCAAACATGATATATTAATGTGAAATGGCATGAAAATGGCATACTGCTTTTCATATGCACAGGGACACCGTAGAATAGTAGGTGTGAGTGCATGACATGGTTTTTGGATATAACTGTTTTGGAGGGTTGACCAACAATCAATTATCGGAGTATGTCGACAACAATATCGGAGGGTTGTCCACATTATCAATTATCGGAGCATGTCCACCACAATATCGAAGGGTTGTCCACATTATAAATTATCGGAGTATGTCCACTATATGTATCGGAGTGTTGTCCACAAAATTATTTATCGGAGTATGTCCACTATTTATATCGGAGGGTTGTCCACAAATAAAACAAATATCTTTGTTTTGGAAACGATTTTCATACATGGCATAAGCATCTGTGAGAGAGTCAGTGAGGACTCGAGGCATGGGATCGGGCATGTAGACATTCAAGTAGGAATATGCATGATTTTACTTGAATGTGTGTGATTCGTGCCACAGTAGGGTGATCCGGAATCAACAATATTTATATCCTAAATTTCCTCCTACTGCCATAGTCAAGCTACTGCAGTATAGTGGCTCTAGGGTCGAACACAGGGATGGGTTTTCTTTGTACAAATGATTTGCAGTGGAGTTCAAAAATGGTGAATTTAATTTGGATTTTGGGGTTTTGTTAAAACAGTGAGGTAGAATGGTTGTAAACTGGGAACAAAAGTGAAATAAAATTTGAAAAAGATATCCTTGAAGTCTCGGGCCACTGGTTTAGGGTTCTAAGGAAATCAACATGTTCTCGTCTTTTTTCCTCAGGTTGGGATAATGACATATAGTCATTTCCCAAACCGATCTTCATTTGGCATTAAACCTAAACCCTTAAAACTAAAACATAGCATTAATAAGCATAAATGTCTCCGACAAGCCAAAACACATCTCATAAAATCAACTTACAAGAACTAATAGAGACAACTAACTGGATGACAGTGAATCTAAAGATAAGCATCCACTGTAACCAAAAAGCTTGCCAAATACACGTTAGTGAGGGTAGGTCTAGAAGATTTTAACCTAAGGTGAGATGCAGGGACTTAAATACCCATAAATGCGCGCATGAAAAACAAGAGAACATGTGGCTTACCTCAAAACTGGCACCCAGTGGCCTTCCCCTTCAAGGATGGGGGAGGTTTAGCCGAACATCCTTTGATTTGTCATCATCAAAGGGTGTTTGGCAGCCGAGAAAATAGAAAAGAAAATGAAAGAAAGGAGAAGAAGCAGGAAAAACGGGGGAGAGCTGAAAGCTTCTCCCTAAAAATTTATTGCAGATTTGATTGATGTTTACAAACCTTGACTCTAGCTTATATATGGCTCAGATCAAGGGAAATTACAAAAACAAACCAAAACAAAAGCTATTACAAGGGTAAAAAGGAGAAAAACAAAAAACGGGGCCGTTTGGATCACAAAAACAGGGAGAGGATTTTCGCTATGCACAATGAATTTCGCTATGATAGCGAAATTTCGCTATCATAGCGAAAATTGCAGGCATAGCGAAAATTTGAATTTTCGTTATGCACGCGAATTTTCGCTTATGATAGCTTAAAATCGTTGTAGCGAATTTTCACTGCTCGTGCACTATTCATCATTGTTTCATTGCTTCATGCGGGTTACTATTCCTTCGTATCATTCCATTTCTTCGTTGATATTCTTCATTCTGCTTGGTCGAAATTGATAGAAAACCATACGAATTGATGGAAATCAACTCGACTTTGTTATGATTGCTGATTACTCACGATTTGGCTTCCAATTCTTGCAAAAAACTACAAAAACAGCCCCTAATGCGATCGTAAGTACAATAGGACCTAACATGTCAATCAAGCACTATAACAATTAGTATACAAAAAGCGCCAAAACCTATTAAAAATAGTGGCTCAAAATAAGCGACTGGGGCACTAATCACACCCCCAACCTACACATTGCTAGTCCCTTAGCAATGAAAGAAAGAAAGAAACATAGAGCATACTAAACAAAATCAAAATTATGTTCACAAAAATATATTTAAAAAAGGTTGTGAATGAGTAGTGCCTAACCCTAAGTAAGAATCATCAAAGCCTTGTCCAATAACTATCTCGAGAGAATGAATGCCATACAAAATTGAGCATCAAAAGAGCCTCCATCTCGATGAATCAACCAAAAACTTCCACCAAAATCTAAGTGTTTGTTTGATCGCCAACAATAAACTGGTCAACCGCACTCTCCCAACCTAGCTACTGCCACAACCTAGCATGCTAACCAACCTAAATAGATCAGGACCCACTCTTATTCCACAACTTTTTGTGTTGTAGGGGTGCAATGCCGAGGAATCGACCTCACCAAAGTCCATGTAACGGGGATCTACCGATGACTCCCAACCAATTAAGGATTAGGGCATCAAGTCATGAGATCCTCGATCACTAACTCTTCAGTTACACCTTTGACCAATGATTTCAAACTCCAGCACCTACAACTTGCTAAATCTCACCCATTCACCCATGTAGCGAGCACTAAGTCTATGACTCAACCAAATGGGCTTAGGCACGCTTTAAAGATCTTCGCCATATACCCCTCGGACTCGTGTCTGCTCTCAAGGTAAAGCGTTGCAATTTTCTTTTCTTTTTTTTCTTTCTTTTCTTTTTCTTTTTCATTTCTTTTATTTCGGGAAGACATACTGCCTTCTATTCATGGGGGTCCTTAACCTATTAAAGGTGGTCAACAAAACTAGGGTAGGTTGTGCAAAGTAAAGGAGGTTGCTAGCTTTTTCAGCCTATCATTGAAACCTAATGTGCATAGTGTGTGGTTAGCTAAAGGTGAAGAAAAGGTCGTAGCAAATAAGATTTCAATTGATCATCCACTAACTAGGCATGAACCACCTAACATCGAATAGAATGCACAAAGTTTCAATTTTTCAAACCACAGTGTTAGGCAAAAACACAAAACAATGGGTGCAATTTGAACAAATAAGTCAGTATAGTATAATGTACCTTCCACAAAAAGAAACCAAAGAAGCCACCGAACATCAAAAAATGGGCTTGCTCAAAATAATAACAAAAACATAATGCAGTGCCACTCCTTCGCTAACTCTCCCCCAACCAAATATCTCGTCCGAAATGGGCTCGATTGAGTTAGGGAAGGAAGTGTTACCCCTTTGATGAGATGTGATCGCTTGATAGGATACTCGCAGTTTTCCATTGACAATCTTATTCACTATGTTTCAGCTTCAAATGAACAAGTTAGGAGAAGAAAAGAGAGAAAAAAAAGTGACCAGTTGGAACATTTTGAAAATTTCACTTTCATAAAAATTTCAAAAGTGTTCTTTCTTATTATATTTGAATTCTACACTCTCTAAGATTTCCAACGGTACCAAAAACGCCTAAAACGGAGTTCGGATGAAAAAGTTATGAGCGAAACAAAATCAGGAGGCAAAACTGTGGGGCATAGCGAAAATTTCGCTATGTGTGCGAAAATTTCGCTATGTTTAATAGCGACTTTTTTTTTTTTTTTGAAAAATAAAATAAAATAAAATAATTAATAAAAATAATAATAATAAAATAATAAAAATAAAAATAAAACTTTTTTTAAGAGACAATTTATTAATATAAAATAAAATAAATTTTTTTTTTCTTTTTTAAAATAAAATAAAAAATAAAAACAAACATTTAGTTTAATAAAATAAAATAACTTTAATATAAAATTAAAATTTAAAATAAAATAAAATTTTTTTATATTAAAAAAAAACAAAAGTTTTTCTTTTTTTTTTTTACCTTAGTTACTCGTGGCACTCGCTTTGTTTTTAGTGGGGGATAGTCAGACATTAAGGCTTATCATAGCGAAATTTCGCTATGATAGCTTAAAATTCACTCATACATTGCGAACAAATTTTCGCTATGGCTGCAAAATCTCCCCCGTGGCCATCTTCCTTCCGCTTGCTTCTACTTCTGCAATTTTCACTGCTTCAAAATTTCACTTAAGCTGCAAAAATTAATACAAAAAAAATTAAGAAAAATTGCAGAAAAGTGAAAAACAAGCTAGAACAAAGATTAACTTAAAAATTAGAGAAAATCTAACAAGAAAAATTAACGAAATCCAAGTAAAATAAAATAAGATAAAATAAAACTATAAAAGTGAAAACAAAACGTGGGGAGACTGTGCTCCCCCCAAACCTGTTCCTCAAGCCTTAGGAGGCTGCTGGAATTGGTGGAGCTTACAAATGCCGAGGTTCGGGTGCTCCAACTCCGAACCCGCACCCGAACCATCCACTATGCCATGCAAGGTGTGGGCAGCTGCCATTGTTTTTGATGTAGTAATAAATTGCATAAAGGCCACTAATCTTCAAGTTTTGTACTGCAGTATAGCAAATTTGGTGGCCTTTGTGGTAGGTGTTTGGGGCATGGGTCAAGGCAGGAAGGCAGATACAGCACCGGCAAAGGGGCTATTTTTGCTTGGGCAAAGGGACTTTGGGGCTCTTTCTATTTCTTCCTTTCCCCGCCCTCCCCGCTTATCATGGCAATGATCTGCTCTCTTTTTCTTTTTCCAAGGCCAAAAAGCAACACCAATGTTTGAGGATTCAGATAACCCTTCAACAACTTCTACAAAATCCTCTATCATCTCTTCTTGTAGTTGCTGTTCTGAATGCTCCTCTACTATGGTGTCACTTAGACACTCTTCCTCTGGACTCTTTCCCTCGTGATCAAGTCGGGGCTGGGCAAGCTTTGAAGTCGAACATTGCGTCAAATAAATTGTCAACTACTTCACTCTTTGAAACCCATCTAATTTTTGTTCCAGGTGTTCTCCACAAGATGGATTTTGATCAAACGGCAATGACTTCTAGAATGCCCACACAAAGATCACCCACCAGTCAGGAGGTTCTTAATGTTTGCCAACTGTATCACTGTGGTAATGAACAGTATATGGAAATGTCAATGACATAGGTGAGTGCACAAGCTCATGCACTACAGAGGGTGTACTCGTCCATTGGTCTCTATATTCCCTCATAGACCTACATGGGTTTGGATTTCTCTCTACAGGTTGCTGCCACTGCCATGGAAGGTTCCTATAATCCCTCATTGACATGTATGCTCTAGGGTTTCTCTCTACTGAATACTCACTGTATTGCTTTCCCTCTTCCATTTGGTTAGTATTCAAGCCCACTAAAACATGTATTCCTACAAAGAAAAACAGCAACACAAGCCACACACAAAAAAATCCCGCAAAGATCGTTTCTTTATGCAAATGTACTAAAAAAAACTAATAGTGAAACAATAAAAGGAAAATTTTCACCGTAATCCTCAGGATGATCACAAGTGTTCCACAAATTCGCCAAATGCACTTAGGCACCATCCTCGCAACGACGCCATTTGATTCGCGCTACAAGAGGGGTGATCCGAATCAAACAATATTTATATCCTAATTTTCCTCCTAACGTAGTCATTTACGCAGCATAGCGACTCTGTGTGGTTGAACACAGGATGAGTTTTCGATGCATGATTTGCAAAGTGGAGTTCAAAATGGTGAATTTAATTTGATTTTGGGGTTTTGTTAAAAATATGAGGTGGCAAACTGGAACAAAAGTGAAATAAAATTTTGGTAAAGATATCCTTGAAGTCTCTGCCACCGGTTTAGGGTTCTAAGGAAATCAACATGTTCCCTGTCTTTTTCCTCGTGTCGATAACGACATATAGTCATTTCCAAACCGGATCTCTTCATTTGGCATTAAAACCTAAACCCTAAACTAAACATAGCATTTTAATACATAAATGTCCCGACAAATAAACACATCCTCATAAAACTAACCTACAAGAACTAATGGGGAGACAACTAACCTGACATGCTGAATCTAAAGATGTTATCCACCGTAACCAAAAAAGCTTGCCAACACACGCAGCTTAGGGTAGGTTTAGAAGATTTTAACCTAAGGTGAGATGTGTGGACTTAAATACTCCATAAATGCGCATGAAAACAAGTGAGAACATGGCTTACCTCAAAACTGCACCTGGAAAGGGCCTCTCTCCCCTTCAAGGATGGAGGGTTTGAATTAACATCCTTTGATTTGTCATCATCAGGGTGTTTGGCAAATGAGAAAAATAGAAAAGAAAATGAAAGAAAGGGAGAAGAAGCAGAGAAAACAGGAGAGCCGAAAGCCTCAAAAATTTATCACAGATTTGATTTGATAAGCTTACAAACTCACTCTAGCTTATATATGGCTCGCATCAAGGGAAATTACAAAAACAAACCAAAACAAAAGCTATTACAAGGGTAAAAAGGAGAAAAACAAAAAACGAGGTCGTTTGGATGAGAATCCAAGTGGATGGATAAGGTGATAAGGAAAACTCCAGGGGAGCGACTGAGACAGTGACATGTGGCAAGTGAGAGGACATCTCACTTGACCCGCCTTAGACCAAACAATCTTGGAGTATGAAATTGTGGGAGAAAAGAAGAAAGAAGAGAAATGAGGGAGAGTGAAGAAGGTAGAGAGAGAAGCTCCACCTTCTCTCTAGTTTTTCAGGGGATCGGACCGGGGGTTCCCGGTGGAGCAAGAGGAAAAGTGCTTCTCCCCTACAAGAGCTACAAGTAGAGACCGGAAACCAGGAGTTTCGACAAACTCCACGAGGTAGGGGTCTTTCTTTTACTTGGTTTAATCTTTGGCTAAGAGCCATCTAAATGGTTATGATGGTTGGGGCCGAAATAGTCATATATTTTAGTCCCAAAGATTTGGGACTGAGTGTTGAAAATTTTGGACTGTTTTTGGGCGGTCCGGAGCTGAGCTCCTGTGTTTGCTTTGGGCAATTCTGAGATGGATTGCCGAGTTGTTGATTGGCCCATGTGTGTTGTTTTGTGTTAATGCTTAAGATGAATAACATGTTAATTGTGTGTAAAGTATGTTAGTATATGCAAGCATGATATATTAACGTGTTGGCATGAAAATGGCATACCGCTACATGCACGTAGGACACCGTGAGAATATGTAGTGATGCATGACACGCTTTTGGAGAGAACTGTCTTAGAGGGTTGACCAACAATCAATTATCGGAGTATGTCCACAACAATATCGGAGGGTTGTCCACATTATCAATTATCAGAGCATGTCCACCACAATATCGGAGGGTTTTCCACATAATCAATTATCGGAGCATGTCCACCACAATATCAGAGGGATGTCCACATTATCAATTATCGGAGTATGTCGACTATATGTATCAGAGGGTTGTCCACAAAATTATTTATCGGAGTATGTCCACTGTTTATATCGGAGGGTTGTCCACAAATAAAACAAATATCTTTGTTTTGGAAACGATTTTCATACATGGCACAAGCATGTGTGAGAGAGTAAGTGAGGACTCGAGGTAATGGATCGGCATGTAGACATTCAAGTAGGAATACATGATTTTACTTGAATGTGTGTGTGTGGTCACATTGCATGAGCACTTAGGGGTAGGAGTAACCCAAGGTAGGAGGATTCAACTACTAGGCATTGCTCACCCCACATGGGAATAACCATTTAGGCAATCAAGGTACACTCGGGATGGGACGACTGGTGACCTAGCCATAGAAAATTCCGCATTTCGCTTTGTTTATTTTGTAAAAATACGGGTAGAAAACCCAATTTTGTGCTGTATAAAGAACAAAGAGATGTAATTGAACTTGTTTTTGTATAATTAATACATTTTGGCAAGTTTTTCAGATTTCTGTGGCCTTTGTAGTAATAAGGAAAATTTATGGGATTTATAGTGCACTAAAATATGTGCAGGAGTAAAAATGGGGGAAGCTACTGCCCATTTATAGTCTAGTGTCGCGACACTGTTGTGACTCGCCTATCCCGGGGGTCCCGTTGACAACCCGTCAACCTGCGAAAACTTGTGGATATCGAGTGTCCCGATATCACACTCATTTGTCTCATATATTGAGACTCATTCCTATATATTTAATTCACAAATATACAAAATATATGATAGACTATTTCACCACAAATTCATTTAATAATCCTTTTATACAGCAAAAGGTATTCATGTTCTCGTCAATATAATATGACAAAAGTGTCAATGGTCCCCTTCTGCTCCGCCCCAATACACCTTATTTATATTTCTTTTTATGCTTTGTAAAATCGTGAGTCATTTATCGGGACGGCCGGCCCAAAGCATGGTGCGAGCTCACTACCCATTCATCAACAATGATGATGGGTGACCACACCCATGCACACACACCCGACACAATGTGATGTCCCTGTGCATATGCAATGCTAATGCCACTGCATGTTCTCATGTTACATGTATGATGCACACTACATGGAACATTATACTCAATCGTACTTCATGCCAAGTACCATGTGAACATATATAATTCACATCCATTATGTTAATACATTTAAATACACATGATATTAACATATCTGCCAGATTTAGCATGTTATTAAATTGCCAAAGAATAACACACAAAAAATATTTCACATGTGACGCCCCAAACTGTGTGTCCGCTGACAACCTGGTCAACCCGCGGAAAAATCTATACTGCCTCGTGATCACAGACCCATATCCGAGTAAAATGGCCACTCGGGGCCCATACACCAATACTCATCAAAATACACCCAACTATGTTCCAATAGTTTAAGAGTTATTACATTATTTTAATACAAACACATATTAAAATCTCATAATTCTCTAATACATGTCGCACTAAAACATCAAAGCCACAACCCGGCTTTCTTCAAAATCGCCTCTAAACGAGCTGCCTTCTAACGCCCTGTAATCGAAATAATATTCCCTTATTGCAGGAGCAAATTAGTAGTAGAATTCAATTCCTAAATGGCATTCTCACCAAAGTGCATATGCAATGATTCAATGTAAACACACACTCAAGTAAATACATGATCCAACTTGAATGTCTACATGACTATTCCCATGTCTCGAGTCCTCACCGACTCCCTCACACTTGCCTAAGCCATGTATGAGAAAACATCGTTTTCAAAACAAAACTTGTTGTTCTCGAAAACACACTACCGAATTTAAAGCAGACGACTGTACCCTCCGAGGCCAATGTGTCGAGAACCTTCCAACACCATGGGCTCCTTCGACGTGTAATTGTTGGACCTTCTCCCAACACAATTCTCCGGAAAATCATCCATTGAAATTCCTTTTGCAACCATGTTAGTTTTTTCTTTCTTTCATGTCATGCACTCACACCTAATTTCTAGGTTACCCCGGTGCATATGAAATGCATTATGCCATTTCAACTCCACTTATACCAATATATCAATTATGCAATATATTCTCAATTTTGCACTCATACTACATGTTATTCAATTTTGATCAACTACCTGATTCAAATTAGCTCACTTGAGCTAATCACAATTCCATTTCCAATGGCCTACACACAATTATGTTTTATATAATTTTGGCATTATGTTAACACATTAAGTTCATGCATTAACTTATTAATTTCCACACAACTCAAGCCATTCACTTCAAAAAATTTCATGCACACAATACATGGACGTTTTTGGTCCAATTCATATAACCTAGACTGCTTTTACCGCCCTAAAATTGCAGCAATGGGTCAGTCCGTGCGTACCCACTCATCAAAACACATCTGCTCCACTTTCTGTGGAACCGAATTCCATGGCCATTTCCGGTCTCATACACACCAAAACATAATTTATTGTATAAATTATGAAACAATCACCCAAAACAGTCCCTAAACTGCTCAAACGGTTTCAAAATATTCTAACAATTCGATCCTAAGTTTTGGGACCGACCAAACGGCCACTCACGACCCAAATCCACTCAAGCATTTACAAAACACTTAAACAAGGGGTAAAGCAAGTAGGATAAAACCCCTACCTCACGGAGTTTGTCGAAACTCCCCGAAACCGGTGCCCACGCGTAGCCCTCGCGTAGAACCACTTTGCTTCTTGGCCCAAAGAAATCCGACGGTCCGAAAGCCGGGAATCCTAGAGAGAAGTTGCACACTCTCTCTCTAAAAATCCTCCATGTTTGAATCTGCTCTCCCCCTCTCCCTACTGCATGTTTCAGGCCAAATTGGAGAAGAAGCTCTCCTTTTTGTCTCCACTTTGCCACATGTCCTCCTAATTGGTTGAGAGGATTTCTTATCCACTCAACCCAACCACTTTGACTTTTCTACCAAATGGCATCATGCCATGTGTCAATGTGGGCCCCACCTTGAGCTCAAGTTGACTGAACATGTGCTTGACACGTGACACACTGTGTGCCACTCAAAGTGCGCCAAGTGTCCTGCACGACGCTTGTTTCCTCGAAAAACGTGCAAATTCCGACTGTCTCGGAATTCGACGAAAAATAACGTGGTAGCTAGATTTCGCTAGACGATTCCAACTGTGAAGTCCGTTTCATCATCCGAGATCTAGAAAAATTTTGGATTTTTACCGAAATTACGATTTTACCATTTTTCAGAAAATTGGAATTTTCTCGGGTCTTATATCACATAAAATAACCATTCCCGACCATAATTTCGGTCATACTCAGCCTTAAAAAAAATCTAGACTTAGTCCATAAATTTTAGTCTCTATTTTAACGGCTAAAAATGTAGCCACAAACTCGGCCCGAAAACTGTCCCGAAAAATAGTTCACTATAAAATCCATAATAGTCCGGCTTCGGTCCCGGACTGATCACCCATGGCTACGGCAAACCCCCAACACCGGAATATATATTTTTTTTACCAATTTTATCAATTTTACCAATTCCGAACAAAGAAATTTTAATCAAAACCAACCTCAAAACCCGTCATGCACGGTCCGAAAACCGGCCACAATAAAGTCTAACGTGCATTTTCCAGTAGTCCCAAACCAAAACCGGCCTGGATACCGACCTTCAAACCCAAATCCCGTGACTATCCGAAAAATGCCTCATATGGCCGAAAACTCGCCCCGTGGTCGTTTAACCCACACGGCCATTTATGGCCCTTAAATGAAAAGGAACCCGAGTAGGAGAAACCCCTACCTATTGGAGCGTGAAGCGCTCAATCCTTCCATTCTTGGTACCTACTAGCCTCATCGATGCACCAACTTTAATTTCTGCCATCGAACTCCTACCATCTAACACCGTAAAAAAAAAATGGACAACTTTGTTTTTTTTTTCTTTTTTTCTTTCTTCTTTCTCTATCTCTCTCCCTCTCCTCACGCCACTCTCCTCACGCCCTGCTTTTTCCCTTTTTCTTCCCTCGCTTGTTTCCCTTCTCCTCTTTGCTCCATCCTCATCTTTTTTTATTTCTTTTCCAATTTCTCCTTTCCCATTTTCTCTCATTTCACTCATTCTTCTTTCTTTTTCCTATTCTATCTCTTCTCATTTTCTCCTCATTTTCTCTTTTGAATCACTCACCACCGTAAAGATCAATTGGGGGAAAGCTTCCCCCCCACCTTCCTTCTTGGCCATTTGGCCATACCATGATTTTTCTCATATTTTCCTTTATTTTCTTTATTCCATTTATTGCATCATATAAGATGTGGCTAAATATAAGCCATGCATTTCGTTTGGACCACATGGCTTTTTCCATGTGTGTTGCCATGTCTCACTCCATTGGGTTGCCACATGGCATCACATGATCATGCCATGTGTCACCCGACCCCCTATGCCTTGAAAAACGTGAAATTCCGACTATCTCGAAATCCGAAAAAATTCGATATGGTAGCTAGATTTCCCGAGACGATTCCAATGGTGAAGTCCGTTTCGTCATCTAAGATCTAGAAAATTTCCAGATTTTAGCCTGTACTATTTCGACAAAATTACTGTTTTGCCTTTTTCAGAAAAAATGAAATTTTCCCGGTTTTACAATCGCTAGCGGGTGTCACGACAGAGGGGCCGCCGCTGCGTTTGTGAATTGGCCGCGGCTAAGCACTCAGGCCTGGTCGCATGCAGATTTCCCGCCGCAAAGAAGGCTGGGCCAGCCCGTCGCGACATGCAGATTTCCGCGCCGGCTGCGGCTCGCTTGCTCGCGTCGCACACGCTTCGTGTCGCCGACGCGCCCGGGCTTTGAGTAGTGTCGCAATAAAGGCCGCATCCAACCGCGTGAAAAAGAGTGATTCTCTCTCTGCCTCGATAAGCCGCATATCAAAGCGCGACATCGCGTATTGGGGAAATCCATGTCGCGACAGACTTCATAAGGACTCCTGTTGCAACAAAGTTTTCCCTGTCGCGATAGAGTCTACACGGCCCCATGTTGCGACAGAGTCTCATGTGTCGAGACAGGGCATGGGGCTGGGATGGCCGAGGCACGCGCGCGATAGCTCGCTATGCGCGCCGCGCGACAGAGCGCCAGCGGTGCACGCAGATTAGCACACGATGACCGCGACATAGTAATCGTGGCCGTGCACTATTTTGGGTCACTGTACATGGATATTGTTCACTAACACTATTCACGGGCACTGTTAAAAACCCACCGTTAAAAAAATGACCCTCGGGATTTGGGGCGTCACAAGAATAGGTAAAGATTTTTAAATTTTTAATTAACATTTTAGGAAAGAAAATTTAAAAGAAAGGATTTCAAAAACAACCCAATCGTTAAAAACAATTTAATAAAGTATAAGTATTAAACAAAATTAGATTTATGAAAATAGAATATAGTTTAAATAATTTAGCAGCTATTAGCAGATGAGTAAATAGTTAATTCAATTTTAAAAATCTAAACATTTAATAAATTTGTAATTTAACCCAAGATATCATACCACTAGACATAATTACAATTAGAATTAATTTAAAAATATATATTAAAAAATTAATAAGTCTATAAACATTAAATAAAATTGAAAATATCGGTCTATTCACCGGTCGTTGGATCCTCATCGGTGGTTTAGAAGACATGTTGTCTTGATCTTTTGTGGTGTAACTCGACTAGACGTGACTCCTCTACTACCGCTTATCATTTCTTGATCTTTTCTTATTATCATTTTTGGCTTGGGCATATAAAGGATGTATCCAAACACTTTTTACTCCATGATTTCTCCTAATGCAAGCTTTGAAGTATTTCCACCTGGATCGATAATTAATGGAATGACACCAGGAAAAAGAACACCACCAATGCTTCTAAACCCTTTCGAAGGCTGTTAAAAAACTTGAAATCCGAAAAAAAAAATCAAAATTCGAAAAACCAAAATCAAATCCGCACTCACCAATATAAATTGATCGCCTTAGGATATGCTAAATTCACAGCAAGGAGGAGGAAAATGAACAAAATGGAAGAATAAAACAAATCCCAAGAAGTTGTCACCTTTATACCATTTCTTTGGGAGCTCTATTGTTACTTCAAATCCCATGCTCTTATCACTCACCCACTTTGGTATTAATCCAGTCCTACCTCCTGTAACAGCAGCATGAATTCCCGAGTAGCTAAATTACGTTTCTTTTTTGCATCTAAGATTCTGCATAAATAAAAGTAGTAGCAGTGTGTAAATTAATAATCTCATAATACAAATTGTAAATTAATTTTTAATTAGGTGGTCAGGTGTGGAAGTAGAATTCACTTAAAAGTACCTTGATATATAATTTGAAGGAGTTGAGGAGAGAAGACCAGAGTATATGTTGTCGGGATCAGTGATAAAGCTAGGTAATGGACAATGGTGTGCATGTATTACTTTAGGCTTGGATAAGTCAGATTTCTTCAAGCATTGGGCAATGATTCATGTAAAGGAGCTTCAGCTTAGAAAGTTGAATGATGCCAAGAGGGTATACACGAATGTGGTTCTAATTTCACATCAAATATGCCAGTGAGGGATACGCACCATAAATCACTGGGGATTTCTCCTTCAATCAGATTGCAACCACTTAAATATAGTAATTGTAAGCAACACCGCAGGCTTCGGTTGTCATGCACTGATGACGCTAAGAAGATGAAGGATTCAAGATGTATCACCTACCAATGTTGTTTGGAACAATCACAAGGTTCCCTGCACTTCAATTTCAACCTAAGATCTTTAGATGTCCAATTGATGATGGCACCTCTTTTATAGTCGACATTCCACCCAAACAAAGTTGTATCAAATGTTCCAACTCCTCAATGATCTCCCAATAACCCTCTAGATCTAGATTTGAACAACCATCAACGACGAATCGTTTAAGGGACTTCAATCCACAAATGCTACCCGTAAGACTCTTCAAATATTTGCAAACAAAACTAAGTATCAAGTCCTGAGACGAGCTATCGAGCAGTGGCAATTCTTAATATCGTCCCACTTATATAAAGAGAAGATAGGCTCCCATATCTTGATCTCAGGGAACTTCTCAAGATTTGGGCAACCATTGATATAAAGCCCTCTAAGAGCCTCCAAGCAACCAATGTTATTCGAGAGTTCTTTAATAGCACTATTTTCTATATCAAGATTAATCAAGCATTTCATATTTACTTGAATCTCTGGAAATTTCTCAAATTTTGAACACTCCCTCAGAGAAATAGTTTCTAGAGATTCCAAACATCCAATGCTACTTGGGAGTTCCTTAATAATAGTTCCTTCCAAAAGAAGCTCCTTTAAGCATTTCATATTTCCTTGAATCTCTGGAAATTTCTCAAATTTTGAACAATAACGAACATTAATAGTTTCCAGAGATTCCAAATACCCAATGCTGCTTGGGAGTTCTTTGATTTTGGTCCTACTCATATAAAGCTTCCTCAATCTTTTCATATTTGCAAAAATATCGGGCAGTTTTTGGAATTTCCAGCACCTTGAAAAATCAAGAATTTCAAGAGATGTCAAGTACCCAATGCCTTGGTACATCTGATTCCGGGGCCTCATCAAACGAAGCTCCTTAATAAATTTCCATGAGGAAATGCACCGAGCAGATAAATGCAATTTGTGAAGACTTGTACAACCTCCAATATTCAATCTCTCCAAATTTGCAGAAGGAGAAATTGGCATTTTGATGAGTCACGATTACTTACATCAATGAACTTCAATTTTTCATGATTTTGTAACAAAATAATAATAAAAACATTTAAAAAATAAAAATCCTGAATTTAATTTAAATTAATATAAAAACAATAAACTCAATAATGGTTGTACCTTCTCCCCTTTCCAAAGTTTTTTTATATTGCTACACTTCAAGTTGATTGCAACAAGGTTCTTTGAATCAAAGTTCGATGGCAAAGACTCCAAACCTTCCCAATTAAGATATCTTAGTCCACGAGGAAATTCAAAGCCCTCGGGAGAGATGTTCTATACTCCTTTCTCACAAGACTATGATGATCATTATAATAGACTCGAGAAACCCAGTTTCTTCATCATAGCAAACTTTTTTTTCATATCTACAAACACTACTTCGGTAAACCACATTTCTTTTGATCTAGATAACTCTAGAGATATGGTTTCAACATTTTTCATCCCCTGCAGGAAAACAAGAAAAAAGAACAGGAAAACTAAAAATCCTAAATTTTAAAGAAAAAGATATTAAATCCTTGTCTCTCTAAAAGTTGTAGTAATTGAATTTAATTTGATCCTCACCTTTTTACTTATAAATGCAGAATAGATATCACTTGGATTCCATAACCTGCTCCATTTGCTAGGTTCCTCAGGATATTGTTGTTGAACAATTTTCCAGCCCGTTTTTTTGTATCAAATCATGCATATATTTTCTATCGTGTGAAAAAGTTAGAAGAGATCTCTCACATAGTACTCTTATGTTAATTTCACCATACAACTTGCAACCGTCCAATATTTTTGACACAAAGTCTCTATCTTCGCCTTTAAAAAAGCAAGCAATATCAAGGAATACCACCTTTTGTGTATCATCTAATCCATCAAAGCTTATTTTAAGCACGTTTTGAATTTTCACTACAAGTTCTTTTTCCAATTTATGCAATTCACTTTCCCATTCACTAATTGTCTTGTCACATAAAAGAGAGCCCAAAACTTTCAAAGCTAATGGAAGACCTTGACAATAATGTATCACACGATCAAGGAGGCTTTCAAAACTTTCTTTAAAAGCATTTAACCGAAAGGCATATTGACTAAAGAGCTTGAGTGCTTCATTGAATTTAGTTCTTCAACCTCATATAGATAATCAACTCTTAAGCATAGTTAGAAATGCTTATCTCTTAGTCAGATGATGATTCTACTTTACCATACCAATCATGATTTCCAACTAAACACTCCGATAAGTCCGTATCATCAATATCATCAAAATACAAGAGCCTTCAAAGCGAAGACTACTTATCATATTGGTCTTTTCGAAACATTGCTTATCTTTTACTTCCTCCATCTAGCAGTTATCATTAAGTGAAGTTGATTTAAACTAACTAGGCCTTTATTTTTGTTAACCTCACTAACTTTTTCAAGAAAACTATTACATTCGAATCCCCAAGAAATTTGATTATATACATATCTAGCAATAATTGTCTTGCCTATTCCACCAATTCCACATATCCCAACCATGCGAACATCATTTGGCTCCATCCTTAATCCCAAACTTAGTTTTTGAAAATGGGAATCCATTCCTACTAAATTATCCTCAACAAACAAGAATTTAAAATTCAATATTCTATTGTCAATAACGGTAGTAATTTCCTTGATATGCTCTGATTCATACCTATCAATTATGAAACATGTTAAAGGAGAATATTTTTCAAGTTAGAGAAGAACACATGGTGAGATGAATATTAAATGATAAGAAACATCAAGGTAATTCGATTGCTTTTGATGTCATGATAGCATTAACTGAAATTTTCATATTTAAACATTTCTTCAATATCATGTATGCATGACAAAAAAAAAAAAAAAAAAAAAAAAATTCAAAATATAAACTTTCTATTAAGTTATCCTTCTATTAAAATTATACTAAAATGCCTTTTAATTTACTTATATGTTAAAAATCACTTATAGAATATATTTCTATTTGAAAGAGCTTTGAAAGTTTTAGTTCAAACATTTGTTTAATGTTTTATTTCAATTATAAATATTTATTAAGTAAATTTTTAATATTTTATTTAGAATTTATCTAGTTATATTTCTTGCCTTTAATTTAATACATTAGATTTTCTTAAAATTATTATAACATTTACTTTATCATTGACAAGTTATTCAATTCAATAAAAATATAAAAGAAAAAGTTAACTTGATTCAAGTACCAAAATTTCCACAAATATAAAATTTTTTGTAATTTGAATTATCTCCCCTTTGTTATGAATCCTAACTCCTTGCATGGTTGAGTTTGTATCCAACCATTATATGTATATTATTAAAAAAATGATAAATGAAAATAATCACATATGCATAAAATCAAGAATAACAAAATGTATAGGAGGAAAGAAATATATATAGAATCATGGATAAATCTCCAGGAAATTAAGTAAAGAGATTATAGAATCAATAAAGAAATATGCTCTAATCCCTATTCTTTAATTAAGAGCAATCAAGCATTAATAACCTTTAATGTTTTAATTTCAGAAAATAATATTTGTTTATCTTAATTTAGCATATTTTTAATTCTTTATTCAACCTTCATAAAATTGAAGGTTTTCTTTACCAAAAATTTCAAACTCTTCACCAAATTGGACCTTAATTCTTTACTTGTTTTTCCTTCAAATAAAGTTACATTTATTAAACAATATATTGTGTTCTAGAATTATTATGTTTTTGGAACAATCTAGAATTATTATGTTGCTCTAGTATTGATGTCGCTTTTATATCGCTTGAATTTATATTTATTCTTTGAAATTGATATTTAACATAGTTTACAAACTATTAATTAAATAAACTATGAAAATCACGAGGTTTTTCAATAAGGTTTAAAGTGGCTATGTAGTTACCTAGCTAATTAAATATAGATCAAACCATTTGTTTAACTTTAGAAAATTGGATTTTACTTCTTAAAAAGCTATGCTTATATTTTATTCCAAATCTTCAAATTCACTTTAGTGAAACTAAACAAAATCAAGACTCGAATTTATCGGTTCCATGAATAGTAAATTTCGTTCGATAAGTTATGTATTTGATTGAAATCCACAAATGAATAGTAATTTTTGAAAAATGAGCCCCGAAATCGAAAATGTTCAGAATAATGTATTGAGTTTAAAGAAACTGAAACAGATTAAAACGGAATTCTTTTAAGGGGTTTTTGAAGCGTCCGACGATTTATGACGAAAATGCCCTTTTTACGAAATAATTGTAAAATATTCTCTATAATTTCCTAGAATTTTTCTAAAGCATGTTCATGATAGAAAATAAGTTTAATTATATATTCCATGTCAATTTTATGATTAGACGATCGTGGAATATTTTCTGAGTTTTACCAGATAAATATTATTTTCTGAGGGCACGGTTACGAATGAGTGTCTAATCTAAGTAAGCAAAGCAAGAACCAATAGAATGGTGCCATGTAAGCTTGGTGATCCATGTGATTAAGAATGGACCTATGAGAGCTTTCCATAAATTTGGATAATTATCATAAATTAGTTAACTTAACTATGGTTAGTGGATGAGTTAAAGTTAACTAAAGTTAAAGGATATTTGTACTAGCAAACCATGAGAGTTAATTAAGCCTAACTATGGTTCAAGTTAGTGGGATTTTATGAAGCATAAAGTGGAATTAGTTACTTTTGAACTATATGGTTACATATGGACCAATGAGAATGCAAGGATGCTAACCAATGACATGGGGTTAATATAAGGACAATTAGAGGGCAAATTAGGCATGAAAAATGATCATAAAAGAGCAATTGACTTGTCTTTTGGTGAGCATACGGGTGGAACAAAATTTGAAGGCAAAAGGGAAGCAATTCAAGTCCATGAAGGGAGACCAATTCTCCAGCCCCTTTCCCAGAAATTCAAGTGATTCTCATGCCATTTCAAGTCCATTTCAAGTGTTCATCATGTCCATGAAGGACCCTAGATCAAAGCCTAAGTGAAAAATCAAGTTTTTAAGGTGAGATCACTTACTAGTCTAAGTGAATTTGAAGGTTAATAGAGGAAATGGTTATATGGATTTGAACAAGAGATTTCATTGGAATTCAAGTTAACATCAAGACACCAAAACTCTTAAGGTAAGCAATTAGGGTTTTATGGATCATTTATCTAAACCTTCAATTGAGTCATATTAAGGCTTTAACTATTAAATTGACATGATTATAGGTTGATTTTGTTAAGAAATTGAAAAGAAAGAATGAGATTATGAGGATTGTAAATTTAGGTAAACTCTCGACGAGCAATGGAAGCGACGTTGTTCGATTGGTTTTAATTGATTTAATGACATTACTTGAATACTTGAAGGAATTAATGGAATTAAAAGTTGAAAAGAAAATGAGATATAGTATGGAGAAGGTTAGGCCAAGAGAGGGTTTAATTGGAAATGCATTGGTTTGATTTAGTTTAAGTGAATCAATGATATTGGATGAATTGTCAAATGTAATTTGTTGAAAGAAAATGGAAGAAATTGAAGAAATAATGATGAATGTGTGACATGTAGGATTTGGCCACCCTAAGGAAAAGTATGGAAAACTTGGGTTTCAATTGATTTTAATCAATTGGAAGTGATTAGATGCCTAATGGTATGTATTAGAATTGAAGTTTTAAGAAGAAGAATTGATCAAGGTATAAATGTAATTTTTGCTAAGGTGAAGTGGCCATGGTTTTTCTACTTTACATGCTAATGGCTTGATTTAAGGCTTGTAATGATGTTGTCATGAGCCTTGATTTAATTGGAAGAGAATTGGATAAGCTGAGATTGTTGAATAAGAAAATGCTTTAAGGGTTGCTTTCTAATTTAATAGAAAGATATTATGTTAATACGGTTTAATTGAATATTGTTAAGGTATGAATGTTAATGGATTTTATGGGTAATGTGACTTGTAGGAGGAAAGTGACTAAGGACAAAGGTGGAGGTGAAAAGTTTTTAAAAGAGGAAAAATGGCTTAAATAACTAAGGTGAGGGAAAATGTAAATGTTTATGGAAATATATATATATATATATATATATATAAGTATATATATATATATATATATATATATATATATATATATATATTAATGTTTACAAATATATATATGTTTTCATATCTATGTTATACATGTTTAAATGAAAAATGAAATGTGGTTTTTGTAACACCCCGAGAGAGCCTACAAGACATGACACTCCGTAGGTGTATAAGAGTACCAAGTGTCATGCATCGAAATATTTTGGAGACTAAAATATGAAATGAGAAATTATGGAACCCGGAATTTGTGGTATTAAACCAAGGGTGAAATGGTCATTATGCAAATGGATATGGAAATTAGAAACAAATTAGAGATGGGCCATAGTAGTAATTGAATAAGTTACAATTGCAATAATTAAAAGAAGAGGGTTATTTGCAATTTAAGGAAAGTTAATTTAACAAAAAGGAGAATTAAAAACCAAAATCACATTTTGGTCTCCAAAGCTAGGGTTCACGGTTTTGAAGAGGAGAAGAGAGAGCCAAGAGGAGGAAGAAAAGGAAGAAGAAGGAGGAGAAGGAATCAAAGATCAAGGTATGGAATTCTTATTTTTGGGTTTTGATGTGTTTGCCTTAGTGTATTTTGGATTTCTAGGGCTTGGGTATGGAGATTAGTTGCTCCTTTGATCTAGGTTTTGTGCAAATAGCACATTAAGCCTTTGACTAGTTGGGGTTATGTGAGTAAAACCCCAATTGATGTAAAAGAAACTTGGAATCATCAAATTACATGATGTTAAAGAATGTGGACCTTAGGTAGTGTTCTTGGATTTTTCACCTAAGGTTTTGGGTTTTGAGTTTCCAAAACACCAATTCACATGTTGTGGAGTTGTTTTTAGATGATTTCCAAGTTAGTTTTTGAGGTATTATGAATTATAGAAGTTATATGGAGTGAATTGGCATCAAAAGTAGGAGTTAAGTCCTACCGGTAGAACTTGTTCTGGTTTTCCTGTTTCGACCAGTTTTCGTATTACGGCCATAACTTCCTCATTTCTTATCCGACGGAGGATTCAAGTGGCTACGTAAATAGACTTCAAGGAGAACAAACTTAAGAAGTAGGAATCGTCAAATTATGATCCTAAGTGGCATAAAAATTCACTCAAAGCGGGGCCATGTGCAAGAAAAATTCCTGCACGCCTGACATAGAGTAGTCCGGTCGTTTCGAACGTAACTTGAGTTTCTGTTCGAATTGGGTAGTAACTCCAGTTGAATAGAACCCTTTAGCACCTTAAATTTAAAAGAGTATGAAGAGTGTGACTAAGTCTAGGAAATAATGCTAAATTATGCGATTAATTTGTCGTTTATTTTGAGTTGTAGGTTAAAGTAAAGGCGGGATAAGCGTGGAACGCACTAAGTTAAGCAAGCAAAGATGTGAGTGTTCTAAACTCATTTTTCCAAATGCTAGTGTATTATTATTATTATTATTACAAATTGTTTTACACTGGTATTTCATGGTTTTGAGTGCAAACCATTTTCAAGAAGCAAAGCAATGAGATGAAAAGCAAATGGTTCGAAAGTTAAACCATTTTGAAAAGCAAGCATTGGTTTTAAATTGTAAACCATAATTAAGCAAGCAAGCAAGTAAGTAAATGGTTTTGAAAAGTTAAACCATTTTTTGAAGCAAGCAGCAACTACAAATGGTTTTGAATAATTAAACCATTTTTCAAGCAAGTAAGGCAAATGGTTTCAAAGTGTAAACCATTTTATAAAGAGCAAGCAAAGCAATGAAAGGTTGTGAAACAAGGTCTTCCCTAGTTTAAGCAAGCAAACCGGTCGGTGGTATCCCGCACGCGCACGGTGGTGTGCTAGGATTTCATACATGCACAGTTTTGCCCGGGTCGGCAAACATAGGACATACATCATGCATTTAAAGGAGACCGTGGCACGTGATGTGGGTATATAAGGTTATGAGCTCTAACTAAGTATGGTGATGGCGACATCGAGGTCAATCTCCACCATATTCACCGAAAATGAAAAGGTGACGCGGACAAGGTCCCTTTCCACCCCGCACCTGAGCATAGGTTCCCCGTGTTCACTAGGCATGATAAGCAAAAATAGTAGGCCTCCATCGTTGATGTTTTATAAGCACGACATGTCATGAAAATCAACCATTATTCCCGGTCGCCAAGGCTTCCGGAGAGCTAAAGCAAACGGTTGGTTTCGTGCCCCGCTTAGATTTCAAACGATCGGTTGAGCCAAGCTCCCGTGGGTTTTATTTTCAAAGCATGGTTGAGCTAAAGCTCCTATTTTTATGAAAAAGTTTGAGAAACTTTTTAGTAAATGTTCAGGAAAGGGTTTTAAGAACTTTTCAAGCACGATAAAGCAAGCAAGCAAGAAAATTTATGAGAAGTTTATAAACTTCTAAGCAAGCATGAAATAAGAGTTTTACAAGCTTTTAAAGAAAAGCAAAATAAAGCAAGCAAGCAAAGAAAAGTTTTAGAAACTTTCAAGCAAGCAAAGCAAAGTAAAGCTTCTGGAAAATATTGTAAAAGAAAGTTTTACAGTTTTGAGGTTTTCCCGAAAAGCAAACCTTTATAAGATACACTCACTGAGTCGCTTAGCCTATTAGTTTCCATTTTAAAAACTATTTTCCAGGTACAGGTACGCAAGACGCTGGAGCACTATAGGATTGGTCCTGACATCAGTTTAAGTGCTGTGTAATAGTAATACTTTGTAAGAACATACTTTGAAATTGTATATGGAACATATGTATGTACATAGTTTAGTGTGATGGGAACGTTGGTATGTCGGGTTGCCATATTTTGATATAGTGTAAATTAGGATGATACAGGATTTGCACTAGACTATGTGCACCATGTCGCCGGTTTTTCCAACAAGTAAGATTTTACCAAATCCTAAGTTATAAATTAAAAGAAAAATTTTTATAGGAGGTTTAAGTAAGCAATACGGTTTCGCTTCACAGGATTTCTAGTCATTAGAGGTAACGGCTAGGATTTCGTGGAGGCGCACGCCCGCCGCCTTCCAAGGGGTGGGGTGTGTCGCTCGACTTTAATTATGTCAGAAAAATATGAAATGATTACGGTTTCCATAGTTTTATAAAGCATGATTTATGGTTTCCATATTAAAATGAAATGTTTATAAATATATATATATATATATATATATATATATATATATATATATATGTTTATATGAAAATTTATGATTGAATCCATGGTAACCCTATGTTACAAAGATAAAGTTAAAGGAAAGTCGACTAAAGTGCTTTAAGCGTGCATGGTACATGGCAAAGGGATATGAATTTTTTTATAGAGGGAAGGGAAGAATGATGCATATCGCCATGCGCGTGAAAAGTACGAAAGTTACCAACACACAATGTGATTTATTCCATAATGCAATGGTATTTAAAAGAAATGCACGATTTATCCGAGATTCCTTTGGACCATCGGTGATCGTAAGACTGTTTCATTGGAGGTTTTTTCATGGATCAGCGGTGGTTAACGGTAGGTGGGTTCCATTGGATATGACGGATTCAAAAAGGAAAATAAAGTAAAGTAAATGTGTTTTAAAATGAGATATTTATACAATTATTTTACACATTGTATTTGAACTATATCTGGAAACATTATTTTCTTATGAACCATACTCTCACTAAGCTCCTTTAGCTCTCCTTTTTCCAAATGTTTTGACACACCCCCACCCCTCTCCAGCGGCGGGTGTACCGGCCACTCCACATAAATCCCCAGCCGTTACCTATAACGACTAGAAATTCTTGTGAAGCGAAGCTGTATAGCTTACTTAAAACCTCCTCTAAAAAGTTTTCTTTTTCCAACTTATGATTTGATAAAACCTCGGCAGCATGTCAGCTTCAATAAGGACATATTCCAAAACCTGTATACACAATTTACACTTTACTTAAATATGGCAACCAACAACCCAACACATTTTCACAAAACTATACTATGTACATACATATGTTCCAATATACAATTTCAAAGTATTTCCTTACAAAATCTTATTAATTACAAAGACTTGCACAAATGCCGAGAACTTAATCTACTCCGCAGTCCGGGCGCACTGCATTCGGAAAATAGTTTTAAAATAGGAAAATAATGAGCTAAACGAGCTCAGTGAGTGTATGCTTTATAAATGTTTTGTTTTTCCGGAAAACATCTCAAAACTGTAAAACTCTCTTTTAAAATATTTTTCAGAAGCCATGCTTGCTTACTTTGCTTAAAAGTTTCTAAAACTTTCCTCAAATCTCTTATTTAATTTGGCTTTTGAAATGAGGCAAATTTTTAGCAAATCTCTTATCTCTGGCTGGTGGGTACTTGTAATTTCTAGCCTCTGCTTAAAAGTCAAAACTTATAAACCCGAGCCCGGTTCAACAAACGCTTGCTTTGAAATAAAAACGGAGCCTGCGGCTCAACCCGCTTGCTTTAAATCTCTACGGAGCCCGGGCTCAATCGCGCACCGCTGGTCGATTTAAAACTCGTATAAACATGCTTATAAATCATCGCCCACCGGAGGCCTTTCCTCGCTAGCTATACCCTAGCGAACACGGGAGCCCGCACTCACCGTGCTGCCGGTGGAAGGACCTGTGTCCGCATCACCTAGGTGGAAGGGCCTGGGCACACTTCACTCCACCTTTTCCGGTAAATATGGTGGAATTGACCTGGGTCTCCATCACCATAATTTAGTTAGAGCTCTTAACCTTATATACTCCAGTACGTGCCACGGTCTCCTTTAAATGCTATGATGCATGAACTAAGTTTGCCGATTAGGCAAAATCTAAAATGCATGAATGATATCCTAACACCACCGTGCACGTACGGAATACCTCTGACCAGTATGCTTGCTTAGAACTAGGGATTTTAGTTAGGCCTGTTTTCACAAATATTCTCTTTGTTTGCTTGCTTGCTTGAAACATGGTTTAATTATTCAAAACCATTGTTTTCTTTAAATATGGTTTTACAACTCAAAACCATTTGCTTTCTTGCTTGCTTGCTCTTTGAAATATGGTTTTTCAACTCAAAACCATTTGCTTGCTTTTCAATTATGGTTTAAATCAAAACCATTTTCTTGCTTTAAACATGGTTTAACAATTCAAAACCATTAAACACCAGTGTAGAACAGTTTATAATAATAATACACTAGTATTTGAGAAAAATAGGTTTAGAACACTCACCTTTACTGCAACACTAAACGAGCACAATTCCACAATTTTCCCACGCCTTTGCTTATAGCTACACTCAAGCGAATACGGCAATGTATTGTCGCTCACGTATAAGCGTAAATAACGTACTTCCTGATAGTCGCACTCAATAAATATCGCAGAAATGCAAACGAAGCTTTGCCGAGGCGGCGAGGTACGCTACATTTTCATCGAGTTCCAATCTTATTTGAACCTTTCTTAATCATTCATTAAGGTTCCTATACTATTGGTGCATGAATTTAGGCTTAAACATGCAAAATACAACATTCTGGGCATTTTGGGCACACCTGTACCAATACACCTTTGACCTGTACCGGTCACGAGGTTCACATTCCTGACAGGGTGTGCGGTCGGCTTGTACATGTACTGGTATGGGTTGGCTTACGTTGGGGGTGTCTGCGTCTGACCCGTACCTGTACCCATTCACCCCTCGAATTGCCCTGGTAACTATTTCCCTCCCACTCCCTTTTTGTACCATTTCTCTTCCTTGCAACTATATTCTAATACCTCCAAAAACCACATGGAATTCATCCCAAAAACAACTTGGCCTTGAATTGGTGATTTGAAACCTCCTTGTCTTGACGCCCCAGGCAGGGGGTCCGTTGACTACCCGTCAACCCGCGGAATACAAGTGGATGTCGGGTTACTCGAAGCCACTTTAGAAAATCGGGTAGAGTCTCCTTTGTATGGGGAGCCCTACCCAAATACACACCTGCATGAAACCTATCCCAAGCAGTCCAATATAATCACAACATGAGTAAAACGGCCACTTGGGCCCATAAACAATACTCATAAAAACATGCCAACTATGAATCCAACTATATCCAATAGTTCTAAGAGTTCAAATGTTTTACTCTTATACAACACATATATTAAAATTAGAGAATTCTAATACATGTGCAAGATCATCAAAGCCACAATCCGGCTTTTCTTCTAAACTCAGCCTCTAGGACGAGCCGTCTCCTCGTGCTCTCCACATGCACGAAAATGTTCCCTCGACAAGGTGAGCTAATGCTGTTAGTGGAATCACCCTAAGTGACTATCTCTAATTGCATATGCAATGCTCAAAATAAACACACATTCAAGCAAATGCATGATCCTACTTGAATGTCTAATAATCATCTCATTGCAGGAGTCCTCAGACTCCCTCTGCCTAAGCCATGTATGAAAACTAATTTCAAACAAAGTTGTTGTTTTATATTTGTGAATCTACCCCTCCGATCTAAATAGTGGTATCTCCGATATTTATATTTAGTGGACTACTCTCTAAGGTATATCAATTAGGCCGTCTCCGGCGATTGATATTTTATGTGGACTACCCTCAGATGTATATCAATTGGGCCGTCTCGGCGATTGATATTTTTGTATGGACACCTCCGATCATTATTATTATTTTTAGACAACCCTCCGAGATATTTTACATTTACTAGTCTACCCTCCGAAACAGTTCTCTTAAGAAACTACCTCATGCACTCCTCTATCTCTCACAAGGTGCCCGATTGCATATGAAATGCATTGTGATGCCATTTGATAACTTTCATATAACACATTACAAATATATCACCATGCATATACATAATTTAAAATGCACAACATGTCATAATTTCACATTTCCCTTTGCAGAACCAGCTCCTTGGGCTAATTATCAAGCAAACATTCAACGAATTTTCAGTCAACATATTTTCACCGCAATGTATTTTCAGACTCTTTGTTTAGAGCAGTAAAACCCTCGGTTATTGTTACCAGCACAAATTATCGGTTCACTTTGTGAACCGGAATTTCACGGCCATTTCCGGCCTCATACATACCAATACATGATTTAACACATGATTACTGCTCGCCTTCAATTGACCATGGGCCAGTCCACTTGGAATTGGCCAAAGAAAATGTCTCAATAATTTCCAGCCATTGGTCCCGAGTTTTGGGCCAGATCAACTGTTTCGTTCAAGGCCTCAACTAACGAAACATTAACATGGTACTTAAGAAGGGTAAAAACCCAAGTAAGGAGAAGCCCTACCTCAGGTTGTCAAAACTCACCAATCGATGTCCCACACGTGGCAGATTCTGCGAGGCGTTTACCATTCTTGTCTCGAAGACTGCCGACGGTCGGATCGCCAGATATTCTAGAGAGAAGTGGGACGTTCTCTCACTAAAAACCAAAGCTCAAACTATCTGTAAGTTTTTCTCTCCCCCAGCACGTTTTCTTTTTCTTTTTCAAATGTAGGAGACGGCACTATTGCTCTTTTGTCTTTTTCTAACTTAAACAATTCCAAAATGACATCTATGTCATTCTTTTCCCAGTTTTGACACTCGGCACTATCTCGGCCGTCTATTTTCATCATTTTTCTACTCATGCCACTTATGGAACATGAGTACGTGTTATATGTGACTTTTCGTCGCGCCAATCGTTCATTTCGAACGCGATGCAGCGAAAAGCGTGTAAATTCTTCGCATCTCGAATTGACATAGTGACGTGCTAGTATAGATTCGCAAAGGGCAGATTAGCGGTGAAATCCGTTTAGATCATCCGAGATCGAAGAATAAATTTTGGATTTTTAACCTAAATTGCAGCTTTTATGTAGCGAAATTCTGATTTTTGTAATTTTTTACACCAAATTGGAATTTAAGGTCTTCACGTCATACCCCAAAAACCACAGACGAAAATCAGAACTCTTATGAATTTAGCAGGAGTCACCAATTCTTCTAAAAACCATATAAATATGATGATTCCATGTTTATTTTCCACCAATTGGGGTTTTACCCACACAACCTCAACAAATCTAAGGTTTGGGTGATCTCTTCCACAAAACCCTAGAACAAGGAGCAACTACTCTACAAACCAAAGCCCTAGACATCCAAAAACCCATGATTCCAAGATGAAAAACATACCTTGGTTTGGTCTTCTTCTCCTTCTCCTTTTTCTTCCTCTTCTTCCTCTTCTTTTCTCTCTTCTTCTCCTCTCTTACGTGAAGCCCTAGCCAAATGAGAACAAAAATGTGATATTTGGTTTGTCTCATGGCCTATTTAATTGCAACTTTCCTTAATTGCACTTAAGTCCTCAAGCATTCAACAATTGCACTTCAAATTTTGTTATTTTTATTTTGGCCCATCTCTACTCATTTTATGATTTTCATATCCTTTTTGGAAATTACAAATTTTACCCTTTCTTCTAGCATCATATTCCGGGTTTAATAATTTTATCATTTCACTTGGTACGCATCTGCGCCCCTACAGTTTCATGTACTGTACACTCTCTCGGAACCGAGGCGTTACAAAATCCTCCCCCCTTAGAACATTTCGTCCCAGAAATGAACAAACTAAACTCCAAAAGAAAGGAAAGGAAATTACCTCATTAGGAATATAATTGAGGGTACTGACGGTGCATCTGGATCTCTGGCTCCCAAGTAGCTGCCTCCCTCTCATGATTCTTCCATAGGACTTTAACCAAAGGAATCACTTTACTCCTCAACACCTGTTCCTTGTGATCTACAATCTGCACAGGTGTTTCCTCATATGTTAAGTTCTCCTTTAGCTTCACTGGTTGCTCTCTCAACACATGTGAAGGATCTGGGATGTATTTCCTCAACATCGATACATGGAATGTATCATGAATCCTTGATAACTCTGGGGGTAACTTCAACTTATAAGCTACTGGTCCCACTTTGCTCACAATCTCATAGGGTCGTATATATCTCGGACTAAGCTTGCCTCACTTCTCGAATCTCAAAACACCTTTCCAAGGGGAAATCTTCAAAAAGACTCGGTCACCTATCTTAAATTGCAAGTCTCTACGACGGTTGTCCGCATAACTTTTTTGTCTATCTCTTGCTATATTCAAGTTATCACGAACAACTTTCACTTTCTCTAAAGTGACCTGCACTATTTCAGGACCTATTAGTCTTCTCTCACCAACCTTATCCCAGCCTGCGGAGTCCACCATTTCTGTCGTCTGATTGCCTCAAATGGAGCCATCTCTATACTGGCTTGATAGCTATTGTTGTAGGCGAACTCCATCAGTGCCAAATGAGTATCCCAACTTCCCTTGAATTCCATCACACAAGCTCTCAGCATATCCTCTAACGTCTGAATGGTCCTCTCACGATTGACCATCGTACGAGGATGAATCTTGTCTTAAAATGTAAGCGAGTACCTAAATCTATTTGCAAACTAGGCCAAAACCTAGATGTGAACCTGGGGTCTCGATCTGGAAACTATCAGCCGGAACCCCCATGAAGTCTCACTATCTCGTCCTTGTCTGATTAGACTGACTTTTCCGAAGAATCCTCGACATTAGCGGCGGAAAATGAGCGGACTTTGTCGATCGATCAACTATCACCCATATAGCATCATGTTGTCTCTGAGTCCGTGGAAGACCTGTTACAAAATCCATAGTGATCTTTTCCCATTTCCATCTTTGGAATAGAGATGCTTCAATATCTTCCGCGGACCTCACGATGCTCTGCCTTCACACGTTGACGGGTTAGGAACCCTAGAAACGAAACTTGCAATCTTTCTTCATCCCATTCCACCGTTAATGTTCTTTCAAGTCTGGCCCATCTTGATACTACTGGATGCATAGCATACGGATAGATAATGCTTCTTCCATAATGTCTTTCTTCATATCGCCATACTCGGCACACATTCTACGTCGCTTTTCCTTTATCATGCCATCATCTCTGATTTGAAACTACGCTCTTTCACTTTTCTATCTCTTCCTTAAGCTTAATCATCTGTGGATCTTGTGACTGCCCTGCTAGAATCTGGTCCACTAGGAGCGGTCTAACATGAAATGTGGCTAACAAGGCTCCTGAATCCTCAGCCTCCAATATCACCCCTAATGCTCTTAGATCCACCATCAGTGGAAGATAACCTGATCTCATGTGAGACAAATAACTCTCTGGCCGCCTACTCAAGGCATCTGCTACGACATTAGCTTTTCCTGGATGGTACTCGATAGTACAGTCGTAGTCCTTAATCAACTCAAGCCATCTTCTTTGCCTCAGGTTTAACTCTTTTTGGGTGAAAATATATTGAAGACTCTTATGATCTATAAAGATCCTACAAGGAACACCATATAAATAATGTCTCCATATTTTAGGGCAAACACATTCTTTGAAGCTCTAGAGTCGTGTGTAGAGATAATTCTCCTCATGCTTCTTTGGGCTAATGCAGAGGCATATGCAATCACCCTATCATTCTGCATCAAAACACAATCAAGGCATTGCCTTAAAGCATCACTATAAACCACAAACCCATCTCTCCCATTGGGCAAAGCTAGAGCTGGAGCTGAAGTTAATCTACCTTTCAACTCCTCAAAACTCTGTTGACAGGCATCTACCCAATCATACTTAACATCTTTCCTTGTCAGCTTGGTCAGTGGGGCTGCTATCTTGGAGAACCCCTTAACAAACTTCCTGTTATAACCTGCTAAACCAAGGAAGCTCCTGACCTCTGACACATTCTTTGGTGGTTTCCAATTTGCCCTTTGCTTCTATTTTACGGGATCACTCACCTGGCGAGATCACATGACCTAGGAATGCCACCCTGTCAAGCCAAAACTGACACTTGCTCAACTTGGCATACAATTGTCGTTCCCTTAGGGTCTGCAACACAATCCTCAGGTGCTTTGAATGTTCCTCTGAACTACCTGAATACACTAGGATATCATCAATAAAAAGCGTAATGAACTGTCAAATACATTTGGAATGCAGGTTCATCAAATCCATGCTTATTCTTTGGAACATTAGTCAAACAAATGGCATCACCAAAACTCCTTAATGCTGTAGCGTGTCTGAATACGATCTTAGGTACATCACTCTCCTGCACCTCAGCGTGATACCCGGAGCCTTAAGTCTATCTTGGAGTATACTCGAGATCCTTGGAGTTGATCAAATAACTCATCGATCCTAGGGAGTGGATACTGATTGCCGATGGTAACTCTGTTTAATTTCCTGTAATCTATACACAACTACAAACTCCCATCTTTCTTTTTCACGAAGAGAACTGGAGCTCCCCATGGGGATATACTCGGTCGAATGAATCCCTTACTCAACAATTCTTCTAGTTGAGCCTTAAGCTCCCTCAACTCTGCAAGAGCCATCCTATAAGGAGGAATGGAAATGGGCTCAGTCCCTGGGATCAAATCAATGGTGAACTCCACCTCTCTCTCACGGGTAATCTGCTGATATCATGCAGGAATACATCGGAACTTTCTAACAAGGGATCTCGTCCATGGTGTCCCCTATTTGTCTCTAGTAAGCTGATATACTGACAACCCTTATGCAACATTCTCTGTCAACATGCATGGTGGAAGTCATCTTTGGAAGATAACTCTCGTAATCTCAATTTACCTCAATTTCTGGCCTATACAACTTCTACTTCCTTTTTATAACAATCTAATGTGGCTACGTAGGCGAGAATGACCAATCCGTACTAGAACTACATCGAAGTCCCTCATATCTAAAGCTGCACGAGATCCATTAGGAACTCCATCCCCAGTAGAACTCTACTATCTCTGACTACTCTATCGGCGAATAACGGATCTCCGGTTGGAAGGGAAACTCTCATATGACCCTCCCAATAGTGAATTCTCTATACAAAAAACGATCTAAGAGTAAACTAGATCTGAAATGAATCTGTAATCTGGGTCCACTAATGTATATGCATCATGATCAAGGATAGAAATAATATCGGTGACCACATCTGGATGCATGCGCATCCCTCTTAAGTCACGACATAAACTCGCTTTGAGTGCGGTGCTCTGTCTGTATCCTGGGCCTTACCTATGCCTCTACCACGGTTGCCTCCACAAGGCTCTTGTGGCCCTCTATGGGAAACCTCTCACTGAAGACTTAGTGCTCATCTGTGCGGGGTGGCCAGAGATCTTTGATGTCTCTACCAATCCAGGCGAGGCACTCCCAGAGATGAGAGATGGCTTCACGGCTACAGTGGAAACACCACGTGCGAATCTCCTACACTCCCATGGTGGCAAACCGACACATATGACAAACGGGAGGAATACTCTGGGTGCCACTGCTAGCAACTGGGGGCCTCACTGATCCCTGACTAGAGATAGCTCCTTGAACTGCACCTCGGCCCCTGTAACCTCTACCCTTGCTTTTCTTTCTACTGTATTGTCCAGAGCTCTGTTGGGAAGTGCCCGGTGCACTCCTCTTACTTTTCTGCCTACTCTGATACATAGCTGTGGTACTTTGCTCAACTCTCATAGTGGTCTTAACTAAGTCCCCAAATCTATTATGAGAAACCACAGACAAATGTACTACGTCAGGTCTTCATGATCCTGATGAAAACCCTTTTGCATAGGAGCTTCATCACACTTTTGTATATATGGAACCAATCTAACTAGTTAAAGAACTTCTTCGTGCATTCTTGACGCGTATTCTTTTGTTCTAATTTGGAGAAACTCCTCAATCTTTGAATCCCTTATGACTGAGAAAGAACCTGCTCCAGTGAACTCACGCTAAAATTGTGGTCCCGTGATATGCCATCGGGATACCTCCTCTCAAGGCATCCACGCCCGATCATAGCCTGTCTTCCATCGAGCGGAAAACAAGACTCTTTGCTCATCCGTGCAGCCCGCAACTCCATAAACCTTACACTCAGTCTAGCGCAACGGACTGCCCCTGCGGATCACCCGCTGTAGTCATGGCAGGCGCGTTGTACTCTCTCTATTGACCTCCCAGGTTCTTCACGAACCTCTATAGGTGGCGGTGTAGGCTGCGACTGCTGACAGGTCGCTATGGCAACTATCTGTGCAATCTGTGCCACCTACTATGCGGTAAACAATCCTGGCACTTGAGCTCCCTCTGGTGGCGGATGGTCATTTGACACCTTTGCGGAGGTGATTCATAGAGGGCGGTAGTGGAACCCGACTACGTGCTCATCCCTCTCGAGTCTTGTGGGGCCTTCCGAACCTTTGGAATGACTTTCCTAGGACGACCTCTACGTCCTCTGCCTGATATAGTGCTGTATTTGCCAAAAATCATCTATTTAATACTTTGAAACACCTAATATGTATGTACTTTGAGGTTGAAAATGCATGGTTTCCAATAGTGTAAAATAGTGTGTATAAAACAGGTTTTCTTAAGACTTGGCTCTATTACCAACTTGTGTTAGGATCTTGCTCTGATACCACCTTGACACACCCCCACCCCTCTCCAGCGGTGGGTGTGCCGGCCACTCCACAGAAATCCCTAGCCGTCACCTATAACGACTAGAAATTCCTGTGAAGCGAAGCAGTATTGCTTACTTAAAACCTCCTCTAAAAATTTTTCTTTTTCCAACTTATGATTTGATAAAACCTCGACAGCATGTCAGCTGCAATAAGGACATATTCAAAACTGTATGTATACAGTTTGTACCTTAAATATGGCAACCAACAACAACACATTTCACAAAACTATACTATGTACATACATATGTTCCAATATACAATTTCAAAGTAACTTGAAATGCTATTAATTACAGCACTTGCACAAATGTCAGGAGAATCCTAATCTACTCCAGAGTCCGACGTACCTGTACTTGGAAAATAGGAAAATAATGAGCTAAACGAGCTCAGTGAGTGTATGCTTTATAAATGTTTTGTTTTTCGGAAAACATCTCAAAAACTGTAGCTCTCTTTCTGAAATATTTTCAAAACCTTGCTTTGTAAGTTCTAAAACTTTCCTCAAATCTCTTGCTTGCTTTGCTTTGAAAGTTTATAACAGCTTCATAAATCTATACTTGCTTGCTTTAAGTTTCAACTTTTCTTAAATCCTCTGCTGGTTTCAAAACTTATAAATAGACTGGAAACCATTGCCTTCTTACTTTGGAAATAAAAATGGGGCACTGTGCTCAGTAGTTTGTACAATCCTCTCTGGGAGCTGGGTTCAACGTGCACTAGTGGTTGATTTTTAAACTGTGCTATAAAACATCTTACTTATAAATCATCAGCCCACTTGGGGCACCTCTGCTAATATACTGCAGTAAACACGGGACTGGGCATCGGCCAGGTGCCGGTGGAAGGACACGTGTCAGCATCACCTGGGTGGAAGGGCACAGGCTGCACTTCCTCCACCTACAGGTAAATGGTGGAATTGACCTGGAGTCTCCATCACCATAATTTGAATTAGATCTTAACCTTATATACTCCAGTAGTGCCACCACGGTCTCCTTTAAATGCTACGAATTTTGATTGGATTTGCCGATAAAGGCAAAATCTAAAATGAATGATATCTAACACCACTGGTGCAGTGTAGAATACCTCGACCAGGTATGCTTGCTTAGAACTAGGGATTTAGTTAGGCCTATTTTCACAAATATTCTCTTTGCTTGCTTGCTTGAAACATGGTTTAATTATTCAAAACCATTGTTTGCTTTAAATATCAGTTTCTGACTTCAAAGCCAATTTATTTTCTTGCTTGCTTGCTCTTTGAAATATGGTTTTTCAACTCAAAACCATTTGCTTGCTTTTCAATTATGGTTTAAATCAAAACCATTTGCTTTCTTGCTTTAATCATGGTTTAACAATTCAAAACCATTAAACACCAGTGTAAAACAGTTTATAATAATAATACACTAGTATTTGAGAAAAATAGGTTTAGAACACTCACCTTTTTCTGCTTACTAAACTTGAGCACAATTCCATAATTTTCCGCCTTGTATAGCCTACACACTCAGCGAATCGACAACGTATTAATCGCCTCACGTATAGCGTGACTTAACGTACTTCCTAGACTTAGTCACACTCAATAAATATCGCCGAGGCGAAACAAAGCTTCGCTGAGGCGGCGAGGTATGCTATGTTTTGCATCGAGTTCCAATCTTATTTGAACCTTTCTTAATCATTCATTAAGGTTCCTATACTATTGGTGCATGAATTTAGGCTTAAACATACAAATACAACGATGCAGGCATTTGGGCTGCCTGCCAATCACCTTTGACTGTGCAGTGCAGGTTGCATTACAGGTGTCTTTGGTACAACGTATCTGAAGTCTGAGGTTGAGCCTGTTGAGGGTGTGTCGGTACAGCCACAGTACTTGTACCAGGTACACCCCTAAGGAATTTGCTATAATTGCTATTCCTCCTCCCCCTTTTGTACCATTTCTCTTCATACAGCTTCTCTATTCCTTAATACCTCAAAACCACAGTGGGATTATTCTAAAACAACACTTACTTGGTGTTGATTTGAAACCTCATACCCCAAAACCTAGGTGAAAAATCCAAGAACTCATATGAATTTAACCCAGGGTCTACCCGATTCTTCTAAAAACCATATAAATATGATGATTCCATGTTTCTTTTCCACCAATTGGGGTTTTACCCACACAACCTCAACAAATCTAGGGTTTGGGTGATCTCTTCCACAAAACCTTAGAACAAGGAGCAACTACTCTAGACATCCAAAAACCCATGATTCCAAGATGAAAAACATACCTTGGTTTGGTCTTCTTCTCCTTCTCCTTCTTCTTCCTTTTCTTTTCTCCCTTCGTCTCCTTTCCTATGTGAAGCCCTAGCCAAATGAGAACAAAAATGTGATATTTGGTTTGTCTCATGGCCTATTTAATTGCAACTTTCCTTTGCTAACAATTGCACTTTAAGTCCTCATTCAACGCTTGCACTTCAAATTTGGTTATTTTTATTTTGGCCCATCTCTACTCATTTTATGATTTTCATATCCTTTTTGGAAATTACAATTTTTACCCTTTCTTCTAGCATCACATTCCGAGTTTAATAATTTTATCATTTCACTTATGACGCATCTGCTTCTACGCTTCATGCATCAGACACTCTGAACTGGCTACATGTTTGATAAAAATGTTTTTATGCGGTGAGATCATGAGCTGGGGTCGAAAGGACCTCTGCAGTGACACTTCCGCCTCACGCCACCACTTTTAGAAAATGTATAGACCTTTTCAGGTAAATAACTACTTGTGCACCTTTATTTTGTAAATGTATATATGTTTTTGAAGAAAATTAACCATTTAGAGCCCGATCCTCTCAGGTGGTGAGGTACGAGGCGTTGGGCATAATCCCCACTCAGCCCAACCGCTATAAAAAATATTGTTTATATTTGCTATGTTCAGAATGATTTTAAATTTTGATCGGAATTGTTTGTGGTGGACTTGATATCCCGTATTTGGATGTAGTAACAAACATTATCGAGTGTAAAAAAAAAAAATGTTTTATTGCAGGCGTTGTAAAATTGGGAAATGTCCAAAAAACGGAGGAAACTCTTCCTGATTTTCTGAAAAATGTTTAATCGTATAAAAAGGGTTTAAAGTTTAAAAGAAAAGAAAAAAAAATTCCCACCATGTTTAATAAGGTTTTAATGGAAAGCATAATTGTATAAATGAGTTCGCTCCACGGATTCATTTTTAAAAAGGGTTTAAAAGAAATGTTTTATCAAATCCGTAGGAGTGTCGGGAGGGTCCCTTGGGTTAGGAATAGGAAACCCGGGTTGGGTCCCTTCAAAAACCATATGAGTAAAAGAGTAGATGATTAATTACTAAAGAATTGCAAACTTGGTTAGTAAAAAATTGATTTAATTGAAATAATATCTTGTAATTAACATTTGTCGATATAAATTGGAATACACAAAAACATCATTTATAACATAAATAATGACACAAACAATAACAACAATAAAATTGATAAAAAAATTTATGTATGTTGACAATAACAACACAAACGATTAGAATAGATAAAAAATTATGTTGACAAAATTTTTAAATTTTAGAGTCAATGGTTGACATTTGCAAGATGTCAAACGATTAGAATAGATAAAAAATTATGTTGACAAAATTTTAAAATTTTAGAGTCAATGGTTGACATTTGCAGGTTGTAAAATAAATTATTTATCTAAAATGAATGGATAAAATATGAAGAATAGGGACTACTTTTAAACTTATCTTGTATTTACAAATTCACTATTAATCAAATTATAAAATAGTAAAAAAACATTAAAAAAAAGAAGAAGAAAGAAATCAAACAAATAGCAAGAAGAAGTATATATAAATTTTTTATATTGGGAATGAAATGGATTTATCTATGGTTATATATTTATAATTAATTATTTTTTAACTAGAATTTGGGAAATACACAAGTATCTCAAGAAACTTGTAAGACCCTGAATTTATAGTTTCCATGAATAGTAAATTTCGTTTTCGATCAGTTATGTATTTGATTGGAAACAGTTAAATGAATAGTAATTTTGAAAAACCAACCAGAAAATAAAAATGTTCATAATAATGTATTGAGTCTAAAGTTAGAGAAGCAGTTAAAAGCGCAATTATGTTAAGGGATGAAAATGCAATTTTTCTGAAAAATGGCAAAACGGTAATTTGCAACAGAAAAATCGGAAAATTTTCTAAATCTCATATGAAAAAACGGGCTTCACCATTGAATTCGTCTCGCGAAATCTAGTTACCCAATCAAATTCGTTTGGATTAGGGGCAATTAAGTTTTCCACCAATTTCAAGCGACGGGCGTCGAGTGGACTCCAAAAAGGAGATTTTTAGAAAAATCCTGAAAAATATCAAATATTTAAAGAATTTCCATTTAAGATAGATGGGCGAAGCAGGGACGAAACTCTGGTGTTTCGGGCGAGCGGAGCCAGAAGAGTGTGACACGTGGTGCGGCGTGAGTCACATGTCCCTGTATTAAATATCTTAAAATATCTAACATGGCAAAAGCTCTCATTTTGATCTAAGACCAGCAGTAAGAGAGAGAGAGAGAGAGAGAGAGAGAAGAAGCCAAGCTTCTCTCTTCGATTCATGGGATTTCGTCGATCATAGTTCGATAGTCCAAGAGTTAAAGTTGCTCTACGCGACAAGAGCTACGCGTGGGTACCAGAATCACAAGATTATTCCAAGGTTCAAAGTTCGGGTTTTCACGAAAATAGATAAAAGGCGGTGTCTCGGGAAACCACTCTATTTGAGGTAGGATTTTTCTCCTTTCGGGTTAATTCTGTCCCCAGGGCATGTGTCGAGGAGATCTTTGTCAGGTTTTCTCTTCCAACCCAATAGTAGTATTTTTGTAACGGCATTATTTCCGTGAATTGAGTGATTAATTCTGGATAAATGGCGATAGGAGAACATATATCGCTGAAATAGGTCGTCGGTCTAACCCCTTTGGACTCAGAAATGCATTCAAAGTGGAGCTATGTTCAGGCAGTTTTCCTTTTATGTTTTGAGACTCCATGACTGTGTTTTGACCATAACTTGGCCATCACTCATCCGAATTGAGTGATTTTAATTTTTGGATGAACTAGACTGATAGGAGACCATATTTCCTTGAAGCAGTCTATCAAATTCGACCCATTTGGACTGAGAAATGCATTCAAATGGGAGCTATGTTGAGCAGTTTAAGTTTATGTTTAGTGAGTAGTCCCTATTGTTTAGGATATATCTTGAGTTTGTTGATGGAATTTGGGTGATTCAATTGGAGAAGAACCTAGGCTAGTATCTTCAAATGAGTAAAAGAACCGATTGTCAAATTATGTATTAAGACCCACAGAAATCGGAGTATCACGAGACTATTTCGAGTGTAAAGCAGTAAATTGACCCGATTTTGAATGAAAGGCCATAACTAACCGTCCAGAACTACGTTTTGAGTGTTCTTGGACTCTATGGAAGCCCATTGAGTCAGGTTCTAGCCACATTCTGTGAAACCGGTGGATGTAACACCGAATCAGGAGAGTGTACGAGTACATGAAATGCGTAGGGTGTATAAGAGTACCAAGTGTCACATTGTAGTATTTTTGGAGATGAAATTAGGGAAATTATAAATTTGGAACCGAATTTGGTACTTAAAACAAGGGTACAATTGTCATTTAGCAAAAGGATATGGGCATAATTAAGTTAGAGATGGGCCATAGTAGGAATTTCAAAAGTTGGTTGCAATATTTTAAATGCTTGAGGACAAATTTACAATTAAGGAAAGTTAGAGAGTGAAAGTATAATTAATGGAAGTTTAAATAGTAAATTAATAATAATAAATTACGAGAATAAATTCGAGGAAGTCACCGAAAATTCTCTAGATCTCAGGATAGCCCAGAAGCAGGACTTCTTGCTTAGTTAAAGTTCGATGCCATGAAATCTGGTGACTAGAAAAGTTTCGTTAAATTAGAGATAGTCGGAATATTTTGCAGAATTTCTAGCAGTAAATTTAAAGTGAAACACAAACGGGATTTTAGAAAAATTCGAAAAATGGCAAATAGTTAAAGAATGTTGTTTAGGGTAAGAAATTGAAAGCAGGGACAAAATAAATTGTTTGAAATTTGAAGCAGACAGAGAAAGAAAGAAAAAGGGATATGTGGGTCCCACATAAAGATTAAAAAAAAAAAAGAAAAAAAAAGATAATTTAAAACATTAAAAGTCAAATGGGTGTATGGACCAGGCCGGGGAGAGAGCGTCAGTGCGAGAGAAAGTTTTTGTTTTTTTTTTTTCTTCTTTTGGTTCTTTCCAGATCATCCATTCTAGTGGTCGAGAATTTTTCGGACCAAAGTTTAAGTTACTCACATCACTGACGAGAGCTCTGCGTGGACACCAAAATCTTAGCTTTTTGTCAAGGTTGAAGAGTAGGAAATTTTCCTACTTGTATTATTTAATTTAAAGGCTATATAATGTGGAATATTCTTAGAGGCCATAAATTCGATCCCAAAAATTTTAGGCGAGTTTAAGAATTTCAAAGAATTACAGAAATTTTAGGACTATTTTCGGATGATCCAGGAGCTAAATTTCGGGGCTGTTTTAACTGATTTTGGTTAAAATTTCGAGTTTTATTCAAGCGGTCAGGACAAGAATTTTGAGGAAATGTTTTTCGGGTGTTTTTAGACTATATGGAAAGTCCTTTGAGTCTAGAATCTAGCCATATGCCTGTGAATGGCATTTGGGGCCCATATATTTTCTGAAAATTTTAATTGTAGCACCAAGTGTGCAAATTGCTTGGTTGTGTTGACGTGTGTGATCTAATACATCGAGTGTGTATGAGCTAAAAGCAAATCTTTGGAAAGTTGTGGGCCCTGTCTTCAGTTTGCAGCCGAGGTGAGTGTTAAACTCATTTTCCAAATACTAGCGTATTATTATTATTATAAACCGTTTTACTTGGTATTTTCATGGTTTTGATTTGCAAACCATTTTCAAGAAACAAGCAATGAATTAGAAATCAAGCGGAAATGGTTTGAGTTAAACCATTTTGAAAAGTAAGTAAATGGTTTCTAAATTATGTAAACCATCTTTCAATGACAGTAAGTAAATGGTTTTTGAAAAGTTAAACCATTTTTGAAGCAAGCAAGCAACTAAGCAAATGGTTTTGAATAATTAAACCATTTTCAAGCAAGCAAGCAAGCAAATGGTTTCGAAGTGTAAAACCAATTTACAAAGAAGCGAGCCAATGACAAGCGAAAAGAATGTTTGTGAAAAGCAGGCCTTCCCACACAGTTCTAAAGCGAAGCCGGTCGGAGAATTATTAGTGCGTGCGATTGGTGTGTTGGGATCTCATACATGCATTGTAGTTTTGCACGGTCGGCAGAGCTTAGGACGCCATCATGCATTTAAAGGAGGCGGGTGGCGCGTCACGAGGGAGTATATGGGTTATGAGCTCTAACTAAATTATGGTGATGGCGACCCGGTCAGTTCCCCATATTCATAGGAAAAAAAGGTGATGCGGACCCGGGTCCTTCCTTGCGCGACACGGTCGCCAGGGCCAGGTGTTCACTGGGATCTGAGTAAGCGAAAATAGGCCTCCGATGGTTGATGTTTTATAGCATAATACTCTGATTTTAGAAAGTCGACCATTGGTTCGGTCGCCAGGGCTTCAGGAGAGTTTTAAAGCAAGCGGTTGAGCGAGCTCGGTTGAATTTCAAAGCATTCGGTTGAGCCAAGAAGCTCAGTGGGATTTTAAAGCAAGCGGTTGAGCCCGGGCTCTAGTTTTATTTTCAAAAGAATGCGGTTGGACGGGCTCCGTTTTATGAAAAGTTTTGAGAAACTTTTTAAAAGCAAAGGTTTGTGAAAGGTTTTAAAGAACTTTTCAAGCAGATAAAGCAAACAAACAAGAGAAGTTTTGAGAAGTTTTATAAACTTCTAAGCAAGCAAGAAATGAGAGTTTTATAAGCTTTTAAAAGCCAAGCAAAGCAAACAATAGTATTAAAGTTTTATAAACTTTTTAAAAGCAAAGCAAGTACAAAAGCGACAAGCTAAGAAGAGTTTTAGAAACTTGAAAAGCAAAGAAAAGCACGGAAAATATTGTAAAGAGAGTTTTACATTTTTGAGATGTTTTCGGAAAAGCAAAACCTTTTATAAAGCATACACTCATTTGAGCTCGTTTAGCTCATTATTTTGTATTTTAAAAACTATTTTCAGTGCAATGCATAGGAAATATTTGGAGCGGATTAGGATTCTCCTGACATTTATATCAGTGTTGTAATTAAGAATATTGTGTAAGGAAATACTTTGAACTTGTATAATGGAGCATATGTATGTACATAGAGTAGTTTTGTGAGAATGTGTTGGTATGCTGGTTGCCATATTTTGGATATAGTGTAAATTGGATGTATACAGGATTTGGGACATGTCCTATATGTAGCTGTTATGCTGCCGAAATTTTATAAAATCATAAGTTTAGAATAGAAAATTTTTATAGGAGGTTTTGCGAGCAATACGACCGCTTCACACGGGGAGTTTCTAGTCGTTAGAATTAGCAATTTTGAGGAGTTTACGTGTGGCGACTCACCTCCACTCTTGGAAGGGGGTGGGGGTGTCAAGGTGAGTATCGGAGCGGGTTAATATCTGATAACCTAGGACATGAGGAGAGATGATACCGCCTTGAGTGGTATCGGAGCATAAATTATTGGCAACCGTACATGTTCCAAATGAAGAGGAGTACATACATATCAAGTGATTCAAAGTATTAAATAGTTGATATTTTGGAAATTACAGCACTATGTCAGGTAGAGGACGTAGAGGTCGTCATAGGAGGATTATTCGGTTCCAGGGCGTCTGCGTGCACATGAGAGATGAGCACGTAGTTGGTTCCACTCTGCCTGCATGAATCGACCTCCGACGAGTCGATTTGGACCATCGGGCCACCGGAGAGGCTCAAGTGCGAGTTATTTGCGGCGGAAGCGGGTGACATGGTGCTCGGATAGTGGCGATGGCGACCACGTCGGCGGTCGCGGCTTCCACCTTGACTAGAGAGGTTACGGAAGAACACGGGAGAATCGATAGAGGAAATCTGAAGGTGGGTGCCAAGCCATATGAGTGGCGATCTAGGCGACTGGTTATGGTTAGATAAAGTAAACAAGATTTACCAGTTATAAGTGTACGGATGAGTAAAGTTTTGTTTTCCAGTTTCGATGGAAGGCGAAATTTGAGATTGGTGGGATGTTGTAGAGGCATCGATGGCATATCATGGGACCAATTTCAGCAAAATCTTGTGATTCTTTCCTCGAGTCACAAGGATTCAAAAAATTGAGAGTTCTTCAAATTAGAACAAAAGAACATGTCGATTAATCGGGAGAATGAGAAAGTTCTCGGAATTAGTTAGATTGGTTCCCTATATTCAAGCGGATGAAGTCCTGAAGTGCAAAAGGTTTTTATCAGGACTACAACACAAGATCAGAGTGCATTTGTCTGTGGTTCCTCAGAATAGATTTGGGGACTTAGTTGAGGCCGCTCTGAGAGTTGAGCAAAGCACTACAGTTATGTATCCGAGTAGACGGGAAAGTAAGAGTAAAAGAAGGAGTGCACGAAGCCACGTCGAAACAAAGCTCGAGGACGATGCAATGAAAGAAAAGCAAGAGCGAGAGGTTATAGGAGGCCGAGGTGCGGGTCGAGGAGGCTATCTCTGAGTCGGGGATCGGTGGGGCCCCAGGTTGCTAGCGAGTGGCACCAGTATTCCTCACGGCCCCATGTCGCATGTTATTAGGAGCGACATCGGGAGTGTAAGAAGATTCGATGCAGGTGTGTTTCCTTTGTGGCGGAAGGCCCAGCTTTCATTGGGGAGTGCCCTCGGTGATTGGTGCGAGCTTTATCGTGCTTGATCCCAGCTACCCGGTGCCGGAGATGAGCACCGCGAGTCGACGGGGAGGCTTCAGGGCGGAGGGCGACACGGTGCGGTGGGGTGGTCGTGGTAGAGTAGAGCGGTGCCGGGGATACAAATGGCCACTTTTCGAGGCGGAGTATATCTTGTGACTCGTGAATCGGATGCAACTCGGATGTGGTCATTGGTATTATTTCTATCCTTGATCATGATGCATATACATTAGTGAACCCAGGAGCTATGCATTCATTTGCATCCAAGCCATTCTTAGATCGTTTTCAGATAGAGACCCGACCATTGGGAATTCGTATGAGTTTCCACTTCATTTGGAGATCAGTTACTTTCATGACGGAGTAGTGGAGATAGTAGAGTTACGATTGAGGACCGGGAGTTCCAGAGCGGATCTTATGTATAGATATGAGGACTTTGATGTGGTTCTCGATATGGATTGGGTTGTCTCGCCATAGGCCACATCGGATTATTTATGAAAAGGAGTAAAGTTGCATAGACCCGGGGAGGTGGAGGTAAAGTTCGGGGAATGCGTAGAGAGTTATCTTCGATATGATCTCGCTAAGAGCGTAGCGAGAGAATCTTGCGTAAGGGTTGTCGGGTTATCTAGCTTATGGTGGAGGCGGGGAAGAGAGGGGACTATATTGGATGAGATTCCGGTTGTTAGAGTTCCCGGATGTATTTCGAGATATTGCGGGCTTACCTCGGATAAGAGAGGTGGAGTTCACCATTGATTTGATCCGGGGGCTGAGCCCGTTTCATTCCTCCTTATAGGATGGCTCTGCGAGTTGGGGGAGCTTAAGGCTCGATTAAGAATTGTTAAGTAAAGGATTCATTCGGCAAGACATATCCCATGGGGAGCTCGGTTCTCTTCGTGAAAAGAAGATGGGAGTTTGCGGTTGTGTATAGATTACGAGGCTGGTGAGCGAGTTACCATCACTTGTCATTATCCACTCCCAGGATCGATGAGTTATTCGATCAACTCAAGGATCTCAGTATACTTCAAGATAGACTTGAGGTCGGGGTATCATCGGAGTTGAGGTGCGGAGGTGATGTACCTAAGGCGCATTCGGGACACACGCTCGGGGCATTATGAGTTTTGGTAATGCCATTTGGTTCGACTAATGCTCAGGCGGCGTTTATGGATTTGATGAGCAAGTATTCGGCCGTATTTGGATAGGTTCGTCATAGTTTTATTGATGATATCTAGTGTATTCGGGTAGTTCGAACATTAGAGCACACGAGGATTATAGTCTGAGACCACAAGGGAGAGAAAATTATATGCCAAGTTAAGCAAGTGGAGTTTTGGCTCGACAAGGTGTATTCCTAGATCATCATGATTTGGTGAGGGGGGTGAGTGTAGATCCCAGGAAAATAGAAGCATTGGTAAATTAGAAACCACCCAGAATGTGTGGTCGAGAAGCTTCCTTGGTTTAGCGGGGATATTCTGAAAGTTGTTGAGGGTTCTCCAGTCACTTGTGCCAGCCAGTGACAAAAATGTCAGTATGATTAGGTGGATGCTGCATTGAGTTTGAGGAGTTGAAGGGTAGATTGACTTGACTTGATTCTAACTACCCGATGGAAAAGATGGATTTGTAGTTTATAGTGATGCTTCAGAATGAGGCCTTGGTTGTGTTTTGATGCGAGAATGATAGGGTGATTATACTCAGGCAATTTAAGAAGCATGGAGAATTACCCTACACCGACTTAGAGCTAGCGTAATCGATGTTTTACACTAAAAATATGGAGACATTATTTATATGGTGTTCCTTGTAAGGATCTTCTGAGATCATAAAAGTCTTGATATATTTTCACCAAAAGAGTTAAACACGAGCGAAAGAAGATGGCAGGTTGATTAAGGACTACATTGTACTACTCGAGTACCATCGGGAAAATTTAATGTCGTAGAAAATGCCTTGAGTAGAGCGACAGAGAGTTCTTTGTCTCACATGGATCGATTATCTTCCATATTGGTGGATCGAGAGCTTTAGGGGGTGATATTGGAGCGAGAATTCGAGAACCTTGTTGGCCCGCGTTCCATGTTAGACCACTCCTAGTGGATCGGGTTCTGGAGACAGTCGCATGATCCCACAAACGGAGTTAAGCAAGAAAGAGATAGAAAAAGGAAGAAGCGAATTTGATTAGAGATGATGGCGTGATAGTGAAAGGACGGGGAGAATGCGTGCGGAGTATGTGGCGAAAGGGCATTATCTGAGGCACATTCATGCCAACGTATGCTATGCATCGAGGTAGTACCAAGATGTCTTGAACTTTGAAGAACATTCTCTTGGTGGAATGAGATGAAGAAAGAAGTGCGAGTTTCGTTTCTAGGTGCCTAACACATTGGCGGTGAAGGCGAAGCATCGAGGCCGTAGAGGAAGATCTGATTCCTCCACATTCGGTATGGAAATGGGAGAGAGATCACTATGGATTTTTGTGTGGTCTTCCACGGACTCGGAGGCAGCATGATGCGATATAGATAGTTGTTGTGAAGTCTGCTCATTTACGCGAGTTAATGTTGAGGATTCTACAGAAAAGTTAGCCCCGATTGTATGTGGATGAGATAGTGAGACTTCATGGGGTTCAGTTTCGATAGTTTTGGTCGAGACCCGGAGTTCACATCAGGTTTTGGCTGGTTGCAAACGGCTTTAGGTACTAGCCTTCATTTTGACCTGACTATTTCATCCTCAGACGGATGGTCGATCAGGAGAGGACCATTCGGACGTTAGGGGATATCTTTGAGCATTGATGGAATTTAAAGGAAGTTGGGATACTCACTTAGCACTAATGGAGTTGCCTACAATATTATCAAGCCGATTATAGATATGTCTCCATTTGGGTTGTATGGCGGGAAATGTAGGACTCCGGTGTCTTTGGGATGGGGGTGGTGAGAGAAGACTAGTAGGCCACAGGCCCGAAATGCGAGATCACTTCGGAGAGTGAAAGTTGTTTGTGATAACTTGAGATAGCAAGAGATGAAGCGAAAGTTATGCGGACAAGCGGTCGTGAGACACAATTCGAGAAAGGTGACCAGTCTTTTTGAAGATTTCACCTTGGAAAGGTGTGTTGAGATTTGGAAGCAGGGGCAAGCAATTAGAGGTATATTGGACCTTATGAAATTGTGAGCAAAGTAGGACCGGTAACCACAGTTGAGGAATTTTGAGTTATCAGGATTCTTGTGATACATTCCATGTGTCGATGTTGAGAAATATATCCGGATCCTTCATGTATGTTGAGAGCAACCGGTGCGATTAAAGGAAAATTTGACTTATGAGGGGAGATACACATTGTAGATTGTAGATCGCGAGGAACGAGGTGTTGAAGCAAGTGATTCCATTAGTTAAAGTCTTATGGAAGAATCATGAGAGGGAGGCGGTTACTTAGGGACGGAGGCTCAGATCTTGTAGTCAGGTACCTCAGCCTTATTTTAGGATGAGGTATTTTTGTTTCCTTTCTTTTGGAGTTTAGTTTATTCATTTCGAGGACGAAATTTTCCTAAGGAGGAGGGATTTTGTAACACCCGAGTCAGGAGGTGTACGATTACATGATCTTGTAGGGGTGTATAAAATTACCAAGTGTCACATTGTAGTATTTTGGAGATGAAATTAGGAAATTATAAATTTTGGAACCCGAAATTTGGTACTTAAAACAAGGGTACAATTGTCATTTAGCAAAAAGGATATGTAAGGCATAATTAAGTTAGAGATGGGCCATAGTAGGAATTTCAAAAGTTGGATTTGCAATATTTAAATGCTTGAGGACAAATTTACAATTAAGGAAAGTTGAGGGTAAGTATAATTAATGGAAGTTTAAGTAGTAAATTAATAATAATAAATTACGAGAATAATTCGGGAAGTCTCGAAAATTCTCTAGATCTCGGATAATGAAACAGGCCCAGCAGTAGTTAAGTTCATCTGTGAAATCTAGTGACCTAGAAAGTTTCGTTAAATTCGAGATAGTCGGAATATTTCACCCAGAATTTAAACGACGAGTTTAAAAGTGAAACACAGCAGTTTTAGAAAAAATTAGAAAAATGTAAATAGTTAAAGAATATTCATTTAGGATAAAGGAAGTGAAAGCAGGGACAAAATAAATTGTTTGGGGCTTGAAGCAGACAGAGAAAGAAAGAAAAAGGGACATGTGGGTCCCACATAAAGAATTTAAAAAAAAAAAAAGATAATTTAAAGCGTTAAAGTCGAATGGGTGGACGGACGGGAGAGGCGTCAGGGTGCGGAGAAGTTTTGTTTTTTAACTAACTTTTAGTTAACTACCGGTCTACGTCGTCCAGTGGTCGAGAATTTTGGACCCGAAGTTTAAGTTACTCTATGCGTGAGCTACAGCGTGGACACCAAAATCTTGGCTTTTTGTCAAGGTTGAAGAGAGGTGGGAAATTTTTCCTACTTGTATTATTCGAGCCTAAAGGCTATATAATGGCTTGGAATATTCTTAGAGCCGTAAATTGATCCCAAATTTTAGGCGAGTTTAGAATTTTTAGGAAATTTTAAATTTTGGGACTATTTTCGGACCAGTCGGAGCTAAATTTCGAGTTTGTTTTCACAGCCAGTTTGGTTAAAATTTGAGGATTTTATTCGAAGCAGTCAGGACAAAATTTTGAAATGTTTCGGGTGTTTTAGACTATATGGAAAGTCCTTTTAGTCTAGAATCTAGCCATATGCACATGTGAATGGCATTTGGGGCCTATATTTTCTGAAAATTTTAATTGTAGCACCCGAGTGTGCAAATTGCTTGGTTGTCTTGGCGTGTGTCGTCCCAATACGTCGAGTGTGTAGGCTAAAGCAAATCTTGGGAAAGTTGTGGGCGTGCTCAAGTTTAAGCAAAGAGGTGGAGTGTTCTAAACTCATTTTCCAAATACTAGCGTATTATTATTATTATAACCGTTTGCCTTTGGTATTTCATGGTTTTGATTTATAGCTTAATTTTAACAACTGATGAATTAGAAATCAAGCAAATGGTTTGAGTTAAACCATTTTTGAAAAGTAAGTAAATGGTTTCTAAATTGTAAATATCTTTCAAACGAAGCAAGTAAGTAAATGGTTTTGAAAAGTTAAACCATTTTGAAGCAAGCAAGCAACTAAGCAAATGGTTTGAATAATTAAACCATTTTCAAGCAAGCAAGCAAGCAAATGGTTTCAAAGTGTAAAAACCATTTTACAAAGAACAAACAAGCAAGCAAGCAAAGAATGTTTGTAACAGGCCTTCCACAGTTCTAAGCAAGAAAGCGGAATTGGTATTAAAGGTACGTGCGGTGGTGTTAGGATCTCATACATGCATTGTAGTTTTGCACGGTCGGCAAACTTGGGACATACATCATGCATTTAAAGGGGGCCGTGGCGCGTCTGAAGTATATAAGGTTATGAGCTCTAACTAAATTATGGTGATGGCGACGGGTCAATTCCACCATATTCAGGAAAAAAGGTGATGCGGACCCGGAGTCCTTCAAACACCAGTCGCCAGAGCTTAGTGTTCAGAATCTGATGTAAGCAAAATAGGCCTCAGGTGGTTGATGTTTTATAAGCATAATATACGGTTTGAAAAATCAACCATTGGTTCCGGTGGCGAGGGCTTCGGAGAGTTTAAAGCAAGCGGTTGAGCGAGCTCAGTTTAGATTTCAAAAGCGATGTCGGTTGAGCCAAGTGGGATTTTAAAGCAAGCGGTTTGAGCCAGACTCCGTTTATTTTCAAGAATGCGGTTGAACCCGGAGCTCCGTTTTATGAAAAGTTTTGAGAAACTTTTAAAGCAAAGGTTTGTGAAAGGTTTTAAAAACTTTTCAAGCAAGATAAAGCAAGCAAACAAGAGAGAAGTTTTGAGAAAGTTTTATAAACTTCTAAGCAATAATGAGAGTTTTATAAGCTTTTTAAAGAAAAGCAAAACCATGAAACAAGCAGTATTAAAAGTTTTATAAACTTTTAAAAAAGCAACCAGTACAAAAGCAAAATGACTAAGAAGAGTTTTAGAAACTTTGAAAGCAAAGAAAACACGGAAAATATTTGTAAAGAGGTTTTACATTTTTGAGATGTTTTCCGGAAAAGCAAAACCTTTTATAAAAGCATACACTCACTAAGCTCGTTTAGCTCATTATTTTGTATTTTAAAAACTATTTTCCAGTCTGAAGTCATGAGTATTTGGAAGCGGATTAAGTTCTCCGACATTTATATCGGTGTTTAGCAATTAAGAATATTGTGTAAGGAAATACTTTGAACTTGTATAATGGAGCATATGTACATAGAGTAGTTTTGTGAGAATGTGTTGGTATCTTTGGTTGCCATATTTTGGATATAGTGTAAATTGGATGTATCTGAGTTTGGGACATATCACATATCTGTTTGTTATCTTCTTAGAAATTTTATAAAATCATAAGTTTAGAATAGAAAATTTTTTTATAGGAGGTTTAAGCAAGCAATACGGCTTGCTTCCACGGGGAGTTTCTGGTCGTTGGGGTAGCGGGTGGGGATTTACCGTGGGTGGCGGCACGCCCGCCACTGGAAGGGGGTGGGGGTGTGTCAGTGGATGATCATAACATGGCTGAAAATTTATGTTTTTCACCAAGTGTGCAGGTTGCTATGTTATGTCGATGTGAATAGCCGAGTTTTGACATGACCATTTCATGGCATGTTGTGGGCTATTGTATGGGGTAGTAATTTCCATCAGTTAACATAAGAAAATCATGAGAAACAAAAGAGGTTGAGTTCAATTGATTTTAATCAATTGGAAGTGATTAAATGCTTAAGGGTTGCTGGAAAGTATATTATAATGAATGGTTTAATTGAACATGATTAAGGTATGGATGTTGATGAATTTTATGGATAATGTGACTTGTAGGGGGAAAGTTATTAAGGACAAGGGTGGAGGTGGAAAGTTTTGTTTAAAGGAGGAAAAAAAGGCTTAAATAACTAAGGTGAGGAAAATGTAAATGTTATATGAAATATATATATATATATATATATATATATATATATATATATATATATATATATATATATATATATATTAATATTTACCAATGTATATGTTTTCATATTTATGTTATAAATGTTCAAATGAAAAAAAAAAAGAAATGTGGTTTTCTTGACTTTAAATTATGTTGAGAAAATATGAAATGAGTATGGTTTCCATAGTTTTATAAAGCATGTGTTGAGAATATATGAAATGAGTATGGTTTCCATAGTTTTATAAAGCATGTGTTGAAAAAAATGAAATGATTATGGTTTCCATAGTTTTATAAAGCATGATTTATGGTTTCCATATTAAATGAAATGTTTATGAACATATATTCTATATATATATATATGTTTATATGAAAATGTTTGAATCCATGGTTACCCTATGTTACAAAGATAAAGTTAAAGGAAAGTCGACTAAAGTACTTTACGCATGCATGGTACATGGGAAAGGGATAGGATTTTGTTTATAGAGGGAAGGGAAGAGTGATGCATATTGCCATGCACGTAAGCAAGTGTCTAGAGCATCTCAATTTTATTCCATAGTGCAATGGTATTTAAAAAGAAGTAAGTTTAACGGAGGTTCCTTTTTGGGCCATCGGTGATCGTAAGATTGTTTCCTCGTAGGTTCTTTCATGGGCCAATGGTGGTTAACGGTAGGCGGGTTCCATTGGATATGACGAATTCAAAAAGTAAAGTAAAAATTTATCGAAATGATATGTTTATACAATTGTTTTACACATTGTATTTGAACTACATGGAAATTAAAGTAAAGTAAAAGTTTATTGAAATGATATGTTTATACAATTGTTTTACACAATGTATTTGAACTACATGGAAAAGAAAGTAAAGTAAATGTTTATTGAAATGATATGTTTATACAATTGTTTTACACATTGTATTTGAACTATATCTGGAAACATTATTTTCCTATGAACTGTACTCTCACTAAGCTCCTTTAGCTCACCTTTTTCCAAATGTTTTATAAAATGTTTTCAAGGCGAGGCCGGCTTGCGGTTCGAGTCCTCGGGCCCGATGACACTTCGCCTCAATACGGCTGACCACTTTTTGAAAATGTATAGACTGGTGTGATGCCTTTGGGCCAGGGGTCAGTTGACAATCCAGATCAGCCGCGGAATATATGTAGCCATTGAGTGTCTCAATGCCACAAAACGAGTGTCTTTCTAGCCGAGACTCAAACATGAGTAAAAATGTCCACGTCGGGTCCATACTCATCAAAATATAACCAACTATATTACAATCGTTTCAAGAGTTAATTACACTCTTATACAAACATGTACTAATCAAAAGGGTTTCATACATGTTTTACAAAATTATATAATCAAAGCCACATGTCGGCTTTCTTCTCAAAAGCGGCCTCTAGTGAGCGTCGTCTTCCTGAATACTCCTTGTACCTGAAAGGGGGATCCCACGACGGGGTGAACAATGCCTAGTAGTTGAATTTTCCTACTTGGGTTACTCCCCACCTAAAATGCACATGCAATGGAAACCACACACATTGAGTGAATTCGCGATTCTACTCGGAATGCACATGTTATGGATGAGAATGTGACCTCGCCACCTCTTGGCTTCTCGAGCCTGGCGCTCCTCTCGCATGCAAGCGAGTGTGAGAAAACCTTTGTTTCAAAACAAAGGTTTGTTCTTGAAAACATAATACCAATTTCAGTAAAATTCTATTGGACAACCCTCACGAGTGAATTCTTTGATAACTTTCCAAAATAGTCATGGGTCCTCCTCAGGATGAAGCTTGTTAGATGACTCTCGAGGCAATTCTTGAAATCTTCCATGAAATTCATTTGACAACCATGTTTTCATGTCATGCACCTCATCCTACGTTCTAGGTTACCCAGTGCATATGAAATGCAATATTCCATTTCACCATAATTCATGTTAATACATCACACATGCATATATTAACGAAAATCATTCGCAAACAACATGTTATTCATTCATAGTAGTAACACAAAAATTAGCTCACATGGGCTAATAAACAATCCGGTAGTCCATCTTGGAGTTGTCCAAAGAATCACATCAATAACACAACATGTTATTCAAACATAGCAATAACATATCAACACCTGAAAGCGACACACGGTCCACGGTCGGTTCGGGACTATCGAAGCCACTCTGAGGTTGTACTAAGTCGAGTTTTGGCACGGATAGAGCGACCATTCCACGACCCCAGACATCCCTAACCATTAAAATGGCTCTTGAATAATAAATCAAGTGGAGAAAACCCTGCCTCCGGAGTTGTGAAACTCCTGATACAGTACCCACACGTAGCCCTTGTCGTGGGGATCAACTTTGCCTCTTGTCTCACCGGAATTTGACGGACCGATCATCGGGAAATCTAGAGAGAAGGTAGAACTTCTCTCTCTAAAAGCTCTTTCTTTCTCTCTCTTTTTCTCTTTTTCCCTCCCAATAGATTGGGAAGATAGGGAGTCGACTGGTGTCCTCTCACTTGCCAAGTGTCAGGCTCCCATTGGCTCTTAGGATTACACCTTATCCCCTTATCCATCTACCATGGATTTTCACCCAATCACATGTTGCCACATGTCTCTCATGGGTCCCATTTGAGCTCATGTTTGAATCATTCTGCACATGACATGTGGCACCTCTTGAGTCCCTCACAATGTGCCAAGTGTCCCGCACCACTCTCGGTGTCTCGAAAAACGTGAAATTATGACTGTCTTGGAATTCGACGAAATTCGACGTGGTAGCTAGATTTCGCGAGACGATTCCCAATGGTGAAGTTTGTTTCGTCATCCAAGATCTAGAAAACTTCTGGATTTTGACCAAAATTACCATTTTATCATTTTTCAAAAAATTAGAATTTTCTGGGGTCTTAAATTCTCCCACCCTTTAAAGAATTTCGTCCCAAAATTCCTCACGGTCATAAAAAATCGCATGCATATGAAATGTGCACTATGTCATATTGACAATAATTTAATTATTAAGCGATAGCTACGTCACCTTCTTCCTAAACGAAGGGATAGGTGGCCGCGTCTCGCTCCCACATTTGCCTCCTCCCACTCCACGGTGTTGCCACGGTACTTTCACTATTACACCTCGTGAGGTCTTGCGATACGCCAAAACCCTGATCCCGACTATCCATAATGCACACTACTCCCTCCTCGAAGGTCCCATCGGTGTCAACATCAATCTCTCCCCAATCCACTACATAAGCTGGATCTAGAGTATACCTCCGGAGCATGGAGACGTGGAATCTGCTCGTGGACACGGCGTATTGGCGTGAAACTAGCCGATGCCTTCACGATTGCCCTCTCTCGAAGTATCTCGAAGGGCCCAATGAACCTCGGCAATAGCTTCCCTCGCTTCCCTCGCTTGCCGAACCTAACCACTCCTCTCTTAGGCATCACCTTCAAGAAGACGTGATGTGACCTCGAACTCACAGGGATTGACGTCGTATGTTAGTAACTCTTCTATCGACTACGAGTAGGTGAGGCGATGCGTATCAAACTCACCTTCACCGAGGTGTCTCTAATAAGATGGGACCCAGGTGAGTGGAGCTCTCTCCCACCTCGGTCCAACATATCGGTGATCTGCATGGCCTCCCATATAACGCCTCATAGGGTGCCATCTGTATACTCGCCTGGTAGTTGTTGTTGTAGGCGAATTCCACTAAGGGTAAGTGCTCTTCCCAGCTACCCTCATGATCCAGGACGCATGCTCACAGCATGTCCTCTAACACCTGTATGGTCCTCTCTGACTGACCATCTGTCTGAGGATGAAACGTTGTACTCATCATCAATCGCGTCCCCATGGCCTTTTGGAAACTCTTCCAATAGTGCGCCGTAAATCTGGGATCTCTATCCGACACTATGTGTAATGCCCCAAAATATACCCTAGTAGTTTTTGACATGTTTAGGGTATTTTGTAAGCATAATTTAAATTTTTCGTGAGTTAAATGCAAAACATGGAAGCGAGGGCAGGAAATTTAAGTTGGATTCAAAATTGTAATTGGTCCAAAGGGGCTTAAATGTCATAATTTGAAAGACTATGGGCAAGAAGAAATAAATAAATTGTTGTGTAATTCCTAGAAGGATGGAGGACCAAAAGGCAGATGCACAATAAAACTAACCCAAAAATGGGTTTGAAGAGACCAAACAAGGCTAAGGATATTTTGGATTTAAAGACCCAATTTGGTCTCAAATGGGGAAAATTAGTAGAGAAGAAAGAAGGGGAGAAGAATAGGAAGAGAAGTTCAAGCCAAGATCAAGCAAAAAGGTATGGATGCTTGACTTTGGTATGAATTTTGTATGGAAATTATGGATTCTAGCATGATTTTGATACAAAAATTACTTGGGTATGGATTGCTAGGGTTTCATTTGGACATTAATTTGGTTCCCTTCTCTAGGGTTTTGCTAGGCAACCATTCTAACTCTAGATTGAAGAGAAGTTTGGTTGAAAAGCCCTAGATGATAATGAGTAGATATGGAATCCTTCACAATTCCAAGGTTTTGTAGAATTGGGTGAATTTTGGTATGAATCCTAGGATTCTTTTGCAAATTAAAAGGGTTTGTGGAGTTGTTGAGAGGGATTGCATGTTATTTTTTGATGAAGGAGGCATTAGGAGTGATATATGGATGAAAGTGCATGAAAAAGGAGAAAGAGACATTTTGGGCATTTAGGGATGTGTCTAGGTACACTTTGAATAATACCAGATTACTTTGTGTTATATAGTCATTTTGTGATGTGTCTTAGAGTACACATTAGGGGGTGTGCCAAATGCCTTGGTCCTTTTCCTATTCTGACCAGTTTTCTTATTTTGGCCATAACTTGCTCATTTCTTATCCGATTTGAGTGTTTCAAGTGGCCAATTAAAATAGACTTCAAGGAAAACCAAACATAATCTAATAGATACCTCCAAATTCTGACTCTATATAGCCAAAATTCACCAGTGGGTATGTGCGGCTTGAATTTCTGCGTCGATGGATCATAGAGTAGTAGAGTTGTTTAGGACGTAACGGGGATTTCGATTGCTCCGATTTGGGTGATTCCAGTTGGAGGAGAACCATTAGCACCTTAGATTTAAAAGGAGTACAAAGAAATAGTGTCAAATATGGAGTTAAGGCACTGGAAAATAAGTAGTGCAAACTGTCCCTCGGTAAAATCGGGAAAATGACTAGTTGGCATGAAAATGCCATAACTTTAGTTTGGATGATCCGATTGGATTGATTCCAAGTCTTGGGTAAAGTAGATTCATAGAAGAATAAGAATACATGAATAAGGTGTGATTACATGTTTATCATACTTTACCAGTATATGAAATACGATCTGTCATGAACACATAATGTGGCTAAGAATGCCATATTATAAAACAGTAAGTTACTGAAATCATATAATTGTAAAATTACCTAAGACCAGTATTAATTGATACCGCATACATTTACGATTAGTGCTCGACCTCCCGATTGGTGCTACGGCCTCTGATTAGTCTTCTGGCCATCTGATTAGTGCCCGGTGCCTCTGATTAGTCTTCTGGCCTCTGATTAGTACCGGTACTCACGATTAGTGCTACGGCACTCCCGATTAATACTTTGGTACTCCTGACAGTGCTCTGGCACTCGATTAATGCCGGTACTCTGATTGATGCTCGCACTCACGGTGAATGCCGGTACTCACGATTAGTCTTCACGCTTTCGCATCTGATTAAGCTACGGCGCCGGGTACTATATAGTATCTTAGGGTACTTATTGTGCTGTGTCTTACTCATTCCATACTACTGGTCTAGGAAGTCAAATAGTTATATGATAAGACTCTGAATAAAGAATAAGAGTAAAGATGCGAGATATGTCACAGATACGTTGCAGCAATACTACGGGTACTCTTTGTATCTGAATAAGTTACGTAGTACCTATGGGTACTCTGTCTCTGATTAAGATCGCAGTACTACGGGTGCTCCTGCGTCACGAATAAGTTACGTAGTACCTATGGGTACTCCTGTCTCCTGATTAGAAGTCTGTCTGCGATTAAGTCACATGCATGATTGAGTCTGTCTCACGATTAAAGTCTTGTAGTGCAGCCGGTACTCCACGCATGCGAACAAGTTACGTAGTACCTACGGGCCTCCGTATCGATGGTACATGGCCTAGGGTACTCACGTATTTGATTAAGTTATGTACGTATCGATTAAGTTACGTAGTACTGCGGGTACTTACGTATGATCAGGATTACGTAGTACTGCGGGTATACGTCTCTGATTAAGTCTGAATAAGAATAAGCTTTGCTTGGCTTTCCTCACAGGGAGTCGAATGATAATAAGCCTTTTAAGTGCGAATAAGAATAAGCTCTGTAACTCTGCGGGAGTCGAATGAACATAAATTACGTGATAAGTATAAGTCCTGAATGAGAATAAGCTCTGTAACTCCTACGGGAGTCCCGAATGAACATAAGCCTGTTATAAGTATAAGTTTTTCATAAGAAGAAACTCTGTAACTCCTACGGGAGATCCGAATAAGTATAAGTCCAGTAGTACCTACGGGTACTCAGTATCAGTGAAACAAGTATAGTCGATTAGTACTGGGGTACTCGATGTCAAGTAAAACAAGTATAAGTCATTAGTACCTAAAGGGTACTCCGTGTCAAATAAAACAAGTATAAGTCCAGTGGTACCTAAGGGTACTCCAGTATCAAATAAAACAAGTATAAGTCGAGTAGTACCTAGGGTACTCTCGTGTCAAATAAAATAAGTATAGGATTACGCAATACCACGGGTACTCATTATCAAGTAAAATAAGTATAAGGATTACGTAATACCCGCGGGTACTCGTAGCAATTAAAATAAGTATATGTATATACGTATGATCTGTGCACCTTGCTATGAACTAATATTCATACACGATAATAATATCTGCATATGTCGATCGACCTTGTATGTGATATCGATTATGATTTGATTCCAGACTTATTTGTACCTACAGGTACTTTTCGCACAAGGATAAGATTAAGTAAGATAAGTATATACTCAGGTAAGACCATTATAAAGTTCGAATTAAGACAAGTATAAGTTTTGTAATACATGTATGAGATCTGAAATACATGTATAAGTTCTGTAATACACGTATAATATCCGAAATACAAGTATGTGCTCCGGAATACTAGTATAAGTTAATGCAAACCCGATTATAAGTTCAGTAATATACATATGAATCTGAAATACATGTATAAGTTCTGTAATACGCGTATAAGATTCGAAATACAAGTATGTGCTCAGGAATGCCGGTATAGATTCGTAAGACCCCGAGTATAAGTTCCATGTGATATACATGTAGATAAAATACATGTATAAGTTTTGTAATACAATTATAAGTTCCACGTGAACCGGGATATACTTAGTAGAACAGAGTATAAGATCCCGATGCCCGATTATAAGTTTTTGTGTACTTATGGAGTGCTTAGTATAGGATAAGTTCCGCAATACCGGTATACATTAGTAATATCTCTGTAAGCTCACGGGAGATCGGAGATAGATATGAGAATACCGATGCGTGCATATGTACCTGCATGGCGTAAGTTACGTAAGCTCTACGGGAGATCGAAGCAGTATAAAGCGTGAGATAAGTATAAGTACATGTATAAGTTCGATCACGTAGATGAAGTCCCGAACAAGCTTAAGTTGTTACATAGACCCGATTATGTATGTAAATATGTGATATGAATTCCTGAAGATTTTGATACTTGTTACTGTTATCTGTTAATTGTGTTTCTATATAAGATATGTTTCCCACTAAGCGTAAAGCTTAGCACGGGTTTTTAATCAGGTGTAGGTACGGAAGACGTCAGTGAGCATACGTCTGGTGAGCTGACCTGCTTGTAAGGGTTCGGCTGCATGTAGGTTCAGGTGCTCGATTTGTAATTGTAAAGGGCGTTTTATTATTTGTAAATGGGACTCGATAAATGGGTGTAGATTTTATGGACACCACTCAGATGGTAGTTCTTTGGTTATGTATGAGATTTTGATTATGTTGCAGATGTGGGCCATACCCACAGTACCGGTTGGTTTAAAAATCGAATTAAAGAGTCCGGTTGATGGTCGCCCCGAGACTTGGTTCGGATCAGCGTCGAGTCGGATGGGAATCGGGTATGACAAGCATGGATCTTGGCACTCCATGTAATCGGACGATCGTATGTACAATAAGCTGAGAATTCCTCGATGTGAAGGTCATCCTTGCGGTTAGGAAATGTCACCCAGGCTTTGTGAGCGGTCTACTATCCACCCACACCGCGTCATGCCTCATGACGTCATGGCAAGTGGTCACAAAATCCATCGTGACGGTGCTCCACTTCCGCCGGCCACCTCAGTGGTACGGGTAGCCTGGCGCCGGTGCTCGGCCTTAACTTGCTGACACATGAGACATCATCGAACAAAGTCCCGTGTCTGCTATCTCGCTCCGGTAGTGCGGCGAAGATCTGAGTACATCTTCGTGCCACTGGATGCAAACAAATGAAAGCAATGAAACTCCACGAGAATCTCACTCTCGGATCCGTCGGCGAGATTACTATTCATCCTGCGCCTCCGAAGACTACCATCTGTGTGGATGGTCCCGACCCTCGTCACTGTGCAGGCGTGCCGGTCCACTGATGGACACTATTTCTGCGTCATGTCCTTGGGACTCAATCACTCTGCTCAATAAAGACGGTGTACCTACTAAACTCCCCAACGTACTGAGCACGCTCGGTATGCAAGTAGCCCAGATTGTCCCGATCTCGGCGTTTACCCAACTCTTGGGAGTATGCTAGCTCCCCAGTGACTTAGGCGGAGTGCATCGGCCACCACATTTGCCCTTACCGGGATGGTAGTGCAAAGTGAAGTCATGATCTCTAGGAACTCCATCCATCTGTGTTGCCTCGCGTGAGGTCCGTAGCGTGAATGTACTTAGGACTTTTGTGGTATGAGTACATCTCAAATTGCTCACCATACAAATAGTGGCTCCAAATCTTCAAGGCGAAGACTATGGCTGCCAACTCCATGTCGTGTGTGGGGTAATTTTGCTCATGATTCTTCAACTGGCATGAACCATAAGCTGCTCTCTGTTTGCATCAAAACCACATCCCGGTCTAGTAGCCCGAGGCATCCACGATGCATTTAAGTACCCCTGTCCTCTCTGCGGGACTATCGGAATAGGAGGCTTGAAGTAAGTATCCTCTTTAACTTTTAGAATGCGCTACGCAACATACGTCTCGAGAGGGTGTGCGGTGCGATGCCGTAGGGCGCATATGTGCACCAAAAGAATTTCCTAATTATTTAAGTGTCATTGTAGTATTTTTAAGGATGAAATTGTGAGATGATAAATTGATGTAACTTGGAATTTTGTACTAGAACAAGGGTAAATTTGTAATTTGTCAAATGGGACATAAAGGACATAAGATGAGAAGATGATGGGCTAAAGTAGAAATAACATAAGTTGATTTACAAATATTTGAGAGATGAAGGACCTAATTACAATTAAAGGAAAATTTAAGTATATAAAAAGAGGAGACAGAGTGGTCTCTCTCATATTTTAGGCATTTGGGGGAAGAGGCAGTGAGAGAGGAAGAGAAGAATAGAGAAGAAGAGAGGAAGAGAGGAAGAAGAAGAGGAAAGAGGAGTGAATAAAGGTATGGATCTTTAGATTTTTGCATGGGTTTTGGTTTTTATATGGATTCTTGGGGTTTGTATGGATTTTTGTCTTGTTCGAGCACAGGGTTTGTTGGAGATTATCCTAACCACAGGTGTTGAGGTTGTGTGGGTAAAACCCTAGTTGGTATAAGATAAACATGGAGTCCATCATATTCTATGGTTTTATATGGATTGGTGGACCTTAGTATGAATTCTTGTGATTTTTACCTAGGGTTGGTTATATGAAGTTCCAAACCACCAATACAAGTGTTATGGTGTGGTTTTGGGTAAATTCCATGTTGGTCTTTGAGGTTGTTTTGTATTGTCTTAATTGGTTGGATTGGTTTTGAGGAATGGTTCTAAAAAAATGAGAGTGGGTTTTTCAAAATCTTTGTCAAAATTTTGTAAAAACCCACATTCTTGTTTTGGCTATAGATGAATTATAATCCAAATGAAGTAGTTTGGTGGTAAAGAACCATAAGAGATAGGGATACAACTTTATAGAAGAGACCAAGAGAAAATTATTTCTATAAGGCTCCCAAATACGGACTTAAAGATGAGCTCGTGTAGCTCACGGGTTATGCTCTGTTTTGGGTATTGTTATAGTGTTTTGGTCATAAGTTGAGTTTCACTCATCCAAATTGAGTGATTAAAAATTATGGGTAAAATAGACTTCTAGGGGAATAATTTACTTGAAGTAAGTGTAAGCAAATTGTAACCCCAAAGTGCCCATAAATCTGTCAAAGTGGAGCTATGTGCAGATTAATTACCTTAATTTAGTATTAGTAGATGTAAAATACAATAACTTTTGATTTAGTGATCCAAATTGGGTGATTCAATTGGAGAAGAAACAGAACTACTCTTCAAATGAATGAAGAAACCATTTCCAATTTATGGATTTAAGACCCCAGAAATCAAGGATAACAGTAGGTGATTCAGTGAGCTAACCAATTTGGCATCAAAAATGCATGTAACTTGTGTTATGTGGTTGAGGGCCTTAGAGAAGGAATTTTAAATTGAAAATTTAAAGAGATGTCATTGGATATATAAAGTACTGATATTGAGAGTTTCATAAATTTTGAAGACCGTTTGAATAATTTTTGGGTAATAGGGTCCAGAGAGTACTGTTGGAAAAAAATTGCCAAAATGAGTGGGTTTTTTTAGGGGCTTTTTGTGCTCAAGGATAATTTGTTCATTTGGCTTTATATGAATGTTGTGTGACTCTAATGTGAATTGCGTGTGAAGTTTTGTTAAAATCCGAATCCATTTCAATATAGTCGCTTTGTAAGCCTACGTTAAGTTTTTACGTGATTACGCAGACGATTAATGTTTTCGCCTTATTCTCTTGAGTATGTAGGGTAAAAGCAAAGACGGAGAAGTTGTGGAGTCATGCTCAGGATTTGTGCCGAAAATGTGAGTGTTCTAAACCTATTTTCAATACTAGTGTGTATTTATAAATCATTTTACCTTTGGTATGTTATGGTTTTACAAGTATTAAACCATATTTCGAGCAAAACGATAGTTTTGAATTATTAAACCATATTTCGAAACAACAATGGTTTTAAAGTAAACCATGTCCAAGAAGCAATGGTTTTAAAGTATTAAACCATATTTATTATTCTGAAATCTCGACCTTGGCGCATTGTGGCCACAAAATCATCAGTAGTCGGAATGACTGGTGAGAACTGGCCACGTACTCTATCACCCAGTCATGGCTCCTACTTGACTCTAGGAACTCACGAGCCTTTGCATGTCAGCGGTGGCGAAAAACACCCATGAAGAGCTCTGTGGAACTGCACTTACAGTCATTGCCTCTTATGTCTCTAGGGTCTTAACTGATCCACCACACTTGGGAACTGCGCCCTCTGGCTGAAACATGACTAGTGTGGCCCCGATTCAGAAGTCAGGTTGACTACTGTCTGACCCTCAGAATCTTAGTGGATGTCGGGTTGCAGGCGCCACTCATAATACCGGCAAAGTCTCCTTTGTACGGGGCTCTACCCCCAGATACAACACACGTATATGGCACGTCCCCGATATACCTGATGACCACCTGGGGTCTCATATACAAGCTATCTTAGAGGTAAAATGACCTCTTGAGCCCTGCATTATACTCACAACATATATCTGACTATCGATATAATCCATCGCATGAGTAAACGTACTTGGGTACCTTAATACTCATCAAACATCCCAACTATATATCATAGTTATAATAGTTAATGATCTACTTTTATACAACACATATATTAAAATGAAAAACATTCTAATACATGCAAAAACACCAAAGCCACACATTAAAACTGCTTTCTAGCAACCTCTATGATGAACTGTCTCCTTGCACGCTCCCTGTACCTGTAAAATAGTATCCCTCGGCAGAATTTATTTAATCTTTCCCGATGGTCAATCCTTTAAGTGAAACTCACTACCCACTAAGTGCATATCTGATGCTTTCGAAATAAACACATTCAAGCAAATGCATGATCCACTACTTGAATGTCTAACTGATCATCTCATACCCCGAGTCCTCCCCGACTCCCTCACACCTGCCTAAGCCACGTAGGAGAACCTTAGTTTTTATTTGTTTCTGGACAACCCTCCGATGTATATATATCAATTGGGCCCTCTCCGACGATTGATATTATGTATGGACTATCCTCCGATGTATATCAATTGGGCCGACTCCGACGATTGAAATTATATTTGGACTACCCTCTGATATATTCATTATTTTTTTAGACAACCCTCTGAACCATTCTCTCAAGAATTACCTCATGCACTCACTCCTATCGTCCTAGGGTGCTCCAGTGCATATGGAATGCATGATGTCGATTCCATAACACATGCAAATATATAATCATGCATATATTCACATAATTTAAATCACACAAACATGTCATGTAATTTCACCGTAATTACATCAGATTAGCTCATGGGCTAACGATCAAACACGAGCAACTCGATTTGAATTACTCTCGAAAACACATTATTTCCACAGAGAATTATTTTGTGAGCAATTATCTCAGAATAGTGAAACCCTCGGTTACTATTCGGCAAATCACCAATCATTGGTTCACTTAGTGAACCCGAATTTCAAGCCATTTTAAAACCGTACAAACCCGATACATGATTTATTTCACAATTCACATAATTTCCTAACCTTGAAGCAGTAGGTACGTTGCCACGGACCACACAAATGGGTAAAAAAAATTTCTAACATTTCGATTAAAGTTTGGGATAGATCAAAGCAAACCTATAGCGGCCTTATTCAACTCAAACATTAACAAAGTACCAAATAAGAATAAAACCGTAGGGAGAAACCCTTACCTCGAGTTTGTCGAAACTCCCTTAAATCCAGTACCCACGCGACCCTCTCCACGTGAAGCGGCTTTCCTTCTTGTCAGAGCAAATTCGACGGTCGGATTGTCAGATATTCTAGAAGGAAGACACTCTCTCTCTAAAACAGATTTCAAACCTCACTGTAAGTCCTCCCTTATTTTCACGTTTTCTCTTTGGTTAATGGAGGAGGCAATAACGTAGCTTTTTGTCGATTGACAACAATTTTAATTAATTAGGATTTAATCGTCCCCTTCCTTTCCAGTTTTGACATTCGGCACTATCTCGGCGTTCGTTTTGTCGTTTTTATAACTAGAAGTACACAACTTATGGCACATGGTACAGGTTATATATGGTTTCGTCGCATCGAATCGTTTCTGACACGGCGCGATGCCTCAGCGTGCCAACTCAGACGTCTCGGAATTCCTACGAAATTTGCGTGCTAGCTAGATTTCGCGAGACAGATTCAACGGTGAAATCAGTTTTGTCGTCGAGATCCTAGAGAATAAATTCCATATTTTTGACCGAAATTACAATTTTGTAACCAAAATTACGATTTTCCCTTTTTTCCAGAAATTGGAATTTCTCGGGTCTTACATTCTCCCATCCTAAAACTCAATAATGCCTTATTATGACACCCAGTCCTAAAACTCATGTGAAGAAGAAGTCTTTTGCCTCTTCCCCGAACTAGAAGAAGGTTGATCCTCCCTCTTGCTACCAACACTGTGAGACCCCGGAAAATCCAGATTTCCTAAGGAAGGATAAAATGGTAATTTCGGTCAAATCGAATTTTCCTAGATCTCGGATGTGAAACGGACTTCACTAGTTAAGGTCGTCAACGAAATCTAGGTACGCCCGCGTCGAATTTCGTCGAATTAGGGACGGTCGGATTTCCGTTTCGGCGTGGGTGTTGAATGAATCGCGAGGTTAGGAATGCCATGCAGCGTCAAAGTGACACTTGGCATGGAAAGAATGAACCCTGATTAGTAATGTGTGGGAAATGGATCATGGCTCACATTGAGCCATGTAGAGCATGATGTCGCCAAAAGAGTTAAGAAATAAAAGAAAATGAAGAAAAATGGAGAGCCACATGTTTGGCTTGAGGAAGGTGAGGAGGAAATTTCCTCATTTTGTCTCATACGTATAATGATTCAAAAAGGAGGAGAGAAAGTCAAAGAGAAAGGAGATAATGGGGAGAAATGAAGAGAAAAAGAAAGAGAAACGAGAAAAAGAAAGAAAACCAAATGGGAAATGAAATAAGAAAAGGAAAAAGAAAACGTGGGGGAGAAGGAAAAGCAAAATATCCAGTAGCCATTTTCGTTTGGTTTTAGAGAGAAAGTGCAGCTTCTCTAAGATCTGACGATTGGACCGTCGGCTCGTTTATTGAGGCAAAGTTGGTCTAACGTCGAAATTTCACGTGTGAGTACCAGATTTGGGGAGTTTCGACCAGACTCAGAAGGTAGGGGTTTTCTCCTCTTGCATGCTTTCTTTATTTAAGGGTTATGTAATGGATGGGGATTTGTAGAACTGGATGGCGGTGGTTTGGTTCAAAGCTTTGGACCGAGTTAAAGAAATCTAGAATGTTTTGTACAGTCCACTTGATTTGTTTGGGTGTTGCTTGATTTGCGTGGTGTTATGTGTACCATGAGAAAATAACATGTGGTGTGAAATTGTGGGTTGTTCAAGAGGAACCGCCGGTTATTGCCTTAGCCATGTGAGCTAGTTTATGTTATTATTATCATTGAATAACGCAGTATGGAATTAAATTTGTTAATATATGCATGAGTGATATATTAGCATGTGTTGAATGTTGTGTGCCATTGCATTGCACTTAGGTGGGGAGTAACCCAAGTAGGGAAATTCCACTATTGGGCTTTGCTCACCCCGTCGTGGGACTATCTTTTTTTCAGGTATTGAAGACATACGTGGGGATGGGACGCATCCGGGACCTTAGAAGCGAAGAAATGGCCAAACTGGCCTTATCTTGTATTTTGTATTTTTGTAAAATTCTGGGCAAGAGACCCATTTTATTTTGTATAAATTGTAATAGATACAATTGAAATGAATCATTTGTGTGTAAAATTTATACTTGGGTTGTATAGATGTGCGGGCCCTACAGGGCCATTTTACACATGTACGTGCCTCATGATGTGAGACACGTAGATATCTGGGCGGCCGACGGCAGTCAACGACACCCTGATCACGCATAAACACCCGTATCCCGAGTGTTTCAGCATCCCGACCTCTCTCTATGGTTATGGTCGCCTCTCGCAACCACGGAGTCCATGTCCCAGCGAAGTCCTACGATCCTGCCCCGAATGGACAACTTCAGCCCATTCTCGAATCTCCTGTACTACCCAGTCAATCCCAAGAAACTACGTATCTCGAAGATTGACATTCGGTCTCTCCCAACTCATCACGACCTCAACCATCTCTAGGTCCACTGACACTCCTGATGCTGACACCACGTGTCCCAAAAATCTCACCTCAATAAGCCAAAATTCGCACTTACTGAACTTAACATACAAATTCGATGGTCTCAACAACAGAACATCCTCAAGTGATACCATGCTCCCACTAATCGGGAGTGATCAAAATGTAATCTACGGCACCACGACAAACTAATCTAGATAAGTACTGGAACACCCTATCCATGAGGTCCATGAATACGGGCCGGCGCATTCACAATCCAAAGGGCATCACCGCAAACTAAAGTGCCCATAACGCGCCCTAAACGTTGTTTTAGGATACTATTCCTAACCCTTAGCTAATGGTAACCCAAGCAAGGGTCTATCTGATTAGGACTTCGCGCTCCTCTCAATTGATCAAACAAGTCATCAATCCTCGAAAATGGGTACCGACTCGATCGTGAACCCCCGTTTCAACTATCCTGTAGTCAATGCCTACCGGGCGGGTCTTGGCTCCTTCTTCTTCGCAAACAGGAACGGAGCGCCCCATGGTGAAGTGCTCGTCGAATGAACCCCTCGGTCTAATAGCTCTGTAGCTCAATTTCCAAGTTCTTGTAATTAACCGGGCGCCATCCTATGTGGAGTCATAGAGATGGGTGAAGTACCAGGGTGTAACTCGACACCAAGTCTACAACCCTCTCGGCGGGAGGTAGTCCTGCAGCCTTACCCTGGAAAAACATCCACACACCGCACACCACTGCAGGTAGATCTTAAGTCTCGGGCCCTCCTCGCCCTTCTAGTGGTACGGCCACTTAGCCAACTTGCTAATTGTCCTGACACTTGACTCGTATACTATCCGGGGAAAATGTCAAGGCTCACCCCCCCGAAATACCACACGAGCACCGGCTCCGCTGCGGTAAAGCAGAACCCTCCTAATGCTCACAACCCGATAACGACCTCGTAGGCCGCCACCAATCCATCCCTGTGATTTATATCGAACTCCGATGACAACCATGATCCTCGTGTCCATCAGGAGTAGAGTTCCCGAGATCTCCAACTCGCAACCTCTACATATCATCCTTATTCTCGCCCTAATCCCTAGGGGAGAACTCACATACAAAGGCTCCTCCAAGGTCTCTAGAGGTCCTTACCCATTTCCACCATATTTGGCCCCACTCTAGCCAGAACACAAATTAGTCTATCCCCGCAAGGTCGAGGTAACTTCCATAGCCTCTAACACCTTCCTCGATCCAGATGAACTAATGGTCTCACACCATCGAGCCCCTCCCCTATGAATGCTCCGAGGATGATGTGCCCTAAACCTCGAGGTTACTAGACTCGCTATACAACTCTCAGGCGATAGCAATTGGCTACAATACCCACAAATTTCAAGAAAAGCCTCACATCAAACACTGATGGTGCCTGACCAGTACCCCGTGGACGCCCTCTACGTCCTCGTCATAGTCTAGCCATCATCACAGTACAATGGCAAATTCAATTTCAATTCAGTATCTCTAAGGCATAAACACCGCCCCAGGACACTATTCATACACATAAATTAGTGTATACACATTGTCCTTGCATTTACAAGTAATGTAAGGCAATTAATTATACATTTAAAACATTTTTTTATCAAAAAAAAATTTATTTTTGAAAATTTCATTTTTTTTTTCGAAATTTTGTCCCATTTTGTTTGATTTTATTTTATTTTATTTTAATTTAAAAAAAATATTCGAAATAATTTTGCGATGAATGTTGTTCTTGAACTGCTCATGAACAAGGTCCAAAATCGACAAGAATGCGACGAGTCAAATCGGGTCAAATTGGTCAAAGTACGCGTCCCACTCAAGCTCCAACAAATACAAGACAAGTCACGCCCAGTCGCCCAACCTAAGAAGAACGCACAGGCTGCACTCCAAGACCCCGAGCGCCCCGGCACTCCTCACGCCCAGAGCCTCGAGCGCCCAACACTACATACCAGGCACCCAAATACCACGCACACCCCGCCTGGCCTTCCGGTCGCGGCCTCGTACCAGAGGTTACACATGGTCACAGACGTCGCGCCAAATACCCACCAGGCGCCCAAATTTTATGCCCAGTCAAGGGGTGAGTCTATTTCAAGTCCTGTAAAAGCTGCTTTTTCAATTATTTACTACCATTGAAAATGTCCCAAAATTATATTCATCCTTTTTTTTTCTCCAAGACACCCCAAATAAATTTATGAAAATTTATTTTTCTTTAATCCACACACCTGTGAAACGCTTAGAAAATATTGCTTCTATCATATAAATTTTTTTTTTCTATTTATGACGGAAAACACTAAAAAATTTATATCTGTTTTTTCTCTGCTCCATAATACTCTAATAAATTTATAAAAATTTATTTTATTCAATTACCTTGATTTTACATTGTAAAATCTTAAAAATTTATTTTTTTCTTCACTTCTAAACCAAATAAATTTATAAAATTTATTTTCATTTCTTCTCTTTGTTCAGTTTTTACCTGCTTGTGCTTTCCCAAGATTTTCAACATACTAAGTGCTAATCACTAAGCACCATATTCATACAACATATAACAATTCATGTAATAATCATCATTCAAACGACAATCACAAAATTAATCAAATCACACAAAACACACCAAACACATGCATCACGGTGTCCTGAACTGTCCGTGATTTCCTAGGTAATCTCATACCTACACTTAGCATTGAACCACACCTAGTGGTGATGGATACTGAGCACGAGCTATGGTATTCGTATACCTTAGCTTTCAAATTGCAAGGATGTGACACCCAATTCCGGGAATTAGTTGACCCCTACCGAATCAGCCGCGGAATACTAGTGGATGTGGGTTACCCGACGCCACTCACTCTGAAAATGAGGCGGGAGTCTCTTTGTACGGGGCTACACTTGAAGCCCTACCCAGCACTGACATACAGCACTGGCCCAATACTTACACAATGACCACGGGGTCTCATATACAACTATCTAGAAATTAAAAATGACTTCTTGAATTTTGCATTATACTCACAACATATATCCCAACTATCAATATAATCCATCACATGAGTAAACGACCCTTGGGCCCATAAGCAATACTCATCAAACATCCAACTATATATCCTTAGTTACAAGAGTTAATGATCTACTCATATACAACACATATATTAAAATGAAAAACATTCTAATACATCAAAAACCATCAAAACCACATTAAAACTTTCTTCTAAGCAGCCTCTATGATGAAATTGTCTCCTTGCCGCTCCCTGTACTGTAAATAGTATCCTCGACGAGGTATTTATCTTTCGATAGTGGAATCACCTAAATTAGAGTACTCTCCACTAGTGCATATCTGATGCTCAAAGTAAGCACACATTCAAGCAAATGCATGATCCTGCTTGAATGTCTAGCGATCATCTCATATCAGGAGTCCTCCCGACTCCCTCACCTGCCTAAATACATTATGAGAACCTTAGTTTTATTTGTTTGTGAATGACCCTCAATGTATATATATCGAATTGGGCCGTCTCAGAGCGTTGATATTATGTATGGACTACCCTCCGATGTATATCAATTGGGCCGACTCCGACGATTGAAATTATATTTGGATTACCCTCCGATATATTAATTATTTTTTTAGACAACCTTCCAAACCATTCTCTCAAGAATTACCTCATGCACTCACTCCTATCGTCCTAGGAATTTTGATTGCATATGGAATTGCATGATGCGGAGTTCGTTTCAATTATATAACACATGCAAATATATAATCATGTATATATTCACATAATTTAAATCACACAAACATGTCATGTAATTTCACCATCAATTACATCAAAATTAGCTCACGTGAACATAATGATCAAACCACGAGCAACTCGATTTGGTCTCTCCCAGACACATTATTTCACAAAATTATTTGTGAACACTATTCTGGGAATGATGAAACCCTCGATTACTATTCGGCAAATCATAATCATTAGTTCATAGTGAACCAAATTTCACGGCCATTTCCGGCCTCATACAAACCAATACATGATTTATTTCACAATTCACACAATTTCTAACCCAAACAACCGTGCACTGCCACGGACCACACAAATGGGTAAAAAAAATTTCTAACATTTCGGTCCCAAGATTTGGGACCGATCGAACGGCCCCTCACGGCCTCATTCAACTCAAACATTAACAAAGTACTTAAATAAAGAATAAAACCCAAGTAGGGAGAAACCCCTACCTCTCCGCGTAGAGCATCTTTCCTTCTTGTCCCGACAAATTCTAACGGTCGGATTGCCCGATATTCTAGAGAGAAGGAAGACACTCTTTCTCTAGAAACGAATTTCAAACCTCACTGTAAGTGCTCTCCTTCTTTTCACGTTTTTCTCTTTGGTTAATGGAGGAGACAACACTGTAGCTTTTTTGTCCAATTCAACTTAACAATTTAATTAATTAAGTCCCAATACGTCCCTTCCTTTCCCAGTTTTGACATTCGGCACTATCTCGGCCGTTCATTTTCATCATTTTTCTACTCATGCAACTTATGGCACATGAGTACGAGTTATATATGGTTTTCGTCGCATCGAAAATCGTTTGCGGCACCGGCTTGCGATGCCTCGGCAGTGCCAACTCCGTGTCTCGAAATTCTCTGAGAATTTGCGTGCTAGCTAGATTTGAGACAATTAACGGTGAAATCAGTTTTGTCATCAAGATCCCTAGAGAATAAATTCCATATTTTTGACCGAAATTACAATTTGTAACCAAAATTACGATTTTGCCATTTTTCCAGAAATTGGAATTTCTCGGGTCTTACAACTAGCCTGATCCTGGCCGCATCGGAGGTAATGTCCATGGCCTCCAACACCTTCTCGATCTGCCTGAACCAATGGTCTGCCACCATCCGATCTCCTCCCCCTGTGAATGTAGGAGGGTGGTGTGACCTAAACCTCTGGAGGTTACTCGGACCTCCCTGGCTACTAGCTGTACTAGCTTGTGCAATGGTAGCAGTTGCAATCCTTACGGCCTCAGCAAAGACCTGCTGGTCAAATACAAGTGGTGCTTGGCTAACACCTCGTGGACGACCTCTACGTCCCCGTCCTCGACTAGCCATCTACACATGTCAAATGGCAAGTTGAGTTTAATGAAATATATGGTGTAATACGACCATTACTTATTCACACAATTTTTCGGACACCACGTCAATGCATTCATAGGTAATGCAAGATAAACATTCCATATATTAAGTCATACACAAACAAAAATTTTATTTTTTTGTATTTTTTTGTGACTCAAGAACAGTGTTCCAAACAATGCACTCCAGCAGGTGGGTCGTACTTACCTTTACTTCTCCTTACGCCACGCTGTTGTCGCATACCGCGCCCGCCGCTATTTGTCGTATTTGTCATTCTTGGCGCATAAACCACAATTCGCTAGGCCCTCATTGGTCGCGACACCAACAGCTACCAAGCAACCCAAACTGTGTCACGACACAAAATTTTGTGTCGCGACACCCCTATGGCCGAACCATGTCGCAACCCCAAAATCATGTTGCGACACGGTGCTTCCCAGCCCAGCCCAGGCTAGGTCGCAACCTCAAAAGGCCACCCATGTCGCGACACCAAAACCATGTCGCGAAATCAATTTCACCTAATAGTGTCCGCGACACATCAAAAGCGATTGCGCGACACCGCCCGACCTCTACCGGTCGGCGACCTAAAAGCCATGTCACGACACGGGACTTCCTTACGACTGTTCAACCTATATTGCGACATGAAAATCCTTATGCGCGATAAGCCAATTTGCCCTATGCGCTGCACCTATGCCAGCGACATCAATATTTATCGCGACACACCAATAACTACGTCAAATTTAAGTGAATTCGAGAGCGATTCAAATTCACGTTTTTGAGTGGTATCGATCGCGTAAAATGGGTTTGAGAGACATGTGATGTGACGAAAGTCACCTACTACATGTACCCATGTGACACATGTGCATGATTAGGGAGATGATGGAAATGGACGGCCTAGATAGTGTCAAGTGTCAAAAATCTAGAAGAAGGGACATGATGGGAATTTTTGAATTGTTAATGAGATAAGACAAAAACATGAATAGTGACCTTCTCCAGGTGGAAAGAAGAACAAAACGTGAAAAGAGTACAGGATGGGTGAGTTATGGTTTTGTGTTTTAGAGAGAGAAGGTGTGCCTTCTCTCTAGATTTCGGCTATTCGGACTGTCGGTTCTCGACGGAGCAAGAAGTAAAGTTGTTCTACGTGGCAAGGGCTACGCGTGGACACCCATTTAATTAGATTCAGAGCAACTCAGAGGTAGGGATCTTTTCCTACTTGGTTATTCTTTGGCTAGAGCCATGTTTATGGTTAGGAATGTTACGAGGCTTGTTTAGTCGTAAGTGCGTCTCAAAATCTTTGAGTAGAATTGGAGAAAATTCCTATTTATTAATGTCGTGAAGCATTAACAGAGGTTTCACTATTCATGTGAATAGTGACATGAATTTTGGTGTGATTTTATGATGTTGAGTGATTCGAAATGAATTCTTTGTGTTTGTCAATTAGCCCATAGGCTAATTTTGAGATTGTTATTGGTTGTGGTTGCATAACATGATTTATGTGAATTAATTATGTTAATATATATGCATGTGAATATATTAGCATGAAAATTTTGGAATTAGCATCATCGTTAAGTATTATACTTATTTGGGGCACCTAGAATATTAAGTGAGTGCATGACATGAAGTGAACGAAAATGTTTGTGAAGGAATTTCAGGAAGATTTTCAGAAAGAATTGTCTTGGAGAGTTGTCAACGGATCGCGAATGATGACCGTAGCTTGTTTCGGAGAAATATCCAGCACTTCGCCTCGGAGGGTAGTCCAATATTTTACCGAAATTCGGTAGTGAGTTTTCTAGAACAAAAAGCTTTGTTGTGAAAACTGGATATTTTTACTCGCATTTGGCTTAGGCATATGTGAGGGAGTCGGTGAGGACTCGGGACATGGGATTGGTCATGTAGACATTCGAGTAGGTTCATGAAATTGCTTGAATGTGATTGTTTGCCATGCATGTGCACTTAGGTGGGGAGTAACCCATGTAGGAAATTATCACTACTAGGCTTTGCTCACCCTGTCGAGGATTTCAGGTATAGGGAGTGTACACGAGGACGACGCTCACTAGAGGCCGCGTTTAGAAGAAAGACATATTGTGGCTTTGGTATTGATTTGTATAACATGTATTAGAATTGTAAATTTTAATATATGTTGAATTAAGAGTAATGTAAAACTCTTGAACCATGTAATATATTTGGTTGGGATACATATTTTGTGAGTATTGATGCGGGGCCTGAAGTGGCGTTAATTTTACTCACATGTGGACTACGATATTGGTCATTGTAAGCTTGTTGGGACGGGTTTGTACCTTGGGTAGAGCTCCTCGTACCAAAGGAGACCTTTGGAGTTTCATGAGTGGTGTCGGGTGGCAGCGTCCCATCTCCTAGGAGTTGACGAGTTGTCAACAGAGACAACACGTGCCTGGGCGTCTGAAATAACATATCAACACCTGAAGCAGCACACACAGGTCCACGATTAGGTTTGAGATGTCCCGAGCCTCTAGGGATTTCGCCATCCAGTTCAAGTTTTTGGCACCGAACGAACGACCACTCTAGCCCCCCGAACATCCCTAACCATTAAAATGGCTCTTGGCCAAAGAATAAATCAAGTAGGAGAAAACCCCTACCTCTCAGAGTTGTCGAAACTCCTGATACCGATGTCTGCGTAGCCCTTGTCCGTGGGATCAGCACCTCTTGTCTCACGAATTTGTGAGACCGATCACGGGAAATCTAGAGAGAGAGGTATAGCTTCTCTCTCTAAAAGCTTTCTTTCTTTTCCTCTCTCTTTTTCTCTTTCCCTGAGCTAGGTTGGGAGAAGATAGAAATTGACTTGGTGTCTCTCGCTTTCAAGTGTCAATCCCCACATTTGCTCTTAGGATTACACCTTATCCCCTTATCCATCTACCATGGATTTTCACCCAATCACATGTTTCCACATGTCTCTCATGGGTCCCATTTGAGCTCATGTTTGACTCATTCTACACATGACACGTGGCACCTCTTGAGCCGCTCACAATGTGCGAGTGTGCCGCATTTGCTCGGTCTTGCCCGAAGCGTGAGTCCTAAGCTGTCTCGAAGTCGACGAAATTCGACGTGGTAGCTAGATTTCGGGACCGGTTCAACGGTGAAGTCAGTTTAGATCATCAAGGATCTAGAAAAGAATCGGTTTGACCCGAAATTACCATTTATCATTTTTTGAGGAAAATTAGAATTTTTAAGGGGTCTTACCTAGTTTAAATAACTACTTGTGCACCTTTATTTTGTAATGTATATATGTTTTAAAATATTGTTTATATTTCTATGGTGTTTAGAAAATGATTTTAAATTTTGATTTGAAATTGTTGTGGTGGACTTGATGTTCCATTGTTGGATGTGGAGTAAATTAAATTGTTTTATTACACGTGTTGTAAATTGGGAAATGTCCGAAAAACATAGGAAAATCTGCCCGATTTTATATAAAATGTTTAAGTGTATAAAAAGGGTTTGATGTTTAAAAAAAATAAAAAATATTTTCCCACCATGTTTCATAAGATTTTAAATGAAAAACATAATTGTATAAATGGGTTCGCTCCTCGCCACTTTTTAAAAAGGTTTAAAGAAAGGTTTTTTGTCGGTAAGTCTTAGGGAGGACCTGGGTTGGAAAGGAAACCCAAGTTGGGTCCCTTCAATAGGTGTCGTGACTCAATGATTTAATACTTACAAATTTCAGGATGGCAAAGTGTAGAACTTGAGTTTGAATCACCCTAGTAACAAAGGGGGGTTTTTTTTCAAAAATAAAAAATAAAAAATCCCCCTAGGCACCACTACTATGTACATCATATTTTAGAGTAGCTAAGAGTGTCAAATTGAGGAAGAGAAATGTAAAACCCCAGAAAATTCTAATTTTCTGAAAAAGAGTAAAACGGTAATTTCGGTCAAAATCCGGAATTTTTCTAGATCTCAGATGACGAAACAGGCTTAACCGTTGGAATCGTCTAGCGAAATCTAGCTACCACGTCGAATTTCGTTGAATTTCGTGACAATAGCTCATTTCACGTTTTTTGAGGCACCGAGGGTAGTACATGACACTTGGCACATGTTAGATGGTTCACGATTAATGCCACGTGTCAAAATGCGAGGAGTAAGTCAAACAAGAGCCTAAGTGGGACCCATAAGAGACATGTGGCAATACATGATTGGAGAGAAATCCAAGGTAGATGGATAAGGTGATAAAATCGATGAGCGATGGGGTGATGACATGTGGCAGAAAATTTTCTGAACCTAACAATACATTAGGAAAGGGGAAAAGGAAAGAAAGAGAGGAAAAAAAGGGAGAAATCTTAGAAAGCTCCCACTTTCTCTAGTTTCAGACCTTGATTGGAGCAGCGGTTCCCAGACGGATCGAAAAAAGTGTTTCCCAGAGAAGAGTATCTAGTAGAGGCAGGAAGCGGGGGTTTGACAAACTCGAGAGGTAGGTCTTCTCCTACTTTGGTTATTTTCTACCCTAAGGGTTGTGTGGTGGTGTCTTGAACCAAGGGAGGTGTTTGGTTGCATTTTGAACCAAGGGAAGTTACCCTATTTTGATCATACGCATTAGTCGGATTTTAGGACTAGTTTTTGGTAGGAAATAAAGGGAATTTGGTAGTGAGTCATTCAGATAAATTGTAGTCATATCAGTGAACTTGATATTAGGCTTTTGAATTTCTCAAATCGGACCTTTAGCCTGATTATGGTCAGATTTACCTGAATAGTCTAGTGGAAGGGCTGCGTTTAGGTTCACCGGTTAGGTTCGCCGTGGAGTTCACCAATTTGGTCTACTTGACTAGGTTGCCCATTGGGTTCACCGGCCCCAGGTTATGTGCTTCAGGTTCCCGGCTGGGTTCACCCCGGTTGGTCTGCCGTGGTTTGCCCGGATGGTTCCACCTCTTTGGGTCTTCTCATTTTACGGAGTTCACCGTGGATCCACCCATTTGGGTTTGCGGTGGAATACTTGATTAGATGTCTAGTAAGTCATGCATGACCTCCAACTTAGGAAGGTCATAGCTAGCCGTCAGAACCTCTTGGACTACATGGAAAGCCCATTGAGTCAAGATTCCAACTCCCTTATGCATGTGGAGGCGGTCGTGCGGGCGGCGGAAGGGGATGGGGCGGCGGTCGCGATGGCGGGGCCGGAGTAGGGCTACCTATTCTTGTGTGACCTCCAACTTTGGAAGACCATAACTTCTTCGTCCGAACTCCATTTTGGGTGTTCCTTGGGATCTCGACCCATTGAGTCGAGATTCCGACCATATGCACGTGAAGAGGCGGTGATGCTGGGGCGCGGAAGGGGATATTAGTCGACGAGGTGAGTTAGGCTGCGGGTAGGGCTGCATATTCATGTGTGACCTCCAATTCGAAAGGTCATAACTTCTTCGTCCGAACTCCATTTCAGGTGTTCTTGGACTATATGGAAAGATAATTGAGTCAAGATTCCATCCATGTACCTGTTGAGGGCAGTAGGTGGTCATAACCCTACTGAAAATATGTTTTCCTGAAGTATGCGGGTTGCATGGTTGTGTCGGAATTAATTAGTCGGGCTTGAGGCGGCCATTGTATGGCATGTTGTAGGCTACTGTGTTGGGTAGAAACTTCCATGAGTTAGACTAAGGAAGGGAATTGTTAGTCACAGATTTAGGAATGCTAATATGTTTGATACGATGTATATTTATATATTGGCATGAAGTATATGGAATTTATATGCTAGTGATATATGTTGCATGGTGATTGATATGAAGTCTGTTGATGTAAGAATGATTCATGTAAGTGTGCATCGCCACATGTAACATGAGAAATTACGGTGACATTATCATTGCATGTGCCGCGGTAACATGGCGTCGGAGTCGGGTGTAGTGCATAGAGCGGTTAATTCACCATTCTTGAGTAGATGGCTAGGGAGCTCAAAGCGGAATGACGTCGATTTGAGACTGCGGTGGTATAAAGAGAAAATAAATATACGTGTGTTGGGCGTAGCAAGATGGGGTAGATCCCCCCCTCCCCAGGGTGAAATACCCAAATTTATTGAGGTTAGACATGATCACACCCGGCCCGGTGTAAAGCGTCAAAAATGCCGGAAGGTGTACGGCATCCGGCGGTGTAATCTCAAATCAGTGGCCCACTTAAATGCATAAACACACAAAATTTGATCAAATCAAATTGAAGGATCCCGACCGGATAACCTCATGAACTGGGGACCTCGAAGCACTCAACCAGGATATAAAACTTCACCTTAAAACCCTAAATTAAAATCCGTGGAGCGAACCCCTTTACAATTCTTCACATACCTTTTTAAAAATAATGCAGAAGCGAAGTGCTAAAAAAATTTCTTTTTCTTTTCTTTTCCAACACTTAGATTTTTTTTTTCAGGAAAATCGGCCAGAGTTTCCTCTGTTTTTCGGACTTTCCCAAATTTACAAAACCTGATGAAAACATTTAAAAACACTTCTAAACTTCAATTCATCCAGCTGTCCATATTAGGACTCCTCGTCTGACGATCAAACCTTGATATACATATATATACATTTATTTCTTTCAAATCATCAAAACATTTAAGAAGCCTTCTTCAATTCCATGCATAATTTTATCAAAACATGACAAAATATTCACATATACAATATACAAATTATTTTCAATGCGGAGTCACATGCGTCGTCTCCTCGATAGCTCGACTCCTTTCACTTGCAGGGAGGGTACTCTGGAGTGCACTGTCCTCGAGTCTGAAAATATTTGTTTGAAACACTATGGAAAGAGTGAGCTAAGCAGGCTCAGTGGTGTACATTTTTCATTTATATAACATTTTCGAGTACATATCAAAATAATACATACTTATACAATTAAAATCCCATTTATACATTAAACTTTCTTTCCATAAATACTTATACCATTAAAATCGGTTATGCTAAACATTTATACCTTAAACTCTTTCAATAAATACTTATGCATTTAAAATCCATTTATGCTTTAAATTTATACCTTAAACTTTCTTTCCATAAATACTTATGCACATTTAAAATCCATTTATGCTTTAAGAATTTATACCTTAAACTTCTTTCCATAAATACTTATGCATTTAAAATCCATTTTATACTTTAAGCATTTTATACCTTAAACTTTCTTTCTTTATTTCTTTCTTTCATTCTTTCGATGGAACCCGGAATAAACACAGAAACGATTTAGTGCGGCGGTGAGGGGCGATCACATTCGATCCATAACCACTACAGCTGCGGAGAAACTCCGCGCTTTGCATAGGAGTTCAGTCATAGTACTTTATCACGTGTAAGGATGACCTCTAGACACCTATTTCCCTCCTCGATTAATAACCTATAACTTTACCTCTTAATCCTTTGCACTTAAAAGTCTTGGCCCGATATCGGTCATATGATCATAGGGGAGTTTAGGGTAACCATCGAGTAAAACATTTCTTCAAAATACATTTATAAATACATTTAAATCCTTTGCTATCATTAAAACATATGCATACTTTAAACATTTTTAAACTTTCATAATACCTTAACATATGCATACATATTTAATACACATATAAATATATGCATTGATGCAAGATAAAACAATGCAATATAAAACATTTCCATATGCCTTAACATTTTACATAAAAATTTCATTAAACTTCCAGTTTAACATTAAAACCATTCACTTTTAAAAACTAAATTCCTCAAAATATCATTTCCTCCACAGTTCACCGCTTTCAATCCGCTTGCTTCAGAGTAATTCCGTTTCCCGTCCGATAGTCCTTTTCACCTTTTTCAAGAAAACCACAACTATACATTAATCATAACTTCCATTTCAATCCACCCTACATGAGCTCATTTAAAGCCAAATGAACAAATTAATTTTAAGCACTAAAACTCATTCATTTTGGCCAACCTTTTTCCAACCATACCCTATAGACTTTATGACTCAAAAATTATTCAAACGGTCTTCAAAATTTATGAAACTCTCCATATCAGTTCTTGATATATCAAATAACATCTCTAAATTTTCAATTTAAAATTCCGTCTCTAAAGCCCTCTAACCATATACCACACCGCACAACAAATAACTTTGGCTTGGCAGAACAGAATCTGCACATAGCTCCACTTTGAACCATTTTCTGGGCACTTTAAGTTTACAATTTGCTTGAACTTCCTTCAGATAAATTTTTCCTCTAGAAGTCTATTATAACCAGAAACTTGAATCACTCAAATCGGATCAAAATTGAGCAAGTTATGGCCAAAAATACCAAAACTGGTCAAACAGAAAACAGGACATTTCGATCGAGACTGCTGCCCAAAATCACTCAAAATGTGTTTCTTCCATTTTTTTTTTCTTTCACTCTAAACACTTAAATCTGATGGCATTATACCCATTTCAACATATCACACACAATTCACTATCAAACCCTAACCCTTACTCACTTGATTTTCAAAACCCTAATCTAACTTATGGCTTTCTCAATTTATCTCAAAATCATCATCATTCAACCCTTCAAATGCCACTAATTTAACATCCATACAAGAAAATCAAATCATTAGGCATGAAAACATCAAAATCCAACTTTCCCACCATGAAAACTTACTTGTTTCTTGGGTTTCTGTCTTCTCTTCCTTGATTCACTTGGAGCTCACTTGAAGCTTGAAAGAGAATAAAAATTCACCTCTACCACTTTGCCCTACCCTTTCTCCTCCTCTTCTCCTTTCTTCCTTTCTTTCTCTCTCTCTTCCTCTCCTATACGTGATCCCTCTTGAGCACTTAAATCCCCAAATTTTAGACTTTAAAATATTATTCCAAAAGTGCCCTTAAGTAAAAAAAAAAAAATTATCACTGGGTTGGTTTAAGTGAATTACTTCCTCTTTATCCAAGCCTCATTGGTCCATTCCCATGAGATCAAGTCATTTTTTTACCCATTATTTAAATCATAACTTAGCCATTGTAAGAAGTTATTTTGATTGGCTAGTACAATTAAATATCTCCATTATAAAGAGATTTTATCTCGCTCGCTTTTATCATATATTTATTATATGTCAAACAAAAATATTCTATGGTCGCCTATATTTAAATTCGCAACATAAAATATTTTAACTAAATCCTTCACAAAGTTGAATTTCGTGCTCAAATCACCGAAATCTGATTTAAAATCATTAAAATTCCAGAATCCCGACACACGTATTATTACCCCGAATTACGCTCGATCAATTCGAAACTATCCAAACTGGACTGGTTTCAATTTTATTTGGGCCATAGTCTTTATGATTTATTCTAGACCTTTCAGATTTTCTACACTTCCGAAAAATTTCAACAAGCAGTCTAAATTCCCAAATCCGAAATCACTATTCACTTAAATCTCCCATTATCTTCTAAATATCGCCTCAAAGTCATGTGAACTGAAATTTTCTTAAAAACCCTCGCAACCCCCTCCATCCCGATAAAATAGTTAAAAATCACTATTCATTAGGCAACTTACATAATTTTCGAAATTTTCACTTCATGCCCAAATGATGTCCAGAGCATTCTAAATTCTAATCCACCGCTTCTCTATCATTAGACCTAAATCGCTAATAACTACTATTATAACATCTCAATAAGGTTGGGGTTTTACACAAACGAACATTGGGGTTGTCCAATGGGTTACTAAGTTTTAAAAAAAACAAAAGGATTTCGCTTGAAAGAAAAAGGGGTCATTGCAAACACCGATATAGGTTGTCACACATGGCCAGGGTATTTACACGCGTAAGTGAAATACTGGCGACTCGGACATGTGGATAGCGAGCCATTACTCATCCATGGTAATGCACATTCGAGCAGGAATGTGCATATTTCCTTTTACTAATGTAAAGCCATCACTCGCACGAACACTTGCATGAAAGAACCTCAGAGGATTATCACCACGCTCGCTTCACTCCTGTCGATCCCTTCGTGCACACTGAAAGATTCAGTGAAGACTGCAGACTCTTGTGGAGCCGTTTTGCAAGAAGTCCCATACGCGCTTCGATCATATTTTTGTAAAACACGTATGAAACACTGACGGGACACACGTTGTATAAGAGTGTCATTAACTCAGAACTATCATAATATACTGGTCGATTTTGGCGAAGATGGGATGTATAAGCCAACGTGGCCATTTTTACTCATGTTTGAGTCTTAGGTAGAGAGACACTTGCTACAAGATCGGTAGACACCCAATAACACACGATTCCGCGGCCGGGACAGATTGTCAACTAATTCCCGATAAAAAAGTATCACAAGAAAGGTTGGTTTATAAATGATAATATATATTTTACTAATTACAATCATGTTATATATGATAAAGCAATTTGACTTTGGCTTGCCAAAACCAAAAAATGCATGGTTGAATGCAATATTTTTTCTAAATTCAATAATTCATTTCTAAATACAAGGTCTTGGATAGGCCACAATATTTATGAAAAGAAAAAGAAAAATGGCTTAAACTGGCCCAAGGATTGAAAATCTCCGAATTCTATAAAATTTTGGGCTTAGAAGCAAATAAATTGAATTATATATATATAAACCTCTTTAAATGATTTAGCCATACTATGTAATCAATTTGACTTTGGCTTGCCAAAACCAAAATATACATGGTTGAATTAACTATTTCTTTTTAAATTCAATAATTCATGTCAAATATAAGGCCTTGTATAGGTCTACAATATTTATAAAAAGAAAAAGGAAAAAGGTTTAAACTTGGCCCAAGGATATTGTGGAGATCTCTGAAATTCCATAAAATTTTGTTGGTGGTTAAAAGCAAATAAATAAAGAACATTAAAAAAGAAAGAAAATTTTAACCTCTTTGAAATGTTTTAGCCATATACCTTATTGGAGGCCAACCAAGCTCTTGTGAAGTTGAAAACTAGAAATGTCTTTGTTTGCTTGACTTGGGTTCTGCATTAGAATTTCTTATTCTATTATAGTGATTAAATAAAAAAAAAAAAATAAGTATAAAATGAGAAATACATAAGTTACATCCATGAAAGAAATATATTATATTGTTTCACATTACACAACAAGAATAGGTAAAGATTTTTAAAATTTTAATTACCAATTTGGAAAATAAAATTTAAAAGAAAGGGATTTCACCAAAGAAACAACCTACCATTAAAAAACAATTTAATAAAGTATGAAGTATTAAACAAAAATTATATTTTATGAAAATAGAATATAATTTAAATAATTTAGCAGCTATTAGCATATGAGTAAATAGTTAATTCAATTTTTAAAATCTAAACATTTAATAAATTTGTAATTTAACCCAAGTACCACCAAACATAATTACAATTAGAATTAATTTAAAAATATATATTAAAAAATTAATGATCCTATAAACATTAAATAAAATTGAAAATATCGTCCTATTCACCGATCGACGGATCCTCATCGGTGGTTTAGAAGACATGTTGTCTCGATCTTTTGTGGTGTGACTCCTCTTATGCTTCTGGCTTATCATTTCTTGATATTTTCTTATTATCATCTTGGGCTTTGGCGTATAAAGGATGCATCCCAACACTTTTTACTCCATGATTTCTCTCAATGCAAGCCTTGAAGTATTTCCACCTTCTGGATCGATACTCATTGGGAATGACAATTTGAGGGAAAAAGAACACCACCAATGCTTCTAAACCCTTTTCAAGGTTCTTAATAAAATCGAAATCCGAAAACATAAAATCAAAATCCGCACTCATCGATATAAATTGATCGCCTTGGGATATGCTAAATTCACAGCAAGGAGGAAAATGAACAAAATGGAAGAATAAAGCAAATCCCAAGAAGTTGTCATCTTTATACCATTTCTTTGGGAGCTCTATCGTTACTTCACATCCCATGCTTTTATCACTCACCCACTCTGGTATTAATCCAAATTCCCGCCTCCCCAGAATAAAGAAAGATGAATTCTCGAGTAGCCAGCATGTTTCTTTTGCATCTAAGATTCTCGCATAAATAAAAGTAGCAAAGAAGATGTAAATTAATAATCTCATGATACAAATTGTAAATTAATTTTAATTAGGGTGGTCGTTTAGAAGTAGGAATTCACTTAATACTCGATATATAATTTGAAGGAGTTTAGGGAGAGAAGACCAGTAGTATATATCTCGCTGCTGGATCAAATGATAAAGCTGAGGCATGGACAATGGAGATGCATGGGATACATTATTAGGCTTGACTTTAAGCTCTGGGATTTCTTCAAGCATTGGGCAATTATTCATGTAAAGGTGCTTCAGCTTAGAAAGTTGAATGATGCCAGTAGGTATGCGACGAATGTGGTTTCCACTCACATCCAAATATGTCAGTGAGGATAGGCACCATAAATCACTAGGGATTTCTCCTTCCATTAGATTGCAACAACTTAAATCTAGTGTTAATAAGCAACACTGTAGGCTTCTCAAGCTGTCAGGCAATTTTTGGAGCTTTGGACAATAACGAAGACAAAGGCTTAGAAGATGTGTCATATTACCAATGCCGCTTTTGAAGAGTCACAAGGTTCTCAAATAATTTCAATTCCAAAGCCCAAGATCTTTTAGATGTCCAATTGATGATGGTACCTCCGTTATAGCTTCATATCTCCACCCAAACAAAGAATTTTCAAATGTTCCAACTCCTCAATGATCTCCCAATAACCCTCTAGATCTAGATTTGAACAACCATTGACATAAAACTGACAAAGTGACTTCAATCCACAAATGCTACCTGGAAGACTCTTCAAATATTTGCAGTTTTCCAAAACTAAGAATCGAAGTCTGGTGAGATGAGCTATTGAGTAGGGTAATTCTTTAATATCAGTCCCACGTATATAAAGGGAATGTAGGCTCCCCATATTCCTTTGGATCTCAGGGAACTTCTCAAGATTTGGGCAACCATTGATATTAAGCTCTAAGAGCCTCCAAGCAACCAATGTTATTCGGGAGTTCTTTAATAGCACTATATTCTATATTAAGATTACTCAAGCATTTCATATTTACTTGAATCTCTGGAAATTTCTCAAATTTTGAACACTCCCTCAGAAAAATAGTTTCCAGAGATTCCAAACATCCAATGCTGCTTGGGAGTTCCTTAATAGCAGTTCCTATCAAAAGAAGCTCCTTTAAGCATTTCATATTTCCTTGAATCTCTGGAAATTTCTCAAATTTTGAACAATAACAAACATTAATAGTTTCCAGAGATTCCAAACATCCAATGCTGCTTGGGAGTTCTTTGATTTTTGTCCCACTCATATAAAGCTTCCTCAATCTTTTCATATTTGCAAAAATATCGGGCAGTTTTTGGAATTTCCAGCACCATGAAAAATCAAGAATTTCAAGAGATGTCAAGTACCTGATGCTTTAAGAAGATCTTATTCCAAAGCCCCATTGAAACGAAGCTCCTTAATAAATTTCATATGAGAAAATGCACTGATAGATGAATGCAATTTGTGAAGACTTGTACAACCTCCAATATTCAATCTCTCCAAATTTGGCATAGTTGAGAAATTTGGCATTTTGATGAGCTGTCGTGAGTTACTTACATCAACGAACTTCAATTTTTCATGATTCTGCAACAACAAAAAAAAAAAAATTTTAAAAAAAATAAATCCTGAATTTAATTGAAATTAATATAAAACAATAAACTCAATAATGGTTGTACCTTCTTCCCTTTCAAAAGTTTTTTTATATTGCTACCCTTCAAGTTGATTGCAACAAGGTTCTCTGAATCAAAGTTCGATGGCAAAGACTCCAAACCTTCCCAATGAAGATATCTTAGTCCACGAGGAAATTCAAAGCCCTTGGGGAGAGATACTTGCTCTATACCTCTTCTCACAAGACTATGATGATCATTATAATAGACTTTGAGCAACCTAAGTTTCTTCATCTTAGCAAACATTTTCTTCATATCTGCAAACACTACTTCGGTAAACCACATTTCTTTTGATCTAGATAAATCTAGAGATATGGTTTCAACATTTTTCATCCCCTGCAGGAAAACAAGAAAAAGAATTAGGGGAAAAAAAACTAAAAATCCTAAATTTTAAAGAAAAAAGATATTAAATCCTTTGTCTCCCTAAAAAGTTGAAGTAATTGAATTTAATTTGATACTCACCTTTTTACTTATAAAATGCAGTATCAGATATCACTTGATTCCATAACCGCCTCCATTTTGCTAGGTTCCTGATATTGTTGTTGAACAATTTTCCAAATTCCATTTTTTGTATCAAATCATATATATATTCTATCGTGTGAAAAAGTTAGAAGACATCTCTCCCATAGTACTCTTATGTTAATTTCACCATACAACTTGCAACCGTCCAATATTTTTGACACAAAGTCTCTATCTTCGCCTTTAAAAAAGCAAGCAATATCAAGGAATACCACCTTTTGTGTATCATCTAATCCATCAAAACTATTTTTGCCACCGCTGAATCTCACTCGTGTCTTTCCAATTTACAATCTTACTTTCCATTGATCTTATTATCTTCTGTCACATAAAAGAGCCCAAAACTTTCAAAGCCAATGGAAGACCTTGACAATAATGTATCACACGATCAAGGAGGCTTTCAAAATCCTCTTTAAGAAGATTTGACCGAAAGGCATATTGACTAAAGAGCTTGAGTGTTTACTGAATTTCTAGTACTTTGACCTCATATAGATAATCAACTTTAAGCATAGTTAGCAAATGCTTATCTCTAGTTGTGACAAGGATTCTACTTCCTTTACCATACTAACTATGATTTCCAATTAAACACTCTTAATAAGTCCATATCATCAATATCATCAAAACACAAGAGCCTCGAAAGCGAAGACTATTTTTTATCATATTGGCTCCTTCAAAACATTGCTTATCTTTTTTGATTTCCATCTAGCATATCACAGAAGTTGATTTTGTAAACGAACTAGGCCTTTATTTTTGTTAACCTCACTAACTTTTTCAAGAAAGCTACTACATTCGAATCCCCAAGAAATTTGATTATATACATATCTAGCGATAGTTGTCTTGCCTATTCCACCAATTCCACATATCCCAACCATGCGAACATCATTTGACTCCATCCTTAATCCCAAACTTAGTTTTTGAAAATGGGAATCCATTCCTACTAAATTATCCTCAACAAACAAGAATTTAAAATTCAATATTCTATTGGCAATAACGGTAGTAATTTCCTTGATATGCTCTGATTCATACCTGGCAATTATGAAACATGTTAAAGAAGAACATTTTTCAAGTTAGGGAAGAACACATGGTGAGATGAATAATAAATGATAAGAAACGTCAAGGTAATTTGATGGCTTTTGATGTCTTGATAGCATTAACTGAAATTTCATTTGCATATTTAAACATTTCTTCAATATCATGTATGCATGAAAATAAATAAATAAATAAAATCAAAATATGAACTTCTTCCATTAAGTTAACTTTCTAGTTAAAATTATACTAAATGTCTTTTTAATTTACTTATATGTTAAAAAAAAATCACTTATAGAATATATTTTATTTGAAAGAGCTTTGAAAGTTTTAGTTAAAACATTTGTTTAATGTTTTATTTCAATTATAAATATTATTGCTAATTTTTTTTAATATTTTTTATTTAGAATTTTATCTAGTTATATTTTGCCTTTAATTTATTACATTAGATTTTCTTAAATTTTATTATAATATTTACTTTTATCATTGATGTGTTATTCAATTCATTAAAAATATAAAAAGAAAAAGTTAACTTTGGATTCAAGTACCAAAATTTTCATACAAATATAAAATTTTGTAATTTGAATACTGATCTCCCTTGTTATGAACTTCTCTAACCCTGCATGGTTGAGTTTGTATCCAACCATTATATGTATATTATTAAAAATGATAAATGAAAAATAATCAAGCATATGCATAAAATCAAGAATAACAAAATGTATAGGAGGAAAGAAATATATAGAATCATGGATAACAATTAGAAATTAGTAAAGAGATTATAGAATCAATAAAGAAATATGCTCTAATCCCTATTTTTTTTAATTAAGAGCAATCAAGTATTAATAACCTTTAATTGTTTTAATTTCAGAAAATAATATTTGTTTATCTTAATTTAGCATATTTTTATTCTTTATTCAACCTTCATAAAATTGAAGGTTTTCTTTACCAAAAATTTCAAACTCTTCACCATTTTGGACCTTAATTCTTTACTTGTTTTTCCTTCAAATAAAGTTACATTTATTAAACAATATATTGTGTTCTAGAATTATTATGTTTTTTGTAAACAATCTAAAATTATTTATCTAAAATGAATGGATAAAATCTGAAGAATAGGGACCACTTTTAAACTTATCTTGTATTTACAAATTCACTATTAATCAAATTATAAAATAGTAAAAAAAACATTAAAAAAAAAATAAAGAAGAAAGAAATTAAACAAATAGCAAGAAGAAGAAGTATATATATATATATATATATATATATATATATATATATATATATATAAATTTTATATTGGGAATGAAATGGATTTATCTATGGTTATATATTTATAATTAATTTTTTTTAACTAGAATTTGGAAATACACAAGTATCTCAAGAAACTACCCATGTGTACCACAAGATTATTAATTTTCCCCTTATATGTTACTCTAAAATCACATGTGCATTAAGTATTCTAAATAATTAACTAAATTATTTCATTCTACTTCATTAAAATATAATTAGTATGCAAGTTACTTAGATTTATTTATATTTTCTTTTCAAATCTAATATTAGTCACAATTCTTAAAACATATAAATTTTATATTTAGAGACAATCTAAGATTATGTTTGATTCTGCAAAAAGTAATAAAGAAAAAAAAAATTTCTCCTCATGTTTGATTTCCACTACATAAAATAAAAAGAAAAATAAAATATAATAAATAAAAATACATATATTTTAAAATATTTAATTTTCATATAGTGGAATTAGATAAGTACAGAGTAGAATTATAAAATAATTTATTAATTTTATTTATTATAATAAAATAAATAATATTGTGTATATATTTATCTATTTTACTTTCTATTTTTCTTTCTTTACATTTTCTTTACATTATAATAAAACATTCTAAAAGTTTTGCAAATAATAATAATAACAATTAATAAAAAAGCTAAAAAAATAAGTTATGAGAATTACCCCTCCTTGATATGCCATCCGGAAATATTGCCTGCTTGAGTCAAGGCCTCCCTCCACCTCTCTACCTCGTCCTTCCAATTTTCTTCATAATCATACTTGGTGGCGAATGCTTCTCCAAAGCTCCCTCTTTGTTTGCGGATATTAGATGGATCCACATGGTAGAAAATTGGCAATACTATTTGCCCATATTCCTTTCTACACTCCATGATCTTTGCAAGCTCCTCTAAACACCACCTTGAATTGGCATAATTTTTAGAGAAAACAACAATAGAAGATCTTGATTCTTCAATAGCTTTTAGAAGCTTAGGCTGAATCTCGTCTCCTCTCTTAAGTTTGTCGTCTCTGAAAGTTGTAATGCCTCTTCGAACCAGATCGGTATAGAGGTGATCGTGAAATTATGTCACGGCGTCTTCCTCTAAAGCTCAAGAACACGTCGTAAAGGCATATACGCATGGAAGGAGAAGAATCAGACGCCATTTGAGAGCTTGTGGAAGCCATTTCCGGCGAGGCGTAGTTTAATACAATCTTTAGTTGAATTCTGTCTCTGTTAAACTGGAGAAAAAAAAGAAAGATGATTCTGATGTTAATGGTCAGTGAGAAAGGAATCGTAGAATTAGTTGTTGAGGAAGGGACCATGAAATTTGCAGGAAGGAAGGTTAGGCACTCGCAAAGTCTAGCAAATTAAGGATGGCAACGAAATTCCCAGACCTGTCAACAAAATCTCGCAACTAAAGATTAAAAATCTCGCCCCTTCCCACCCCGCTCCGAGCAACTGTTACAGTCGTCACTTTTTCAGATTAAAAAATCGGAATGCTTCCCCTCTCAAACTGACCAAAGATGGCCTTCATGAAAATAAATCACCCAGTAAAAGGGAAAATTTTCTGATTTACCCAGTTTATCATCGAATTCAGGCCATAAAATTCATAAAATCTTGAAATAAATCAAATATAACTTTAACATCCTTTGATCAAGATTTAGAATTGCAAATATATTTTTCTTTTTATAAAATATAGAGAGAACCTTTTGATTATTTGGTTATATTTAATTATTAGGAGAGTTTATAGTGATTTCAGTCTTTTTTTTAGTTTTTCCTTTGCCGCGATGTAAATTTTTATCTTTTTTTTATTTCATCAAAAAAGTTTAAATTGTAAACATAAATAAAATGATACTTTTTTTCCTTTCTTATTATGGTCAAAGTAAAGGTAATGAATTTGCAGGAAGGAAAGTCGGGACCGTAAAGTCTAGCAAAAGAACCTTTTTCCTTTTCTTGCGTCTACACTATGGCTCCCCAAACTTTGTCGGTTTTTTACTTCCATTATTAACTTCAAAATACATGGAAGTGGGAAGTGAAACATTAATGAACATTTCAAGAAAATATATTTTATATTTATATTTGTCATTATCTTTTCATATATGAAATTGAATTCATAATCATTGTCTACTTGATAATTTTTAATTATTTGAGTTAATGGATCCCCTTATTAAGCAATAGTATTATCAAATGAATTCCACAATTATATCACAATTTGGAAGGAAAAAGGTAAGAATGAAAACTAAAACAAAAGTCATTAGGGGTATCGAGGACTTCTCCACGCCTTATTGAAAATTCAGATGTTAGGATGACAATTTTAATAGTACCTAACAAATGCACTCATTTGTTATCCAGTTTTTTTGTGCTAAAAAATACGAAGAACATAAAAAAACACTAAATTCAAATTACACAATAGTTTCTCAGCCTATCATGCCTAGGTAGTGTGGTAGAATGCTCAAATTTTCAAAAAGATTGGATATAAGGAGATAAGGGATCCCAATTTACTACATTATAACCAAAATATTTATTAAAAAAGAGTTTTGGATGAAATATATTGTCCTGTGTTTTAAAAAACATGAATAAAAAAGCGCCATAACATTTGCTTTAAGTTTCGTTGAAAACAAGTAATGTTGAAAAGTTAGCAAAAGTATGAAAGAGCTGGTCAAAAAGTAATGACTAGGTCGGTGGGAGTGAATGGCTAAAAACAATAGAAGAAAAGAACCACCAAATAATTCAAAAGCAACTTTTGTTTTTTTCTTATGATTGTATAACATTATTATCTTTTACTTTATTCCTTCAGGGGAATAATTGGTTGTCTACCATTATTGAGGGTAAAGGTGGAAATAACGCATAGCTTTAATTGATTCATGTCATAACTAATTTTATCACATCAGCTAACGACCATTATTAACTCTGTTAAGTGCTGACATGGCGTGGCATTATGATCCACTTCCTTTCTCATATCTCTTCTTGTCTCCTGTCTCTCTCCCCTCTTCATTATCTCTCCTCACTTCTTTGAAACCTACTCGACGACTAGAAACCCGAGAAAATTCCTAATTTTCTCTCAAAAATTTAAAACCCAGACTCTCATCAAAAAATCCGTAATTTTTCTGTATCTCGAATTTAATAAACTGACTTCATCAAGCCAATCGCCTCGAAATCTACCATCATATCGACTCCTCGGGTCGACCTGCATACTCAATTTCATGTTTTTCGAAAAGAACTGCAAAGAATACGACACTTGACACATTTCCTTGAAATGCTACACAAAGCCCACGTGTCACGCAAGCACTACCAAACACGGTACCGCTGCAAATCTACGCGGACACATTAAGCACGACGCCATCTACTTAAAACCAAGCAGGTTGACAAGTGGATGATCAGAATCCAAATAATAAGCCAACGATGGTCGACACGCATGAACGGCGACAAAAAGCATTGAAGCGAAAAGAAAAGAACATTTCTCTTCATTTTTACTTGTGATCCGAAAGAAACAAGGAGGAGAATAGTTTTTGTAGTAAAGTCCCACTCTCTCTAGAATTCCCAAATAGATCGGACCGTCTAAGCCCGACTTATGCAGCAAGGCTGTTTCGTTCCCACAAAGAAGTACACGCATCGGCACAAGTTTTCATGAGCCGACAAACCTCGGCGGTAGTGGGTTTTCTCCTACTCCTACGATAGGTTTTAAGTTCAGAATGGCTCGGATTGGGATGGCGCCGCGAGAAAGCCGGCTTTGACTACCCCGAAAATCGAATTGAAATGTGTCGGGAAATTCGTGAATTGCTTTGGATAGCGTCCACTGACTTTTTCGTGGTACATAAGTATATTTGTGTGTTTTGTTTAATGTTAAATAACATGCAAATTGTATTTGGTGTGTGAGGCCGTAAATGGCCATGGGATTCTGGACGACAAAGTGGAACTGATGCTTGGTAAGAGGGTCAATTTTAAAGCCCATCGTTATTTCTGACAGTAACTCGTTAAAACAAATTCCGCTTATTTGATTTGACTCGAAAACGTCTATTTGTTAGTTTGTATTAATATCGTTTGAAAATGAATTTACTGGGAGATACGCGTAAACAAATTGTTAATGCATAAATTTAAATGTGTTAACATGATTTTGAATTATAAAAATATAATTGCGTGTAAAACCATCGGGACCGGACCGTATTACCTACGCGAAATTTAATTCGACAAGTATCGCTGCGTAATAAATAATACGTATAGATAACTCGTTAATAGTATGCATAATTAATATATTGGTAATGCGGTTGTATGAAACGGGCATAACGTGATTTCATACGCATCGCAACTCGCATCAATACGCCGAGTACTCTATATGAAACCAAAATTAAACGGCAAGGTGCCGAATTTCCAAATGAAGATTTTCTGAGAATTGGTTGGGAAATCGTCCAACACCATACGGAGCCATTTAACTGCTTATGAGAGTTATCCAACAAATTCGCTGTAGAGGGTTGTCCATCAGATTTTACCGAAACTCAGAGACAAGCCGGTAACAAAAATCTTGCTTAAAAACAAATAGCTTCTCACATTCGCTTGTGCGACACAGGAAATGGAGGCTCGAGAAGGGAAAGGGTGAGTCACATTCTCATCCATATCACGTAGACATCCAAGAGGATCACGTATTTGCTGAACGCTGGCCACAATACACGCGCACTTAAACGAGTAACCCATGTATGAGATTATCACTATTTGCAGACGCTTCACCCCGTTTGCGAAAAATTATTTCGTGATAGTGAGTATTCTAAGTTAATGTTACTTCATTGTAGGCCGCTGGTATGTGCCGACATGTGGCTTGATAGGTGTATTTTGTAAAACATGTATTAGAATTCTAAAATTTAATATATGTTTTGTATTAAGAGTGTAAATAACTCTTGAACTATTCTAATATACATACTTATCGGAAGATTGATACACAGCCCAACGCGCCCATTTTACTCACTTATCAGCCTCATGGATATGGCATACGCCTCACGCGACATGACACTGTGTTTTCCGCGGCCGACGGCCAATAACGACACCTCAGATTTGGGGGCCACAATGCAGACGTAGCTAAGTAAACGATTACCTTGGGAGCCCTAAGAGGGTGTGTTTATAGTATTTGCTTCCGATACCAAATTTTCACAAATTGCATCGAGGCACGGATATACGAATATCTAGGCTCGGAGGGACCTGGGCTTAGCCAAGGTCGTTAAGGTGAAAGAGCATCACAATCCTGGTATAGCTCGATGTTAGGTTTAGGTATGATTACCTGCAAATACTTATGCGACAAACGCATATCAGGTGGTTTTGCGCGCGCTTGGTATAATACGATGCGTTGTATGTTAAGTGTCAGACGCTGGTAACAAGACATAGGAAAATGTTGAACACTAGGCTGAGAAAATAAACCTTAGAGTTTGGAGAATTTTGAAGAGTGGTCTCAGAATAAAACGAAAAAAAAATTTCCTCGACAATTGCTTCAATTTTTGAACATGAACACACCTGGGTTGTGAAATTTTAAATTTATTCTTGGGCTGCAATGCTAAAAGGGTTAAAATTAGACTCTAATTTTTTTGACTTGTAAATTGCGCCTGTCTAGGTTAACAGATTTTAGGAGCAGTGCTGTGGCTACTGGAGGAATAAAAAAAAAATGTGTTGAGAATTTTTTTTTTCTAGGGTTTTACAGTGTGTAAAACAGGAAAAATAAAATAAAATAAATTATAATAAATATTTCGGTTCTAACAAGATATGAAAAAATTGTGGATCTTGGCAAAGAGAACAGATGAAAAATTGAGTGAAAAAAGTTAAAAAGGAGTCGAATACATCGCCTTGAGCCGGGTCACGATATTATCAGACATCGCGACACGCCAGGCGGGCGCATACACGTGCCGCACACCGCGACGCCGCGAGACACATCGCACAAGCAGTGGACGAGCCGGGCGCTACGGCGACGCGGCTCCAAATTACGCGGGTGTCAGCGTATACGATTTTTTGTAATGCGGCTGTGGCGCCTTGTATCACACACGGCATCAACGCACGCGGAGATATCGCAAGATGCACGCGGCGACACTACGACGCCAAATGGCCGGCGCGCAGATGGCAGTGGCGCTGCAAGGCTCCGGCGCACTCAAGGCGGTCGGGCGCAGCGCAACTGGTCCCAGGGTGTGCGCAGACCGTGCACTCGACCGCGACCAGCCAGACTGCGTATAAGAATCAAGCCGGACGCCCGCTATGGACACTATTCATGAAGTTTTCTAAAATAAAAAATAAAAATAAATAAAATAAGTATAAAATGTATCAAAATAAAATAAATTTTTGCCAGTATGAAAACATTTTCTAGAGATGTGAATAACGTCTCTACCGTGTTTACACCTTTTGCAGAGACCCGCATTAAAACTTAACTTATCATTTGACACGCAGGCATGGCTAGTCATGGCAGGACGTAGAGGTCCCACAGTGCCAGTCAAAAATTCACCTATTTTCGATCGCAGCCTTGTTGAGGCTGTAACAGGAAACTAAGCCACACGACTTGATACAAGAATAGCAGCTGAAGCAGGCCAAACGACCTCCAAATACTAGACACATCATCCCATCGAATTACAGAGAGGAGTAGATTTACACACGATGTAATCCAAGGAGGTATGGTAAAGCCGTATCAATATGGTTGAAGATCCAGCATCTTCTTCCAACACGGTAAAGAAGTAAGACTTCTCGCTTCGCGACTGACCGAGGACAAGGCCAAGGTTATCGTGGATCAAGGCCGTGATGGGGGCATTTAGTCGTGCAGATAGATGATATGTTATTTCGCCGACAATGACAATTTCATAAGATTGCTCCATGAGGCGCAAATCCCAGGTTATGGACACCTCGCCCCAATCGCCGGGACGAGCTGGGGGAGTTTCAGCTAGGCAGATGTGATGAGATGTTTCCACCGCTACCAAAACGACATGAGGAGGGATCGCCTCGCAGGCAAGGGTCCCAGTATAGGACAGGGGTCTCCAATTAACTATGGGAATAGAGCTGTAGATACAATTTGTTCTCCCACACCCTAGTATGGGCCCAGAGAACCAATATCATCCCAGGGTGCCGCACCAAAGACTAGCACTCATAGATGGGCCACATGCTAGGCCATAAAAGTGTGCCTGGGGTCGAGCACAGTGAACTGCAATGAGAGTTCGGTCGGGCCGGGCAGACGACGCGGTTACCATTGCCATCACCGGGCATGAGACGAGATTGTCCCAGAGGCGTGAGGTCTCGGCGGTTGTGAGACCCTGAAAATCCGGTGACCGCAGGTAAATTGCACTCATCAAAACCCGAATCTTTTCAGATCCCGAACGACTTTAAACTGACAAGACCGGCTGGAATCGGCTCCCATGAAATCTGGGCCTACCACCGACCCGAGACAATAAAAATCCATGTTCGAGGCGCTGGTGTCGAACGACACACGGCAGCGCAGTGTGTGAGACGCCATACGCACTGGCAGCAGAGAGCGAAGACTCTGACATAAAAGAATTACTACAATTAGCCATGTGTGGAACTAACCCACTGGCCACATCGAAATCACACACACGACGCATAAAATGATTTAAGACATAAAAGAAAAAGAAGAAAAAAGGGAGAGCCACTCATTCGTTATGAGGCAGAAATTTCCTCCTTGACCTGATGGATGCTCCAAAAGGATGAGATGTAAAGAGAAATAAGAGAAATGATAAAATGGGGAGAAATGAAAGAGAAAAAGAAAGAGGGGATGAGTAAGAGAATGAGAAAAAGAAAGAAAACCAATGAAATGAAATAAGGGTGCCGAAGAAATGCGATATGAAAGAAAATATCCAGCTACTGCTTATTCAGAGAGAACGCCTTCCTTCTAGACGCGGTATCCACCGTCGATTCTTCACATAAGAAGCGAGAATGCTCTACTCGAGAGATAACGTAGACACTCTAAGCCGGAGTTTTTGACAAACTCGATAAATAAGAGGGTTTTTCTCCTACTGTTTTACTGCTTAAGGTTATGTACGACGTGGGATTTGGCTGCGCCGACGGCCACAATACCCAAAGATTTCGACCGACCGAATAAACCCCCAGCGATTTCTACACCACTCGACTATTTGTCGATTCATGCCACACATATCGCTCACGGTAAAAATAACACAAGCCATGATTTTGCATGTATAGCCACACTGGGATCAATGATCGCGCCGCAAATTCATAGAGCCAAGTTTCTATGTCATTGTTTTAAACCCACTAACACTTATTTAATTTAAATTAATTTTGTTAATATATGTACGAGTTTATATATTAGCATGCCGCCGATGTTCGCGCGGCCATCGTGATTCACTTAAGCTGAGTAAACCAGTTATGAAAATTCCACTATCGCTTTGCTCACTTCGTCGTGTGAATACATTTTCTGCGCATCAAGACGCATTTCAGGATGAAACGCGATCCGGACCTTAAAGGCGGCAACCCGCCAAAAATGGCCTTATCTCGTATTTTCCGTTTTCAGAAAAATTCGGGCAAAAGACCTGGGCTTGTATAAATTGTAACTAAAAACAATCTGTAACTAATCACATTGTGGCAACTATATCAGTTGTATAGATATGGCCACACAGGCCATTTCACACTAATGCACGTGCCTCGCGACGCGAGCATACGGTATTTCCTCGGGCCGACGGTAGAATAACTGGACACCTGCCTTCACGCCACAGTTGCATCGTGTCGAGCATCCAAAGCAGCAGACACAGAAACGTTTTTATACCAAGATTTGTTTTCGGCTAACTGCGTTCATTAATGCATCTTGTGGATAGGTTCGGGTTTGAGGTCGAGGCCCTCCGAAAGGCCATCAGATGGGAAAAATTCCTTCCCATCAAAGGTGAGCCTGGTCGATGTACAGATCGCGGAGTCGTGAGATCTTAGTGATTCGCCATGGTGACATTCAAGTGGTAGACATATTCGTTTGAGACGTCATTCTATTCGGATGAGCTGACACCTACTCCGGCCAATAAAAGAATCGTGACCTTAGGCAGTTATCAAGGCTCGACACCTGCCTGTAGCCAAGGTAAGGCCGCATACGCATGCGAGTGATGCAGATGCTGCGAATTTCGATCAAATTCTTTAACTATGGTGTATAGTAACGGAAACCCAGTAAAATTTATCAAAATTAAACTTAATTTTGGCCAAAATTCGTAATTTTTCTGTGATCTCATGCATTTAAAACGAATCACCACATTTAATCGCCTCACAATCCCGCCTACCACGCACTAATTTCATCGACCTTGAGGCATCGACTCTTACGCTTCAAAACAACTTAGTCAAGAGGTGACACTTAAGACATTTTGAATGCCGCCACGAGCGCCACGCCACACGCGCATCACTAAACATGTTCTCGCAAGGCCCACGCGGGACACACGCATGACGCCATTAATGAAAAAACCCACTATAGATGGATAAGGGATGAGTAATCCAAAATAAGTCAACGACACGATACGACAACGGCGACAAAAAGGCACAAGCCGAAGAGAAAAGAACATTTCCTCTTCATTTTTAGCCTGCATTCAAAGTGAAGGAGGAGAATAGGTTTTTAGAGAGAGAAAGTCCCACTTATCCCTAGACTCAATCCATCGACCGTCTGCTTCCACATAGAAGCAAAGTCAGCCCCACTGCAGCGCGCCACCTACTACCGTCGGCTGAGTTTCCAGCCAAACTCAAAGATGAGTGCTTTCTCCCACTCAATTTATTTTCAGCTTTAAGAAATTCCTCAGAACGCCGACTGGGAGTCGCCAGAGCGCCGTTTCTGATCAAGCCCCAAAATCGGGATTGAAATGCCGGAAATCTGAGACTTCTCGCCGATACCACGAATCATTTAAAACAGTTATATTCAGGCGTTTTGTTTGATGTTAAACAACATGCAAACTGTATTCACAGAATGCTCTGAACTGCGATTCGCTCCACAAAGTGGATCGATGTTGGTAAAGAGGGTTGCCCACGATCACTTCATCAAGATATGATGGACCGCGTCAGCCCCGGGCTTGCTTGACTCGACCGAAATGTCCATGTGTTATTTGCATAATATTGCTCAAAAACGAATTCGCCGAGATATTGTATAACAAATTAATGCATAAATTTAATGTGTTAATATGGATTTTGAATTATATAAAAATATAATTTATAACCATCTATCACTGTTATTAAATTTAATGGGAAATTTAATTTGATAAAGATATATTAATAGTCAACATGTGGTTTAGATGTGAATTCTCATAATATACGATAATCGATATATACTAAGACGGCTGTATGAAATTATGATAATGTACTATACTTAACAAGAATCCTAGATCAATAAAGTGAAAGGTACGACATTTAAACCAAACGAACGGCCGTGAAATGAATTTCCTCAGCGAAGATTCGAAGACCAATAACGTCCAACAATTCACGTCTGAGGGGCTCCATTAATCGTTTCCTACAGTTTATCCAACAAATTCCTCCTCTTCGCAGATTGTCCAATAGATTCACCTGAACTCCAAAGAAGATTATTTCGGCACCAAAACTTTCATTGAAAACAAAGCATTTTCCCACATCAAACTTGCACGCTTAAGAGTCCCAATGAGGGCTGCAGAATGAGGCCACGGAATACATTCCCATCCATATCACGTATATATCTCAAGAGGTGATCACGATTCGATCAACGCGTCGGCTACACAGATGCACTTAGGTGGGTAACCCATGCAGAGGACATCACTACAACTTATCTACCACCCCACATGAAAAACATCTATGATACTGAAATGTTCAAGACAAGACTAATGTATGCCGCTGGTAAGAAAGCCTACACGCAATAGAAAGCGATTAGAAACAATGACAAATCTCTAAAATTTAACATACGTTTGTATTACATTTGCAACAACTCCTTAACTATCAGAATGTGTGTTTCGCTAGCTTCATTCCACAAAGACGACACACACCAACGCTACCATTTTCATCACCTAATGTCTCATGATATGAGACACGTGTTTTCCAGCTGGCCGATCTGGAACATTAACTGACACTGATTTAAGCCATAAGACCAATCCTCAACACAGCCCGGTTGATCCTACCTCATTTTTTTCAAAAAATTATTTTAATTTTTTAAAATCTACTAAATGTGTTTCTTTTTTAATTCTTACATAAATTAGAATAGATAAACATTGATTTGAAAATTTCAACGTTGTGAAGAGTTAATTTTCATTTTATTTTAAATATAAATAAAAGAAAATATGTAAAAAGGTGTAAAACAATAAATACATTGAAAATTAATAAATTATTTTTATATATTTCTTTTTAAACCTATTTCACTCCTTTTCATTCTTATATGAAATAATAATATTTTAATAAATAAGTAAATTAATAACAAATATTATATGTTTAAAAATCAATTTTTCACAACTGTATGACGTGTCACACAAATTTGAAATAGTTTTCGCTTTTTCCTTTAATTATTTATTTTAAATAATTATTCATGAGATTAATAATACCAAATATTTTTAAATGATTATTCATATTTGTAATGGGCATTTAAAAATCATAAAATTAGTAAAAATACATTATATTTGGATTGAAATATGTTAAAAGTGAAAAATAAAAATACATCGAAAATTAATAAATATTATATAAATTAATTCTAGTTTTTAATTTATATCCTATAATTAAATATATTTATTTATATTTAAAAAGAATGTTAAAATTTTAAAATGTATAGAATGTGTAATTGCTGTTACTACATTATCACTTAACTTAATAATATCGCCACATATTACCACACGATTCATTCAGAGAGTGAGAGGTGCGAGCACATATCACAGTTATGTATCTTATCTTCGAGAGGAGAGTATGTGGGGCCATAAAAAATTATGTCACAAATTTTTGTATTTTTAGAGTCAACGGTCGATATTCGAGGATGTAAAACAAATTATTTATCTAAAATGAATGATAAAATCTGAATAATAGGGACCACTTTTAAACTTATCTTGTATTTACAAATTCACTATTAATCAAATTATAAAATAGTTAAAAAACATTAAAAATAAAAAAATAAAAGAAGAAACAATCAAACAAATCAAACATTAGATGATATCCCATCAAATAATCTTATTAGAGGAAACGGAAGTTGAGAATCAGGTGTTACTGGCAGTATGCATGCTCTGATGCTCATATATCAAGAATTGGCAAACAAAACAAATTAAAACTACCAAAAGCCGAGGGCTGGCTTCTCTGCTTCAAATGAAATCAATCATATCTATAATTTATCTTACATATTTTAAGAGTAGGATATCTCTCAAAATTCAACAATTGACGCAAAGATGGATGAGGTAATGGCATGGGCATCGGATTAAACTAACATATGGGTGGGTGTTTCATTTCATTTCACGTGAAAAATTAAACTCTGAACACTCTTCCCACCCAGTAAAGGGAAAATTTTCTCTGATTTACCCAGTTTATCACTTCATTCAGGCCATAAAATTCATAAAATCTTGAAATAAATCAAATACAAAAAGACAACATCTAATCGGACGAAAAGGAAGAAAAATGAACCAAACCAGATTTATGGATTCTCTTAACCGCAACTCGATTCCTAAGCCTTAGGCGAAATACAGGTCGTGGCCCCACGCCGTCTTAAGCATCAGACATACTGATCGGTCATTATTGAGCAAGTTAGAAGGAAGAGGGGAGAGGAGAAAAGGGAGAGTGAAATATGATAAGAGAGGAGAGGAGGCAAAAGAAGGTAAAACGAGGACTTTAAATCATTGTGGATTGAGGCAACTCTGTAATTGCAAAACCCAATCGAAAATGAAAGAAGTGAAGATTGATACATACAAATTCTTTAACGCAATAATCCAATGTGTGCCGCCAGCCTCCGTGTGGATCACACCACACCTGCCACATGTATCTTATCTTGAGAGGAGAGTGTGTGAGCACATATTGCCACATGTATCTTATCTTGAGAGGAGAGTATGTGGGCCATAAAAATTATACACAAATTTTTATATTTTAGAATACTAATACATTCGTAGGATGTAAATAAATTATTTATCTAAATGAATGGATAAAATCTGAATAATAGGACTACTTTAAACTTATCTTGTATTTACAACCAATATTAATCAAATTATAAAATAGTTAAAAACATTAAAATAAAAAAATAAAGAAGAACAAACTAAACAACTAACATTAGATGATATCCCCATCAAATAATTCATTAGAGGAAACATAGAATCAGGTGTAAGTACTAAGTAGTATGCATGCTCTGATGCTCATATATCAAGAATTTTCTGGCAAATAAAATAAATTAAAACTACCAAAATGAGGGGGCTGGCTCTTCCGTCGCATACGAAATCAATCATATCTATAATTTATTTTATATATTTTAAGAGTAGAATTATTCAAAATTCAACAATTGACGCAAAGATGGATAGAGTACATCCCTATGGGCATCGGATTAAACTAACTCTACGGGAGGTGTTTCATTTCATTTCTCCCACCCAGTAAAGGGAAAACTTTCTGATTTCACCCAGTTTATCATCATATTCAGGCCATGTAAATTCACAAAATCTTGAAGAAATCAAATACAAAAATATAACATTTTAATAGGACGAAGAGGAAGAAAATGAACCAAACTAGATTCTGGATTCTCTTTAACCGCAATCGATCCCCAAGCCTTAGGTGAAATGACAGGCACCAGCCCTTATGCTGTCTCAAGTATCAACATACTGATACCCGTCATTATTGGAGCAAAGTTAGATGAAGAGAGAGGAGAAAGGAGATAAAACATGAGAGAGAGAGAGGAGGGAGGAGGAGTGTGTTAATAGGGTTGGTGTAAATGCAGACTTTAAATCGCTGTGATTTGGGGCAACTTTGTAATTAAAACCCAACCGAAAATGAAAGAAGTGAGGCAAATTTCTTAACGCGCAATCCAACTTGTGCCAACAGCCTCTGTGTGGTCACACCACACCTGACAAGCTTGTCTCCTTTTCCTTTTAACCTATTTATTTCCTTTGTTTTAGAAAAATACAACAAATGCTATTCATTCAATAAACTTCTGTTTATATTGACGGGATTAAATTAGACCATTTGCATTTAAATTAATTCATTTTTTATTTTCTTATCTTTTCACTAAATTTATTTTTACTTTTATAAAATGCAAATCATTTTGATGCTCATGATACGAAAGACCAACTTATCAAAACTAATGCTTCTTCACAAAGACGGTACTTACTTGATATTAGGATTAAGTCTTGTAGTGTAAATGTAAGTGATCAGTTGTGGAACTGTTTAATTAAAAGGATAACAAGAGAGACAAAGGAGATAGTCCGAGAGAGAGAGGAGGAGGAGGCAGTCATGCTAGGGTTGGGTAAAATGAGAGTTTAAATAGGCAGGGATTTGGAGGCAACTTTGTAATTATATAATTGGGGCGGGGCAGACAAAATCCATCCCGACCCGACTCAGTTTTAATGTTAAATCTCAACCGACAGTAGAACCCTTATTTCAATGCTCCCAAAAACTCATCCCAATAAAACGGAGAGCGAGACGGCAACGGCACGATACTTACTCCCAAACTTAAACCTAAGTGATTTTCAAAGGCAAAATCAATAATATCGTGCCGTGAACAGCAAAAATTCGGCTCATCCTAATCCAACTTTAACATCTTTCGATCAGCGATTTAGAATCCAAATATATTTTTCTTATAAAATACAAAAGAGAACCTTTGATTATTTGAAGTTATATTTTAATTATTAGAGAGTTTATAGTGATTTTAGTCTTTTTAGTTTTTCCTTGCCTATGTAAATTTGTATCTTTTTTTATTTATCAAAAGTTTAAATTATAAAACATAAATAAAATAAATACTTCTTTTTCCTTTCTCTTATTATGGTATCAAAGTAAAGGTAATGAATCTGTGCTAGTGAAGGTGGGCATTAAAGCTCCAGAAAAGCAAAAGCCTTTTCCTTTCTTTGCATCTTCGCACCATGGGCTCCTAAACTTTTGTCGGTTTTATCTTCATTATTCACTTCAAAATACATGGAAGTGGAAGTGAAACATTTATGAACATTTCAAGAAAATATATTTGATATTTATATTTGTCATTATCTTTCATATAAACTGAATTCATAATCATTGTCTACTGAAAATTTCTTAATTATTTGAGTTACGGATCGTTATTAACTAATAATATTATCAATGAATTCCAAAACATCACAATTTGGAAGGAAAAATAAAGAATAAAAACTAAAAAAAAAAGTCTTTGAAATTTATCAGTGACTTCTCCATGGCTTATTGAAAATTATAGATGTTAGGGATGACAATTTTTACCAATACCTAACAAATCCACTAGTTTGTTTTCTAGTTTTTTTTGTTCTAAAAAATACAAAAAATATAAAAAAAATTAAATTCAAATTACAATAATAGTTTCGGCTATCGTCTTTTAGGTAGTGTGGTAGAGTCTTTGAGAATTGAAAGATGGAGCATGCGGAAGGATCGATTTATTACATTATAATAAAGTATTTATTAAAAACAGTTTTTGATGAAATATGTTGTCCGTGTTTTCAAAAACATGAATAAAAGCAACTTTGTTTTTCTTATGATTCAATATGTATTATTATCTTTTACTTCCTTCCAGTGAAATAAATGTTTTATATCGTAGCCCAATATATCGCGTGTTAACATTAATTTATTAACTACGTTAAGTCTTTGTGCGCTAGAGACTATCTTCTCGTCTTAAGATGATGTAGGCGTTATGGTCCGCTTCCTTTATAAATAAGTCGTATCTGTACTTTATCTCACCTCTCTCTCTCATCTCTTGCTTTCTCTTACCGACTTCTTTGAAGCTGCTTGATTCGGCCGTCCCAAACATAAGCTTGATTAATTAAAACATTTTTTCAAAAAAAAAAATATTTTAAAATTTAAAATCTACTTAATTAAGAAGTATTTGTTTTAATTTTAAATAAATTAATAGATAAATATTGATTTTAAAAAGTTCAACGTTTAAATATTTATTTTAATTACAAATATATTTTATTTTATTTTTCATTCATTTTATTTTAATATAAATAAAAGAAAATATGTAAAAGGTGTAAAAATAGCAAATACATTGAAAATTAATAAATTATTTTTATATATTACTTTAAACCTATTTCACTCGTTTTTCATTCTTATATGAAATAATAATATTTTAATAAATAAGTAAATTAATAAAAAATATTTATATGTTTAAAAGAAATCAACTTTCTGTGAAGTTGGTATTGTAGTCATGACAAATTGGAAATAGTTTCCCATTCAGAATTTATTTATTTTAAATAAATTATTCGTTATATTTAATACCAAATATTTTTAAATGATTATTCCTTATTTGTAATGGGCATTTAAAAATAAAGATTATATTTGATTTACGAAAATATATATAAATAAAAGAAAATATATGTAGAAGGTGAAAAAATAAAAATACATTGAAAATTAATAAATTATTTTTATATGTTCACTTCTTAAACTTTTTTTCGTCCTTTATATGTAAAGCCGAGAAAAGTCCCAATTTTTAAAATGCTAAAATGGTCATTTCGGTCAAAATCCGGAATTTTTTTAAATCTCGGATGACGAAGCGGACTTTCTCGTAGGTCGTGCCGCGGGGAAATCTGATTACCGCCTCGAATTTCGTCGAATTAGAAGCAGGTTGGAATTCCCGCGTTTTTGAGGCATGGAGAGGAGTGCGGGACACTTGGCGCTATGAGTGGCTCGGGGTGCCACGTGTGCGGGTAGAGATGGTCGAAGCAGTAAGCGAGTGGGACTCGCGTGAGACCTGTGACGTAAATGTAGGTGGAGGAAAAACCATGAGCCCAAGATGGATAAGGGATAAAGTGCAAATCCAAGTCAGCCAATGAGGGTTGACATGTAATGAGAGGACAAGTCTCTTGACTGACTTGGCCCGGCCGGATGGGGGGGAAAGAGAGGGAAATATAGAGAGAAAGAAAGGAAGAGAAATCGAGAGTTTTAGAGTGAGAAGGCTACCGGCCTATACAGAATTTTCTCCGATGATCGTCGATCCAAACTCAGGAAGAGACAAGAGGCAAAGTTACTCCCCACTGCAAGAGCTACACATGGGTACTGGTTTTGTGGAGTTTCGACAACTCTGAGAGGTAGAGGTTTTCTTCTACTTGTTTTATTCTTTGGCTAAGAGGCGTTTTAATGGATAGGGATATCTTGAGGCCTGGATAGCCGTGTTTTCGGTTTCAAAAGATTTGGACTGAGTGAAGAAATCCCTATAGTGGTTTTTCACAGTCCTGAACTGACCGTGGACTGTTTGTGTGTGGCTTTGTGTGTGGACATGTTATTGCTTAATTGAATAACATGTTGTGTTATTTGTGTGATGATATGGGTAGTCCCATTTTGAAATCTAATATTAGTCACAATTCTTGAAATCTAACATGTGATGCCCCAAATCTCGGGGGTCAGATTGACAGCCCGTCGGCCGTAGGAAGGTCGTGGATGTCGGGTAACTTGGAAACCTGTGCTAGTGAGTCTCTTTTCAGGGACCTAGGATTTAACGAAAATCGAATGAAGTCTTGGCACGTGCCAGAGAGCTCTGAAAATGCAACACATTAATCACATGGCAGCTTGTCCCAATATTATACAACGACATATAGGGTCCTCTGAAGTAAAAATGAGCATAAGGGCCCGTTTGCTCCATCTTTAAACATATAAGCACATGGTATGGGACAAGTCCATAAGAGTTTAAATATACACTGGCTCTTTATACAAAACGTATATCAGTAAAAGTGTCTGTGTTTTACAAAATATAAAATTAAAGCCACAATCAGGCTTTCTTCTCATTATCGGCCTCTAGTGGCGTCATCTCCACCTTTGCTCTCACATGTACACGAAGGGTCCTGGCCCAGGTGAGCAATGCCCAGTAGACAATCAGAAATTTTCCGCTAAGTCTTAGCGTCACGATAGTCGTGCGCGAAGCACATTCAATCCACGATTATGTCAATCTATAATGGAATCTACATGACATGAATGAGATGCTACTCCTCATGATCCATGCCAAGTCCTCAGGCTTATACTCCAGCATGCAATATGCCATGTATGAAAAAAGCGTTTTCAAAACAAAGATATTTTTTTTTTATTTGCGGGCAACCTCCAGATATAAATATGTTGGACATCTCAGGGTGAATTTGTTGGGTAACTCTTTAAACATGGGCCTCTCAGATGTGAATTATTGGAAGCGATTTCCCAACCACAATTCTTGGACAACTTTAGATAAATTTTATTGTTTTGGACAACCCTCCGATTTAATTCATGTCATGCACTCACACCTACTATTCTAGGGTGCCCCGGTGCTTGTGAAATGCAATATGCCAATTCACAACAATTCATGTTAATGATGCCTTTTCAACGGGCCAAGGTGGCGTGTTGGGGTTGTTAGTAGAATGGGGCTACAACTGGCTGGGGTACAGTGCGCAAGCTTTGCATTCTCTCCTCTGCCAAAAACAAAGAAGAAGAAAGGGGGTGGCGGGGCTTCGCGGGTGGCCGCTTCGATGCCTAAGTCGATTCCTTCACGGGAAAATAATCGTGAGAAAAGCTTCTTAGAGGCGAATGTTTGCGTACCTTTCTTAGATGGGGTGGCCTAATATTTATAGGTTGCATGCTTTTCACTTGGATGAGTGATAAGGACCTCCTGCTTGTGGATATGAGGGATTTTCTTTCCTTGCTCTATTTGTCAAATTAATAAGGGATAATTGGAAACGATTGTGGAAATTATCCTACTTCTTTGTGGTGAGAGATTTGGTTTGATTCTGGGATAAAACGATTGTGGGAATTATCCTACTTCCCTTACTAATGAGATTTGGTTTGATTTTAAGGATATGGGCTTCTCAGACTATTCATGTTGTTGGCCCTTGGGGTGAACAGATCGGGCTTCCGTCTTGGGCCGGCCTTGAGGTTTAGGCTTTCAGGCTTACCTTTTCCTTGGAGGCTTGGCGGAGTGGGCTTCTTGCTATTTTTCAAACCCCTATCAATTGCCCCCGGCCCTTGTGTCTGACGACGTGTCTACCCGAGGTTGTATCATTTCTTGAACCCGGTTCTGACTTCCATGTGTTTACTCGAGTTTGGGTTGGTTAGGGCTTTGTCGTCGTCATATGTCTTATGATAATGATGACACCCCCGGTTTCACGCTCATAACTTCCCGAGTTCTTTTAGTTTCTTAGAATATCTTGACCTTTAATTCTTGTGTTCCCTTGATCTTGTCGCCTTTTTGTTTCTCTGCGAGTTTGGGTTTTTCTTTCCTTAGCACTTGGTCAGACCCTCCGTGCAGAGTTTTTTCTGGCGCTTCGTGATACCTTGCTTGAGGTAGTTTTTTTTTTTTTGTTCTATTCCTATTACTCTCATGGGTCCGGGTCGTTCTTCTTCGTTGCGCATTGGGGGTGATTCCTTCGTTGTTCCCGGTTCGGGACGGACAGGTGATGCCTCAGACGGTTCGCGGGGTTGCTCCTCAGCGTCCAGGGAACCCCTTTTTCCGGACAGGGTGGGAGGTGATAAGGTCATACCAGGGGATCGAATATCTCAAATCGGTCGTCTCTGAGAATACTTTTAATGGTTGGGGACCTAGCGGTGTCGAGCCATTGTATGGGGCAACTTTCGCGAGGCGTTATAAGCCCCTTTTTGGTGTCTAGATACGGTCTCAGAGCATTTTGACTTCCTATGTGGTCCAAGTGCCAGATGGTGTGTTTCTTCGAATTGACCTTGATAAGACTGTTCCCTCACACACACATACACACATCCAACTCGTAAGAGTCTTACAGCATTCAACGTCGCCCTTCTTAACTTCGCATGATTTTTGGGGTGTCGTAGGAATTTGTTGGTTTCTTAGGGACAAGGGCTTGGAGTGTTCCAATTATAGCTACGTTCTGGACCTTTTTAGTGAAGGGAGACCTCAGGGGCTTTCTTTACCTTTCGGGCGTCTTAGGTGCTCCTCACGATTATTTCGGAACTTCCATCCTCCCATAGACTTTGGAAGGAACGTTTCTTCTTCGTTAGTGGCCGCAGTTGGGAGTACGATCCCCTTGATAAGGATGACACTCTGGGCGTTCTGGCTGCCTGGACCACTCCTGAGAATCTTCGTGAGCATCGCTTTGGTTTAGTTTGGTCTATCTTTATAGGGTATTGCTAATTCTGCATTGGTTGTATGTCTTTCAGGTGTTCTTCCGGATCTCAGCCCCGAAGACAAAGTCATAAAGCGGGAGTTGGCTAAGTGCCTTCCACGCATATTCGGGCTTATCGGTCGAATATTCGGATCTTCGGGTTCGAGGTCCTCGATCCTACTACCTTGAGACCTCCACCTTCCTCCTCTATTAAGCTTTCTCACGATGGGCCTCCCGCTACCAAGCCCACTAAGGGAGAGCTTTTGGCTCGAGTAGAGATGCTGTCCCGGAAGTCCCGGAGTGTGAAGCGGAAAACTCTGGATTCTCCTGTGAAGGACGGCCCGTCTGGGGGTAGAATCCCTGAGGTTGGGGTGGGTGCTAGCCGCCCCAGGCTCCACGTCAGGCCGGGGCAAGTGATGCCTCCTTCGTTTGAGGTTCCTAGAGCCCCAAGTTCGTAGCCTCATTACGGCTCTTTGCAAAGACCCGGGACCTCGGGAAGAGGCTGCGGAGCCTCAGTTGGAGATCTTGCCCATCAGCGTTTGCGGAGTCCTCCTACACGCGAGTGCAGTACCTCCCAGCCGTCGAGGGGCGGAAGAATCGAGGGGAGGAAAAAGCCACGAAGGCGACGAGACGACAAATTCTTTGCTCTCCAATGCCGAGCTTGCGGCTGGCGCGGTCTCGTCCATCCTTAGAGAATCTGACCTCAAGAGGTCGGGTGTCCTCCCTGTTGAGGAAGTCTTGGCCCTGTCGCCTTTGTAAGTTCCGGTGTCTCTTTGTGTTTGCTTTTATCTCGGGTTTGAGTTGCGTATTGACCTTAAGTTGGGTGCTCCCGGCCAATTGGCTACTCACTTGAAGAGTTTGGCCCGAAGGGCGGATCGACGAGGGCCACATCAAAGCCGCCCAGTCTATCATGAGGGTGGCCCACTCTCATTTCTTAGCGGTGACTACTTAATCGGAGTCTGATATGTGAGGGGCTGAGTGAAGCTTAAGTCCGTCTGAGGGCATACCATGTCGGCTTGTATTGTGGTAGGAAATTATGGAAAAAGGCTTTCGGGATAGCCTAAAGTAGCCTAGGTTGAGCCGAGTCATGGACGGGTTCTGCGGTACCTTAAGATGACCTGCTTGAAATTTGCTTGACGAGCTGCGGGCGCGAGGCCCGAGCCAGTGGTCGGGGATGGTGCAATCGTCGGAGAGCAGTTCGCGAGATTAACTAGGGAAGACTGTATTTGCGCCCGGAGGCAGTCGTAATAAGCGTTGCCTAAGATGGAGCTCGTCGCGGGGTCCATTGCAAGCTCTGTCGAACGCCTGACCGAGGAGTTCCATGGGTTATAAGGTGACCTTCAGAGGCAAGAGACTCTAGTTATTCATAGGGACGGAGCCATAGCGAGTTTGAGGGATGAGGCTTGCACTCAATGGGCTTCTGGATGGATTGCTTTCCAGAGGAAGGCTGCTAGTGCCTATCCGGGTTTAGACCTTCATTTTGATATCCCTAGTGATGAGAAGGCGGAAGGGTCCTTATTGAGTTGAAGTGCTCGCAAGGCGGCGAGAGAGCTCCATGGGCGCTAAGGAGCGCTGCTGAGTTGAAGAGCTGCGCAGGCGGCCATTTGAGGGCTCCATGGGCCTAAATTGCACGAGTTGAACCCTGCTCTTGGGGGTACGCCTGTGACTTGGGGTGACGAGTTGAGCTCTTCAATCCCCGGTACATTGAGGCTCTTGGGCGCTAAGGCCTTATTAATTGTTGAGCTCCACTGGTTTGAGGCGTGCGCTCCTAGGCGGCCCCGAGGCCTTATGGGCAAAAGCGCATCGGCCCGGGCGTCTGCTGAGGTGCATGGCTGAGTTGAGCGGTGAGCTCGTCAGCCCAGGCTCTTGAGCTCTTGGGCGCTGAGGCCTTATTGAGCCTAAGAGGCTGTGAAGCAGAGATGAAGAGGAGGGAGCTCAGGTGGGACGCGAGGCCCAGCTAGCCCAGGTGAAGAGCTACGCAAAGCCAAGAGCTCGTGGCGCGAGGCCTTCACATTTAAAGAGCTCTGCAGAAGCCCCAAATTGAAGAAGAGGCTACGTAGGCGGCGAGGCCCTTCTACAGTGGGGCGTCCCGATAAACCCATAGTTCGTCATCCGAAAACTGATAACACTTTATTTAAAATTACAACCCGAGGTCTATTGATAAAAACGCTTAAGGTGCTTAGTGTTCCAAGAGTGAGATAGAGTTCTTCCTTCATATATGCGGGCTCGTAATTTCTGATCTGTCACCGAGATACTATATAGGGACCTTCAGTTGGGCCTAGTTTTAGTGTGTAGGGTTTTCCTTGCGAGCGAGTCTTTTTTTAAGACTGGAGTGCAGGCTTGTAACTCCTGGGTTTGACTTTTTGGTTGTAGTATCTTGTCGTCTTCCTTTGGTAGTCTTCTGTTCGTTGTAGGACCAGTTCACACTTTTCATCTAGGAGGTCAAAATTTAGGCGGAGAGCCTCTTCGTTTTGATCCACGCTGGCCAATTCAATCCTTGGGGACTTTAATCCGATCTCGACTGGGGCCACCGCCTCAGTGCCAAAAGTTAGAGCGAATGGGGTTTCCCGAGTTGCAGATTTGCGCGTGGTTCTGTATGCCCACAACACCTCGGGTAGGTATACGTCACTTACCTTTTGGGTCCTCTGACTTGAGTGCACAGGTGCCCGCTTTAAGAGTTCGATGGTGACCTCGGCTGTCCTGCATTAGATTGCGGATGTATTGGGGGCGAGTATTTTGTTCTTGATCCGGCTCGGCCGCAATCCACGAAATTAGAATTGTCGAGCTTCCCATTGTCGATTACGGGGCTCTTGGGATCACCGAATCTGCAAATTATGGAGCGCCCGGGCCAGAGTGCGTATCTTGTTACGTGATAGTAGCGAGAGGGACGACGGCCCATTTGGTGAAATAATCCGCATGACAAATTTGCCTTTGGCCTTTTCAGATGGGCGGAGGTCTTTGGCGTCTAGCCCCAGCTATTCGAAAAGGCCCGAGAATATAGCGAAGTGAGCGGCTAGGATGGGAGGCGAGAGATTCTGGCGTGCTCCTGACAAACTTTGCACTTCTTGACTAGCTAGTTCGATCGCGTCTCACGAGCATTGTGGGCGATGGTAATCTGTCTTAAGACCTTTCCCGCTAACGTCCGAGCTCCGATGTGATTTCCGCATACACCTTCGTGCACTTCCCTTAATACATAGTCAGCGTCTTTCCCTGTGATGCACTTAAGGATGGGTGTGTAAAAACCTCGATTGTAGAGGCTTCTTTTGGGTCGTTGGGTAGACGTCCGTCTATTAAATAATCCCAAATGGGGTCCATCCAACTCGGCTCGGACTCGATAGGGGCGACTTCCTCGCCATAGAGATCTCTGACTACGTAAGGTGCTCGACGGTGTTGGTCTGGCCGAGGTCTTCTTGTGAGGTACATTGCCCGGTTTGCTAAGGCATCGACTTCGGGAATTCTACGCTCACGGGTATGTGTCTTTGACCCGGACAGCTCTGAACACCCGATGTGCGTATCTTTTTGAGGTATATGATCATTTCACATTCCCGGCAGGCTCTGCCAAGGTGAACTCCATGACGAAATCTACTAAGACCTGCCCTTTTATTGCAGTTTTTAGCTTATATCTGATATCGAACTCTCTTAACTCTATGGTCCACTTCTGACCTTCACGAGGTCTCACGGTTTGTGTAGCACTTGCCGTGGTGCTACATTGCGGGACGCGGTGGTATGAGCTGGAAATAAGGGTGGGCTTCCGGGCTGCGGTTGCAAAGCGGGGATCAATTTCTCCATCCTTGGGTATCTGCTCCCTCTGCTCCTCTCGGAGCTCGGGTGCGATAGTAGACGAGGGATGTTACACTGGATCTTTGTCTCACGATAAGGGCGTATTTGGTCGAAGAGAAGTCGACTTCTTGCGGAGTCTGAGTAAGGGCTCTCCTCGAGAGGGGCTCACGAATGGGGAGAACTCAAATAAGTCTTCAATCTTTGAAAATGCTTCTTATAGCGTGTATCCACGACGACTTTCTTGAGAACTTGGAAGAAAGGATGACATTTGTCATTTGGCCTTGGACCTGGCAGACAACAGCGACTATTCTTCCCGAGTTAATTGGACCTCCTTTATATTTAGATGGCGGTGGCATGTCGACACAACCTTTATTTTGTCTAGGTTTGCCTCAATTCCTCTGAGTAGTTGACTATAAAACCCTAAGAACTTCCGGTTGAGACTCAGAAAGCGCGTTTAGTGAATTGACTTCATGTTATATTCTCTCCGGGATCACGGAGCGCTACCGGTTGAGGATGAGATATGTGGAGCTCGGTATGGTTGATTTCACCGACATGTCATCTATATACACCTCCATAAGAATGCCCCTATTTGCTTGAAACATCCACGTTTACCAACCTCGATATGTAGCTCCCTCGTTCTTTAGCCCGAGGGCATCGCTCGATAACTTAATATGTTCCTTGCCCGTGTGAATGAGAGTCTTCTCTTGAGTCGTTGGGATCCATCTTTGAATGCGGTTGTAGCGGAGAAAGCATCCATGAAGCGAGGAGTTCATGTGGCGGGTGTGGCATCTGATGAGGATCGTCGGCGGAGAAAACATCTTTTGGGCATGCTTTCGGTTGGCGTCGATGAAATCCGATCACGGAAACCACCGTTTGCTTTGCCTCTGGAAGCGAAACTCCTTTTTTTGCTTGGCGTTGGTTTTGAAGGATGGGTGGATTCGATTTAGCGAGTGATTATTGCGGTCGATCCACTCCCGTGTCCTCATAACCACCTGAACATCCTTGTTCTGTTTCAAGAAGTGAATAAGGGGATGCTGGTCATACGCTGCTTCCGGAGCCGATGTAGGCGAGTGTTCGAGTTTATCATCTATCTGCCTGAGACTCGGCTCTTCGAGGCTCAGGTCGGGTGTTTACCTCGTCAAGCATGTCGAGCTCGTCCAAGTTTATGTTGTCGACCATTTTTTTGCTTCACGGATGCCGAGTAACACTCCCTAGCCACACGTTGGTCCCCTCGAATCATTCCTACTCCACTTGTGGTAGGAAACTTGATCATCATGTGGTAAGCGGAGGGAATGGCCTTTATGGCGTTGAGAGAGGGTCTTCCCAACAAAATGTTATAAGTAGATGGGGCATCTATTACGAGAAACTTCACCGTTGTTGTTGCCTGGCATGGGGGTTTTCCCAAAGTAAGTACTAACTATATTGATCCCAGTGGTAGTACTTTTTCTCCAGAGAATCCTCGAAGATTGAGTCTTGGCGGGTTCCATCTTTTCCACTTCAATGCCCATCTTATCAAAAGGCGATCACGAAGATGATGTTGGTTGAACTTTCCGTTAATCGAAACGGACCGATGGATCATTTGTTAGCCCGCGACTACCCTTATTGTACCAAGGGATCGTCATGAAGTCTTGGCGCCTTCAGCGTCTGAATCGAGAGCGTTATGGTGTGTGGTCAGGCGGTTTGGACAGCTTGTACTTCCATTACTTCTCCCGATACGTCTTTGCGCCAAATGGCCTTTCCTAAGCGGAGAGTGGACTCACAACCTCACCGCCGTCCTCCACGAGATCACATGAATTCCCACTAGAGCGGCTGTTGGTCTTGAGTTATTGTTGTATCTGCAGGGGATGGTTGTGGTTTCGAGCACAGTTACGGCCTTAGGGTGCTTCTATGAAGCGCGGAGGGTGTCGTGTCGATCAAATATTCTATTTCTTTCCTGAGTTGTATGCAATCATCCGTTCGATGCCCGTGGTCCCTGTGGAACTCACAATACTTGGTGTTGTCTCTTTTGGCCGGGTCTGACCTTATCTGGGACGGCCATCTCAGAAATTGTTCGTGTTGCACCTCGCGCAAGACTTGTGATCACTGCGGTAGATCAAGGGGTAAACGGCGAGGTGAATCTTGTCGCCGTCGATCGGGCCCGAAGGTGGACAGCGATCTCACGAGGCTTATAAATGCTTTTTGGGACCAGTTCACCTTGTCTTTCTTTGGGGACCTCTCCCGATCCCGTTGTCTTTTGGAGCTCAGTCCACGTAAACTATCAACTTTGCTTTTTTCTCTTTCTGGGTTGAAGAGCTTGCTTTCTTGGATATGAGGGCTTCTTCGCCGTTAATATACTTCTTCGCTTTAGCGAGTACCTCGGCCATGCTTGCCTGAGGATTTTTTGAGATAGAGAACATCAAATCTTTTGACTGCACTCCTAGCCAAGCGATGAATGCGGTGATAGCGAACTTCTCGTCGGGTATATCTACCTTCAGAGACTCGACATTAAACCTTTGGACATAAGACCTCAGGTTTTCTTGCGAGCTTCTGCTTTATGTCGATGAATGATAACTCGACTTCACGTGTTACGCTCCAATGAAGTGGGAAACGAACGCAATGGAAAGCTCTCTGAACGAGGAGATCGACGATGGTGGAAGCCTATTAAACCACGCCAGCACTAGACCTTTTAGCGTGATAGCGAAAGCTCTGCACCGTACAGGGTCCTGATACCCATGTAGCTCCATTTGATTCTTATAAGTGTTGAGATGATCGACGGGATCTTTGGCACCATCGAATGCTTCTATTTGCGGCATTCTAAACTTCGCTAGAAGGGGAAAGTGAAGCACCTCGGCCGTGAACGGTGACTCAATCTCTTTGCGCCCGAGTGTGCATCGAGTGGGGCCTGCCTTTGTGACTTCCTTCTATGGCGGGCTCGTTGGATATCTTTCCCAGATCTATGCTCTCATGATCGTTCCCCCATTTCTTGTTGAGGGGGTAGCTCCTCGTTTCCGACGTGCCCCCTCAGAGTTGCTTCGTTGCCTTCCTCTCGGGGGGATGAGCAGTGGTGCCCCGGCTCATTGTGGATACGCCCCAAGATCTCACCTCGAGAATCTTGGGGTGTGGTTATCTCGTGGGGGTGATGTTATGGACTCCCTGAGTTTGTCGTGCCTCTTGCGGGCGTTGCATCTGCCTGGTGAGTTGTTCTAACTCTCCTATCAAGCGTTGGTTGGTGAAACGAGATACCTCAATCTCATCGTGTTGGCTTATTGTTTTAGCAGCGTCGGGGAGGTCGGCTATCTCGTCCTGGCGGTCTGCATCCTTGGAGGATTGGCGTTGCTCACCTTGTGTTCGAGTTGATACCATGGCGAGAAATCGGCTTTTGTATAGGAGCTATCGTTCCCGGGCGGCGCGGCCCGATGATGCCTTTTTCCAGCCGGACGAAATTTGGGCGTGTTAGGCGTTGGCGGGGATTGGGGCTAGCTCTTTGAAATTGAGTCTGCGAGCTTTTGGCGTTGCTCTCCCTCTCTGCACCAAAAACAAGAAAGAAGAAGGGGTCGGCGAGGAAGCCGCTCGTGGCCGCCTCCGTTTTGAGTCGAGTTCGCTGCGAGAGAGAAAAGATTGAGCGCAGAGAGTGAGATGTTTTGCGTACCTTTTTACCGATGGTGCTTTGGTATTTATAGGTTATGCTTTTCCCACTTGGATTGTGATAAGGATTCTCTCTTATCGGATGAGGGATTTTCTTTCCTTATTGCTGTCAGATTAATAAGGGATTGTTGGAAAGCAGTTATTGTTGGCCCTTGGGGCGAACAGATCGGGCTTCCCTCTTGGGCCGACGCCAAGGGTTTGGGCTTTTCACTGGGCTTACCTTTTCCTTGGGCTTGGCGAGTGGGCCTGCGCGCCTATTTTTCAAACCCTATGACATGTTCATATATCTAGCATGCATATATTAACAAAAATTAACACACAACAACATGTTAACATTTCATCAAGTCACTACCTAGGCAAGTAATGACACACCTCATTTCATGAGGCTAATTCATGACCCATCATGCACCTAAGATAGACTAAGAGCGATTAGTACCCAAATAGTGCTATTTTGAGCCTGTATAATCGGGTTTAGGCACTTTGTGTACTAATCAGCAAATAACCTAATTGATGCATTGAGGTCCACAGCTTTGCTCTGATCATATTTGTAGCCTTGTTGTAGTTTTGCGGGACAAATACCTACATTATCTTCAATTCGATTCAAACTTCTAATGAACGAGGCCGAATTTGAAGATTCATGATCGAACCCGAGGAGAAACCGGGACCAAAAATGCGAAGAGAAGAAGAGATCGATTGGAAATTTTGCGGGGTTGCGAAAGTCGCAACTGAAATTCGCTCGCGGGTTGCGGAATTTCGCAGCAACGCTCCACTGTGTTGACTACTTTTGACCCGTCTTTTGCGGTTTTATACTACGCGCTTCATGTAATTTTGGTTCATTAGCACACTTTTGTAATTTCCTTATACTGAGCACCTATATAAGCTCAGTCTTGTTTGTAATTGAGATGACATTCAATCCATCAATCAATCAGAAAAATTTGGCACGAAGCTTCCTATGCAGTGATTTTCTCTCCCTCTTCTTCACTTTCTTGCATTTTCTCACTAGCCAAACACCCCTCGATGATGACAAATCAAGGGATGCTCGGCTAAAACCCCCTGATCCTTGAAGGGGAAGGCCACTAAGTGTTGGTTTGGAAGCCTGTTCTCATGTTTTTCATTATGTAGTTTTGAATTATTTGTGCTCTGCTTCTCACCTTAGGTTAAAATATCTTAAGCATGCTCTCCTACAATGTGTATTTGGCAAGATTTTTGGGTTGGTGGTCACTCTTCTAGATCAGCAGTGCGGTCGTTATTAATTCTGTAAGGTGGGTTTTTGAGATATGTTCTCAGATTAGGGATATTTATGCCCAATCAAATCTACAAGGAAAACTTTTTTAGGGTTTAGGTTTTAAAGCTAAATGAAAGTCGGTTCGAAATGACTATATGTCACTCCCAATGAGGAAAAAAGACAGGGATGTCGGTTAACTTAGAACCATAAGCCCGGTGGCGAGACTAGGAATTCTTTTTTTGCCAAGTTATTTCCGAGTTTTCAGCATTCACCAGCATTGTGTTTTAACAAACCACAAAAATCCAAAGATAAAACACCATTTTCAATGCAATGTAACTCTTCTCTCACGAAGAAAACCCATCCCTGTGTTCGACCCTAGAGCCACTATACTGCATTAGCTTTGCTACGTCAGTAGTAGGAATCCTAGGATATAAATTTTGTTGATTCCGAACACCTCGTGTTAGAAGTGCACGATTGACCACGGTGGAGGAAATGTGAGCAGCAAAAAGAATAAATCGGGTGGTAGGGAAGGTATAATGGAAAGGAGCGGGGAAGGCCCAAAAGCCTACTTCACAAGCCGCAATAGCCATTTCACTTCTCGACCCGATTACACCCTTCTACCCGGCATAATTCACACACGAGAAGCATTTGCTCCCAAGCTAAGGCCATCCATCATGCTAACATGACCTTTCAAGAAGTTAGTGGCCACTACTTTCGATTTTGCCACTACATCCAAGACTTTGGCAGCTGCTGATGTTGCATGACATAGCGGAAGGTTTGGGTGCTGGTTCGGATTTGGAGCACCCGAGCCTCAGCATTTCTAAGCTCCAATAGTTCCAATAGCCTCCAAAGGCTTAAGGAACAGGTTTTGGGGGAGCACAGTCTCCCCCACTTTTTGTTTTCATCTTTTCTTTTTTTATTTTATTTTATTTTATTTTGATTTCTTTAATTTTTCTTTTTAGATTTTCTCTAATTTTTAGTTAATATTTGTTTTATAAGCAATTTTCAATTTTCTGTAATTTTCTTAGCTTTTATGTGTTTGTTTTGCGGGTTTTGGCCAAAATTTTGCGATCAAGGTAAATATGAAAATTTATAGCCGTGCGAAATTTCGCGGGTTGCAAATCATGTCTGATTTTTTGGTTTCTCACTACTTGTTCATCTTTTGTCCTTTTTGTGATATATATATATATATATATATATATATATATATATATATATATATATATATATATATATATATATATATATATATATATATACTCTGCATATATATAAATTCATCAGCGAGGAAAAGACTGAGGACATGTTGAATGCCTTAGACCACAAGCAGGCTGAGACTTCCAAGGAGTTCTCTTTTACATTTTTATTTCATTTTCTTTCATCCTGCAGCCACCATACACCTTGTTTTAATCAAACCTTAAAATCAAGCTGAAATTCACCATTTGAATCGGCTGCCAATCATTTATGCGAGCTTCGTACGTGTTCGATACTGAAGTATTTATCTGGTATTAACTGCGTGATGCTGGGATTGTGTAAATTTTGTTGATTCCAATACCTCACGTAGCCTGAATCAAATGGCGTCGTTCTTGGAATGGTGCCTAGTGAGAAAGAGAAGCTATGAACTTGTGATCCACATCACAAGTGTTGGTGAATTACTCATTTCTTTTTTGTTTAATTTTCCCACTTGCGAGTTAAGCGCAAGGGAGTTTAATTTCAACTGCCCGGGGGTTTGAAAACTTTACTTTGCAGACTGTTTTCCCCTGTTTTGATTTTAACTAACATCAACCCTTTTTGGTAGCCTTGTTGTTAGTTTCTTGTTTGTGTTGTGTTCATAGCAGCTTATGCAGTGGGGTGACCTTGAGAGCGGTGGAAAGGCTGGTGCTCGATTGAACAGGGTGTGTCGGTTTACACACCCGACCGGATGGAGACCCACCTAGAAACAACGGAAGGCCAACGGGGGTTTCACAGGTGCCCGATGCCACATGTCAATGAGGATCACATACACCCACAGGGTGGGTGCCCTCATCATTATACCCCTGCGGAGGATGTGTGGTGGGGTATATCTGGTTCCCCTGGCCAACTTTTTCATGGTATGGAAAATGAAAATCCATACACACACATGGTTTGAGGAAGTTTTGCTGAGCTTTCAAGGAGGGTGCATTTGATATGGACTTGTAGGTGAAGCCTTCATTGACCCTCAAAGATAAAGCCAAAATTTGGCAATTCATACTAAGGCGAGGACAATCGGGCTGGTCGGAGGCTGCGAAGCGAGAACTTTTGAAGAAATTCGCGATTCACACAAGACCAACAATTTGAAGAATTTATACCTTTGCATTTCATGACAGGTGAAATTTTATCGATGTTGAAGGTATCTTGAAACTATCAGTGCATGCCCCTACGCCACATGGCTTTATGGATGCTAGTAAACCACTTCTATGATGGGATGTCCCCTGCCATGAAACAACTCTTGGAGACCATGTGTGGAGGGGACTTCCTCAGCAAGAATCCTGATGAAGCTATGGACTTCCTCAACTATGTGGATGAAACCTCCAAGGGATGGGATGAGTCAGACGAGGAGGTAGAATGAAGCCTGTAAACCCGGGGGGAGGCATTTATTCAGCGTAGGAGGATGTGAACTAAATGCTAAGTTGTCCACCTTGAGCGAAGGATGGAAGAACTGAATAGAAACGTGGCGGGAGGTACAGACGTGGCCCGAGACATCATGCACAGCGACCATGTTTCAATTGTCGATCTACCCGGTCATTAAGGAGAACATTGTCAATTTCTCCTTGATGCAAGAGATTTGATGGGTGAAAATGCAAATGTTTGTGCGGGCCAAAATAGGCCACCAACTGATGCCCAGTATGGCAACACCTATAATCCCAAGCCCCGGAGAACCACCCGACCTCGCACGGAAGCCTAAACCTCTAGTACCACTGTTCCCCCCAAGGGGCACACTTCCCAGGCAAGTATGGGTCCACCTCTCGTGGCCAATCACCTACCTCACATTGAGCAAGCTATCATGAATTTGAGACGAGTGGTGGGAATTTTGCTAGGCAGAGAAAACTATTAATGCTTAGTTAAATAAAGAATAGAAAATGTAAAAGCTCCATGGGCTGAGAGAAAATTGATGGGCTCCACAAAAGCTAAATCAAAAGTGATACCTATGATCATCCATCGATGCGACCAATCGACAGGTCGCGAGGAGAAAGGGAATTTCCTTCCAGACTTGCGATCTAGTGGGTGCATGAACTAAGCTATACGGTGAGCTTTGCACAAAAATGGATGAATTCAGGCCATTATCACCTTGAGGTGGTAAGTAAATTGGCGTGTGCGATTACTTTGAGCACAAGGAAAAACCAAAGAACAAGAGGAAGTGGAGCCAGAACACATATTCATTAAAGAAGATTCGATGAAGACTAGCTGCCTCATCAGTTTCCCCCGAAGCAACGAGGAAGCCCGAAAAGAGAACTACAGAAGAAGAAGGCATCTGGAAGTGTTGGCGGGTAAGGTGAACATCCACTTGCCCGACCTTGATAAAACGGAGTTCCAGACCTATCTTTAAATTTCTAAAAGGACACATTGAGTCAAAGAAAGGGTTGGGCATTAACAAGAAGGCCTTCTGGCGAACAAGTCAGCTCTATCATTCGGTCGCAAAACCTTGGTAAATCTAGTCGGGATCCCCCGCCATCTCGGTCCAACATAGGAGAGGGACACATAGACAAAACTTCTTGGATGCAGAACCCCGATGTCAACCCTATTGCCATACTCAATGTATATGTAAGCAGTTAGGTTTGGGGGCCCGAAGCCTACCCTGACATCACCTTTGTCCTTAAGCGGTTGATCGTTGAAAATCACAGAAGGAATGGTTGAAGATGTCTTGGTGAAGGTAGACAAATTCTACTATCAGGTGGATTCGATGGTTCCTAGCCCGATACGGGCCGGTGGTGAGCACTAACCAAGTGCCCATCATACTTGGGAGGCCATTTTTGGCCACATCAATGCTATAATCAAGCTGAGGTGGAGTCAAATGCGACTCACCTTTAGCCTTATGACATTAGATCAACATTTTCATGACAACGAGGATAAGCGAAGTAAGTAGGGAGCATAAATCATAAAGTCTTGCTGAGTGGCACGGGTGTGGAAAGCCACCGATTAATAAGACTACGGGAAAAATTAACGAGAACAAGAAGCAGTGTGGAAGAATCATTTGCATCGATCGCCCTCCACATATCCCCATCATCCCGCAGCACCACCCGAAACGGGATGTAACACAAAGGAAGCGAAGTGAACTCCTTCTGACCAAACTGCACATTAAACAGGAGCTTCTCCTCTGGACCCCCCCATGAAACTCTCATTTACACATTTGGAAGTGAAGCCTGCGTGCTTTCGAGAAGTCACTAATATATCTGATTACTTGATCTTGTTTTTAGTTAAATTTCATTTTTGCTTTTGATCTTTTGGTGATTAGTTAGCTTGTTTTACTTTGTATTGGCAGCTGCAGCAGCATCAGCCACTCCACCAGTCAGCACCTCAGCCTGTCTAGGCTGAGGATGATTCTTCTCGACCACCAGGTCCAGGAGGCACACCTTCCTCATCTAACTAAGTTTAGTTCTTTGGGTTAGTGTTGGAAGTGATGTTCATACTTTTGACTTTAGTTTTGCTTGTACCATATGCTTAGCAAAGCCTATTTTTTCATGTTTAGTGGCTTGCTGTTTACTTCTTTTTGCAAAAAGTTGAAAATTTTGTAAATACACCTTGATATATATGATACAACTCTATTTTTCTACACTTTTGCATCTCAATTTGCCCTTATATCTTTATAGTTCGCGCTCACGAAAATGAAAAGTTGAAGTAACGTATGCACCACCAACAAATGCTAGACCAGGTCCCATGTTTGAGTTGGTCGGTTAAGAGACCCTGGTAATCAACTAATGTCTTCCACCATTATCTGGCCACACACACAGTGCACATCAGTTTTCATCCATAGAATGAGAAGTTGCATCCCCTTACTTTGCAAAACCAACCTTAGCTTCGTTGACGGCCCATAATAGGTTAGAGTTCCACAAGAAAGAAGGCCAATGTGTCTTCCAAAAGAAAAAGAAAAGACAAAGAAAAAGCAAAGAAAGAATAGAAGCCACGGCTTTGCCTTGAAGCAGGCAGCGGTCAAGGGTACGAACCTTTAAAGCTGGTGCCCTAAACCAGCGGTTGAACACGACTTAGTGCATATCTCACATGGGTGGATGGGTGGAGTTGGAGTTGTAGGTTGGATTCCCAAATCGTTCAAAGTGCAGGGTGAAGCACAGTAGAGTTTGTGGTTGAAAGATCCTTTTGACTTGATGCCATAAACCTTAGTTGGTTGGGAGTCATCGGTGGATCCCCGTTACACGGACTTTAGTGAAGTTGAGTTTTCAGCATTGCACCCTAATACAATAGAGTGGAAAAAATTGGAGCTAATCTATTTTTGGTTAGTTAGCAATCTAAGGTAGCGTTAGCTTGGTTGGGGGGGATTGTAACTTAGCAGCTTGTTGGTAAAAATTGATCACCTAAACACTTGGTTGGTGGAAGTCGAGACTGATTTCAGCAGAATGAATCTGCCTGAAACTTGTTCACGTGTAGATTTGTTCTCCCAGTGGTTTCATCGAGTCCCAATTTGTCATATTGAGGGTTGGACATTATTTAAACACACACTTTTTGAACAGACAGCCCCTTTTTGCAAAAACATAGCTTGCATGATCTTCCTTCTTTTTATCATTGCTAAGGGACTAGCAATGTGTCGGTTAGGGGGAGTGATTAGTACCAAAATATTGCTATTTTGAGCCCTGTATAATGCAGGTTTTAGGCACTTTTTGTGTACTAATCAACTTAAATAACCTAATTGATGCATTGAGGTCCTGGCTTCACTCTTGATCATTTTGTAGCCTATTTGTAGTTTTGGGACAAATACATTATCTTGATTCGATTGAAGCGCGATGAACCAGGAGCTGGTCGAAGATTCATGATCGAACCCGGAACCCGGGACCCAAAAATGCTAAAGAGAGAAGAAGAGATCGGTGGTACACGGGGTTGCGAAAATTCGCAACACCAAGTCGCGAGTTAACGAGAAATTTCTAACATCTTGTGATGCCATACAGGGTCAGCTACCCCGTCCCTGAGGAGAATCTATCGATCTGGTATCACGAGGCAATACATGAGTAAAATGGCCACTTAGACCCTGCATCAATACTCACCCAAACATGTATCCTTTATATTCCAACTAAGATCTATTTTATTTATCTTAATACAAATACATATTAAATCTACAATTCTAATGCATATTAAACAAAAAAACCATCAAAGCCACAACCATTTCTTCTGAAATCGATCCTCTAAAATGGGCCGTCTTCTCGAGCGGCTCCACGTACCTAAAAAAATATTTCCTCGACGGGGTGGAGGCTATCGCCCGATGGTGGAATCACCTAAATAGGTTGCTCTCTAAGTGCATATGCAATGCTCGATTAAACAACAGCAGTAATCATTGATCTACTTGAATCTACAAATGCCTATTCATGTCTCGAGTCCTCAGACTCACTCACACTTGCCTAAGCCATGTATGAAGTATAATCATTTTCAAAACAAAGCATTGAAAATATACTATCAGTATCGGTAAAAATATGGGACTACCCATCCAGTGATGGGTACGGTGAGCTTCCAGAAAGCAGTCAGTCCTGCATCCGAAATAAATCGTTGGCCATCTAAGACTTAATTCTCGAGAGAAAATCATCTGTGAAATTCCTTTACCGTAACCATGTTCGTTTTGAGAAAATTCATGTCATGCACTAACACACCTAATCTCTAGGTTAGCCGGTGCATATGAAAATGCATTGCCATTTACAAAACCATTTATACAATATATCAAATATATAAATATGCAACATTCTCAAATTTACTCACAACACATGTCGTTATGTTGATCAACCATCGCCCCAAATTTGCTCACTTGAAGCGAATAACAATATCGTCTCCAATGGCTCTGCATGATTATATTTCACATAATTAAGTCATAGCATTTCACACATTAAAATCATGTATTAACCTATCTATTCCTTCTGACTCGAAGCCATTCTCTAATTTCTCAATCCATTACACCAAAAATCGGCTCGCGTGGGAGTTAACGAACCTGAAGCAATTCAATTTACTCACCCAAACACACAATTTATTTCATAAATTGTAAAACAAACACCCCAAACAACCTACACGGATCACGGATTGTCCAAAATGGGCTCAAAAATTCTCGAAAATTCCGAAATTCGGTCCCGAGTTTTGGGATGATCGCGGTCGTTCAGGGCGATGGCGAAACGTTACAAAACGCGACAAGTGCTTAACTTCAAGTAGGATGAAGCTCCTCTTATCCCACGGAGTTTGTCGAAACTCCAACTTTTGATGTCAGCTCGCGGCGTGGAATCGACTTTGCGCCCGGTCGGCGAAAACATGCGGTCGATTTTATTGGTCGAGAAAGAAGCGAAGAGAAGAAAAAACCATCCTCTCACCCAGCTCTCCCCACGAAAATGGCCTCATGCGATTCGCTTTTTTTACTTTTATTATTATTTTTTTATTTTACGTTATTGTGTATTTGATATTTCACGATTCATATTGCTTTATTCGTGTCAGTTTTGTCCCAAGAAAAAATTTATTTCTTTTGATTCACTTTATTTTAAATGAACTTAGCAAGTCATTTCGACCGAGATTTCGTAAAAATCATCTCTGAAGAATCGTGGCGGTTTATCGCCCAAATCGTAAAATATTAAAACTGTCTCGAGTCGTGAAAATTTTGGGTCACTAGATTCCAAGCGAGGCAGATTTACTTGACGCGATCGTTCATCATCAGAGATCTAAATTTTTTGTTTTCAGCGAAATTACCGTTTTACCACGGAAAAATTGAATTTTTCCCGGGGTTCTCTCCCCTAAGCAATTTCGTCCCGGAATTCCGCACCTCATCACTCACATGAAAATGAAACCTTCTACAACTCAAGACCGTGTCGGTATGATGTCACTTCGAGGTCACAATCATGTATAACTTGGAGTGGGTTGTCGGCTCATTCATGTCAAAAATGACATCAAACCGATATGTCTACCATATTTTGACCAACTCTCACCCTAGATCTAGAAATTTTTCCCATACAACTTTTCTAGAGGCCTTAACCTCTAAGCTGAGCTGAAGAAGAAGTTTGATCATAAGCTTCTGCTTGCTCTTTTCGCATCTCGAATGCCTTGTGCGTCCTCCATCTCTCTCTCTATGGCCAGAGCTGTCCCGACCATAGAGTCCATGTCTTGTAGGCGAAGGCCCACAATCTTGCCCCGGATGGAAAACTTCATTCCATTATCAAATCTCCTGACCTTGGCCATATTTGTGGCCACATAGTCATCACCCAGCCAGTGACCTCTGGTGAATCGGCTGTACTCCATCACTGTCATCGTTTCCTGCCTCAGCTCTAGGAACTCTAAATCTAGAAGTCTTAACCTGATCCCACCCACACTTGGGACTACCCTCTAAATGGAGCAGGCTGGCGATCTTAGTGCATCGGGTAATATCCATAGCCTCCCGTCTGATCTCAATCTCTTTGGAACAGGTGCCACCATCGGATCTCCCCTAGCGTCGGAGGGATGATGCTGAACCTCAAGGGTTACTCGGTCCATGACGTGCAATGAGCAGGCATTTGCAACCTTGACCTCGGCAAAGGCTTCTTTGGTCCAAATATTGCCAGTGCTTGGCTAACACCTCATGGACGACCTCTACGTCCCTCACCATTGCCATCGACACATGTCAGAAGCAACAAACTTTACTTAATCTCATTTAGTCGAACTAGTAATGCACATGCACCAATTATTAATAGACTTAACAACCATGAACTGACCCGTTCGCCGTAAGTGGTGCTACGCTGCCAACCACTCCTTTTATTTATTTCACTAAATTCAGCACTTTCGGGGTTCTTTTCATTTTTCGAACCCCAAGGTTATAGTTCTAATCTTAGCATTCCACTTCTTCCTATAGATTGTATACCATGCATATAATTTTCCATAATAACCATGTCTCCCCATATACATCATACCGTGTATAAGTTTTCCGCATAGTAACACACAATCCCAATCTGAAACATGAACACATATCAGAGACACAACCACGAAACACACCATGCATGCGGTGGTATAAACCCGGGTATGAACTCCCCAGGTATTCGGTGTGCGTAAACCTACGATGCCAGCTGTAGCGCTAGTATCAATTTCAACATAATAGCAATGACTTAAGCCATGTCCTCAAGCCCTAGTAGTCGTATGCCTATGCTCTACGATGCCAAATTGTGACACGGCCAGGTCGGGTGGCTACCCGTCAACGTGGGGAAAATCTATACATCTCGTATCACGAGACGCATACCTGAGTAAAACTAGCCACTTGGGCCCCTGCATCAATACACATCAAACATGTATCAACTATGACCAATAGTCAAGAGTTATTTTATTACTTTTATCTGAATACATATTAAAATCTAATTCTAAAACATATTAAACGAACCATCAAAGCTAATCCAGAGCTTTCTTCAAAATCGGTCTCTAAAATGAGTCGTCTTCTCGAACGCTCCCTGTACCTGAAAAAAATGTTCCTTCTACAGAATATCGCCCGAGTAGTGGAATCACCCTAAATGGATTTACTCCACCTAAGTGCATATGCAATGCTCAATTTAAACACACTCAAGTAAATACATTGATCTACTTGAATGTCTAAATGCTCGTTTCCCATGTCTGAGTCTCAGGCTCTCACGCACTAAGCCATATGAGAAAATAATCATTTCAAAAACTTGTTGTTCTTGAAAATATACTAAGTGTCGATATAAAATATGAGACTACCCTCGAAACGAATTGGTTCTGACTTCAAAGCAGTCATGGTCCTCATCAAAATGATCATTGTATCAACCCAATTCTCCGGAAAATTATCTTGTGAAATTCCTTTGCCAGCCATGTTCGTTTTCAGAAGATTCATATCATGCACTAACACTAATCTCTAGATTGCAGTGCATATGAAAATACATTATGCCATTTCAAGATCATTTATACAATATATCGAATATATCAATATGCAACATTCTCAGAATTTGCCTCAACACATGTCATTCAATAGTGATAAACCATCACCCAAATTTGCTCACTGAGAAATTTACAATATCATCTCAATGGCCTACACACCCAGTTATATCCCATAGTATGTCCTTATGTTAACACATTAAATCATATAATAACTATCTATTCCTTTGATCCACCAACTCCAGCCATTCTCTATTTCTCAATCCATTACACAAAAATTAGCTCGTGTGGGCTAGTGCGAACACGAGAGCAATTCAATTTGAATCACTCTCCCAAACACAAAATTTATTTCATAAATTATGAAGCCAACACCCCAAAACAACTACCTGATCATGGGGCTTGTCCAAATATGAGCTCAAAAATTCTCAAAAAAATTCAAATAATTCGTTTCGAGTTTTTTGTAGATCAAACAGCCGTTCAAGGCCTCAAACCAACCGAAACATTACAAAACACTTAAACAAAGTGTAACTTCAAGTAGGATAAAACTCCTACCTCACGGAGTTTGTCAAAACTCCAACTTTTTGGTGTCCACGCGTAGCTCTCATCGCGTAGATCAACTTTGCCTTCAGTCCCAACGAAAATCTGCGGTCCGATTTTCGTAGATCTGAGAAAGAAGCGAAGAAAAGAAAAAATAAAAAAAATCCTCTCACCCACGCTCTCTACTCCCCGAAAAATGGCCTCCTGCGATCACACTTTTTACTTTATTATTATTTTATTTTCGTTTTTATTATTATTATTTGTTATAGTTCATATTGCTTTATTCGAGATTAGTTTTGTACAGAAAAAATTTATTTCTTTTTCGATTCGCATTATTTTAAATAGACTTGGCAAAGTCATTTCCGACTTTTGAGATTTTCGTAAAATCTCATCCACGAAATTGACGGTTTATCTTGAATCGTAAAATATTCCGCTTGTCTCTCTCAGGTCGTGAAAATTTCGGGGTCACTAGATTTTGCGAGAAAAATTACTTGAGTATGATCCGTTTAGATCATCAGGATCTAGAATTTTGGTTTTCATTCGATACACGATGAATACCTGATTGAGCAATAATTATAGTATAATTTGGCACATACAAATCACAGATTTACCCACATTGACATGGGGATAGGTGCACTAATCTCTTTTGTGTTTTAGGCTGGTGCGGAGTCTTTCGAGGTCTTAAACATGGCGTCTGAATTTATGTCAGGGAAGCCAATATAGGCTTGCGAGAATGTGGGCAAATGATTGATGAAGTCTAGGGAACTCGGCAATGCTAGAAAAGCACCGGAAGTACCGGTACATCATTTATATTGTCACAGGTACACCTTGCTAAGCGATGGGCAAAGATAATGCTAGGTACACTCAAAATGTGTGCCGTACACGATGAAATTAGCGGTAACAAAATATGCCGGTACACCATTAATGTGTACCGGTACACATCGTATAAGTCACGGGGTGGCAGTGTGATCCTAGCGTAGGGGCATACTTGTCGGTCATCATGAGCACGAGATGACATTGGAAAGGAGTATAAAGCGAGAGGATAGATGGAAGCTTTTGGACTTGGGTTAGGTTTTCATAGGAGAGGAGTTCCCTCCGTTGTTTTGAGTTGATTTCTTAGAGATCCAGTTGAAGACTCTTTTCTTTGGCCTTTTTACAATTCAAGCTCAATCTTAGTATTTCATATTTTCATTCTGAGGTTTTGCAGAGTATGGTTCCTCAAAGTATTGTTTTATGATTGAACTCTCTCTTCAATTATAATTGTTCTTATAAGTTTTTATAGGTTCTAAGCCCTTGCTGGGAGTCTACGGAAACTCAGCACGATCAAGGTATGGTCCAATTCCTCTTTTGAACTTCAATGGATTGTGTGATGTTAATCACTTGCTGCAAACATTTGTACATCTTAGTTGGGCATATTCTTGACAGCGTGCCAGAGCAGGGATATCCTCTCGGTACGTTGTGAATGCAAGCTAAGGGTTCGTATTAATGTCAGTGGTATTATTCAATCATCCTTATTTTCCAAAAGAGCATTTAAAGATAAATTCTCCATCAAAGACCATTTATCAATGGTTCCTAGATGAGTTTGTAAATAAGAAGTGGGACTTACATGATCGAAGTGGGTAAAACCACAAAAATCCAGCAATTGTCTTCTGTTTAAAACATTCAAACCAATCAACCATTCAATTAAACAACCCTACAATTCTCTTTTAAATCACACTTTTGGGAGAAGTGGCTCCTGCAGTCAGACTAAATTAGACCGCTCCTGTAGGAGATGACACGTAGTTAAGTATTACAATGCTTGGAACAAGCGCTTCCCTACGCTTGGAAATGGGAGTCGAAGGCATACGAATAAGGGCTGAAGCATTACCGTTTTACCCTTTTGAAGAATTGAATTTTTCGGGGTTTACCTCCCCCTTAGCAATTTCGTCCTCGAAATTCACGCACATACGCATCACTCACATGCATATGCTACCTTCTACAACTCCAAGACCGTGCCGGGTATGATAATCCAACTCAGGTCACAATCACTGACAACCTGATGGGTTGTCAACTCATCCATGTCAATAATGACATCAAAACCCGATATGTCTACCATATCGACCATACCTAGATCCTGGGAGAATTTTCCCGAACAATGGCTTTTCCCGCAAGCCTTAACCTCTAAAAAGCGAGCGCTTCGAAGGCGGTTAATCCTCCTTTCTCTTCCACTTGGCACTCATCTCGAATGCCTTGTCGTCCTCCATCTCTTTCTCTATGGCGGCATGTCCCGACCATGAGTCCATATCAGGAAGGCCCTGGCATCTTGCCGGATAGACAACGGTCCATTATCAAATCTCGACCTTGGCCATATACACGGCCGTTATAGTCATCACCAGCGTGCCCTTTCGGTGAATCTGGCCATGCTCCATCAACGTCGCCGTTCCTTTTGACTCGGCTCTAGAACTCGTCCCGAAGTCACCTTGGTCCGCCCCTGCAGGACTCACCCTCTATTAGAGCAGCTAGCATGATCTTAGGCGCATCGGGTAATAGCCATAGCCTCCAATACATTCTCAATGTGCCGGAACCAATGGTCTGCCGTTCCTCCCTATAAATATCGAAGGATGATGTGACCTGAATCACAAGAGGTTACTCGGACCTCCACGACTACCGGTACTAACTGTGCAATGGTAGCATTTGCAATGACCTCGGTAAAGGCTGTGGCGGTCAAATATTGCTAATGCCCAGCTTCTAACACCTGTGGGCGACCTCACGTCCTCGGCCTCGACTTACCATCAACACATGTCAAGTAGCAAACTTTACTTAATCTCATTTCCCGGTCGAACTAGTAATGCACATGCCAGTACTAATAGACTTAACAACCATGAACTGACCCGTTCTAAGTATTTCTGCAAATCATTTTATTTTATTTCACTAAAATTCAACACTTTCGAGGTTCATTTCATTTTCGAACCCCTAAGGTTATAGTTCTAATCTTAGCATTCCACTTCTTCTATATACATTATGCCACCATGCATACTTTTTCAACAGTAGCAGCAACACGCAATCACATTTCCCTTATACATCCTTACCATGTATATGTTTTCCATAATGTGTAACACACAATCCTGCAATCACAAACATGGAACACATATCCGAGACACAACGAAACACACCATACTGCGATCAGACGCTCCTAGGTATTTGTACCTAAGCGATACCAAGCTATGGCAGCTGAAGTATCAATTTTCACGCAATGTAGGCTTAAGCCTATGACTCAAGCCCTAGGTAGTCATGCCTATGCTCGATACCAAGTTTATGCTAAAGCCAGGGGGTCCGTTGACTGCAGGCACAACGGAAAATCTATGCCTCTTTCATCACGAGGCAACATTACATAATTAAAAATGGCCACTTGGACCCTTGCATCCCATCTCCATGAACATGTATCATATTCCAATAGTCAAGAGTTTATTACTCTTAATACAAATACATATTAAAATCTACAATTCTAATACATGTTAAACCAAAAACCATCAAAGCCACAATCTGGCTTTCTTCAAAATTGGCCTCCTAAAATGATCAGCCTTCGAGCACGCTCCTTGTACCTAAAAAATGTTCCCTCGGCGGGGTGAGTTATCGCCCAGTGAGTAGAATCACCGTAATGTACTCTCACTAAGTGCATATGCAATGCTCCAATTTAAACACACACTCAAATGCATCATTGATCCTATGGATATCACAAATATGTTCCCATCATCACCCTCACTTGGAGACTCACTCCCACTTGCCTCAGCCATGTATGTGAAAATAATCATTTTTAAAACAAAACTTGTTCTTGAAAATATACCTAGAATAGGTAAAAATATGGGACTAATATCGGCGAGATTGGTTAGTGAGCTTTCCGGCTTGATCATGGTCATCATCGAAATGATCTGGCCCATCTCGATCGACTCTCAGAATCATCACGGCAAATTCACTTTCCCTTGGCCGTGTTCGTTTTTCGAAAACCATGTCATGCACCTAACACCTAATCTCTAGGTTGCGGTGCATATGAAAATGCATTACATTCCAAAACCATTTATACAATATATCAAATAAGATTAATATGCAACATTCTCAGTGCACTCACAACACATGTCAATATTGTGTGATCAACCATCACCCAAATTTGCTCACTTGAGCAATTTACAATGCATCTCGATGGCCTACACACACTGTATATTCCATATAATTATGTCCTTATGTTTAACATTAAAATCGACATTTATTAACCTATCTATTCCTTTGATCCACCAACTCAAGCCATTCTCTGCATACCAGTCATTACCACAAAAATTAGCTCGGCGTGGGCTAAATTAATGAAACAATTCAATTTGAATCACTCACCCAAACACACAATTTATTTCGCAAATTGATAAACACCCAAATAGTCCCTACACGGTCACGGACTGTCCAAATGGGCTCAAAATTCTCAAAAATTTAAACGTTGATTTAAGTTTTGGGACCAATCAAGCGACGTTGAGGCACTCGAACCAGTAGAAACACAAATCACTTAAACAAAGTGTAACTTCAAGTATAAACCCTACCTCACGGAGTTTGTCAAAACTCAAACTTTTTTGATGTCACGCGTAGATCAACTTTGCGCCCGGTCTAAATGAAACTGCGGTCCGATTTCTGTAGATCGGAGAAAGAAGCGAAGAGAAGAAAAAATAAAAAAAAATCTTCTCACCCACGCTCTCTCTCTCCCCACGAAAAATGGCCTCCTGCAGTCCTGCTTTTTATACTTTTATTATTTTTATTTTCGTTTTTATTATTATTATTTGATATTTATAGTTCATATTGCTTTGTCGGTCCGTTTTTGTCTAGAAAAAAATTTATTTCTTTTCGAGTTCACTTTATTTTTAAATGGAACCCAGCAGAGTCATTTCGACTTGAGATTTCATAAAAATCATCCACAGGCGTGACGGTTACTCATGAAGAAATCGTAAAATATTTTAAGCTTATTAGCCAGTCGCGAAAATTTTAAGGTCACTAGATTCAGCGAGACAAATTTATGAGCGCAATCCGTTTAGTCATGTAGAGATCTAGGGTACAGTTTTTCAAGCGAAATTACCCGTTTTACCTTTTTCATAAAGTGAATTTTTTCGAGTTTCACACTTTCCCACCTTAGCAAATTGGTCCCGAAATTCACGCCTCATCACTCAAATGCATATACTACCTTCGACAACTCCAAGCGGAGTGTGGTATGATATCCACCTCGGGTCACAATCATGACAACGATGGGTTGTCAACTCATCCATGTCTCAATAATGACATCAAAACCCTGATATGTCTACCATATCGACCAACTCACCCTAGATCCTAGAGGAGAATTTTCCCAAACAATGGCTTTTCGAGAGGCCTTAACCTCTAAGCCCAGACTGAAGAAGTGATCCTCCTCTCTGCCTTTCATCTCGAATGCCTTGTCGTCCTCCAATCTCTCTATGGCGGAATTGTCCAGGCCATAAGTCCATTATCTTCTAAAGCGAGAAGGCCCACAATCTTGCCTCGAATGGACAACTTCAGTCCATTCTCAAATCTCCTGACCTTGGCCATATCTGTGGCAACATATCATCACCCGAAAACGATGCCAACTGGTGAATGCGGCCATGCTCCATCAACATCATCGTTCACGACTCATCTCTAAGAACTCTAAATCCCTAGAAGTCTTAACCCAGTCCCACCACACTTGGGACTTACCCTCCTATTGGAGCAGCGGCTAGCACGATCTTATGGCATCGGGTAATATCCATAGCCTCAATCTGATCTGTCTGCTGGAACCAATGGTGCCGCCGGATCCTCCCCATAAACGTCGAGGAGGATGATGTGGCTGAACCACCAGAGGTTGCTCGGATCACGACTACCGATTGCACTAGCACAGTACGTAGTATATTTACAATAGCGGCCTCAGCAAGGCATCTTTGATAAATATTGTTAGTGCTTGGCTGCCCTCGTGGGCGACCTCACGTCCTCGGCCTCGACTTGCCATCGACATGTCAAATGGCGTGGCTTTCTGCCAATCTCATTTGTTCAGACTAGTAATGCATGCCAATTACTAATAGACTTAACAACCATGGTAGCCAGTTCTGGCCTAGAGTGGTGCTACTTGCCAAACACTCCTTTTATTTATTTCACTAAAATTCAACACTTTCGAGTTCATTTCATTTAGAACCCACAGGTTATAGTTCCTAATCTTAGCATTCCACTTCTTCCTATATACATTATGCCATGCATATAATTTTCCCGCGCAATAACCACGCAATCACATTTCCCATATACAACATACCATGCATATGTTTTCCACGCAATGTGTAACAAACAATCACACAATCACAAACATGGAACACATATTCGAACCTGACCATGACCTGGCGCCAGTGGTCTAAACGAATCCATGAACTCTAGGTATTACGTGTGCCTAAACTCTGATACCAAGCTATGGCGCTAGTATCAATTTCACCCATAGGACTTAGCCTATGTCCCTCAAGCCTAGGTAGTCATATACCAATGCTCGATACAAAATTTGTGCGCCACAGAAAACCAAGGGTGGGTTGACTCTCCGTCGACTGCGGAAAATCTATACCTCTCGTATCCACGAGGCAACTTGAGTAAAATGGCCACTTGGACCCACCTTGTCTCATCAAACATGTATCCAACTATATTCCAATAGTCCAAGAGTTATTTTATTACTCTTAATACAAATATATTAAAATCTACAGATTCTAATACGTAAACCAAAAACCATCAAAGCCACAATCATTTCTTCAAATTGGCCTCTAAAATGATCAGCCCCTGGCGCTCACATCTGCAAAAATATTCTATCGACAGGGTGAGTTATCGGCCGATGTGGAATCGCAAATGGGTTACTCTGCTAAGTGCATATGCAATGCTCCGATTAAACACACACTCAAGTAAATCGATCTACTTGAATGTCTAAATGCATGTTCCCATGTCTCGAGGTCCTCAGGCTCACTCACCACACTTTCTAAGCCATGTATGAAAATAATCATTTTCAAAACAAAATTGTTCTTTAAAATATACTACCAAGTGGCGGTAAGCAGGACCCCAGCCTTGAGACTAATTGGTTGGTGAGCTTTTCAGAAACGGTCATGGTCCTAAATCAGAAAATGATCCTATTAGCCCATCTCCCAACCCAATTCTCAGGAAAATCATCTGTGAAATTCCTTTACCGCCATGTTAGATTTTCAGAAAATTCATGTCATGCACTAACACCTATCTCTATATTTACCAGTCATATGAAAATGCATTATGCCATTTCCAAAACCATTTATACAATATATCAAATATATCAATATGCAACATTCTCAAATTTGCCCTCACAACACATGTCATTCAATAGTGATCAACCATCACCCAAATTTGCTCACTTGAGCAATTTACAATATCATCAGCCTACACACACAATTATATTCCATATAATTATATACTTATGTTAACATTAAACCTTAACCTATCTATTCCTTTGATCCACCAACTCAAGCCATTCTCTAATTTGCTAAATCAACATTCAAAAGCAAAATTGGCTCGCGTGGGCTAAATTAGCAAATCAAGCAATTCAATTTGAATCACTCACCCAAACACACAATTTATTTCATAAATTGCCAAATGAACACTGACCCAACTCTAGTTAGATGGCAAATGAGCTCCAAAAATTCTCAAATTCAACTTAAATTCGATTCCCAAGTTTTGGGACGAATCAAATAACTTCAGGGCCTCAAATAACGAAACATTACAAATCACTTAAACAAGTGTAACTTTAAGTAGGATAAAACCCTACCTCCACGGAGTTTTGTCAAAGCTCCAACTTTTTGGTGTCCGCGCGCAAGACACCGTCGCGTAGATCAACTTTGCCTTAGATGCCGACGCGGTCCGTTTCGTAGATGCGAGGAAAGAAGCGAAGAGAAGAAAAATAAAAAAAATCTTCTCACCACGCTTTCTCTCTCCCCGAAAATGGCCTCCTACTTTGCTTTTTGCTGTGTGTGTGTGTATTTTTTATTATTATTATTCTTTGATGTTATATGATTCATATTTGCTTTGACCAGTCCGTTTTGTCCCAAAAAATTATTTCTTTTCAGTTCACTTTATTTTAAATGAACTTAACCCAAGTCATTTCCTGACTTCTGAGATTTTCGTAAAATCTCATCCCACACGAAAATCGTGAAGGTTTTATCACCTAAAGTAAAATATTCCGCTTGTCTTAGAATTCGACGAAAATTTTCAGGGTCACTAGATTTCGCGAGATGAATTTAACGGCTCAATCCGTTTCGTCATCCGAGATCTAGAGAATTTTTTGTTTTCAATGATGCAGTTTTGCGCTTTCGAGAAAAATTGAATTTTTTCGGGGTTTACACTTTCCCCCTTAACAAAATTTAGTCACGGTCAGCACATAAGCATCACTCACGGCCATATGCTACCTTCGACAACTCAAGACGTGTCGGAGTATGATAATCCACCTCGGGTCACAATCGTGCAGCTTAGATGGAGTTTATCAACTCATCCATGTCAATAATGACATCAAAACCCGATATGTCTACCATATCTGACCAACTCTCACCCTAGATCCTAGAGGAGAATTTTCCCATACAATGGCTTTTCCCAGAGGCCTTAACCTCTAAGCCCAAACTCGAAGAAGGCTGATCCTCCTTTCTCTTCCCACCGGCACTTGCATCTCGAATGCCTTGTGCGTCCTCCATCTCTCTCTCTATGGCCAGAGTTGTCCCGACCATAGAGTCCATGTCTTGTAGGCGAAGGCCCACAATCTTCCCAGATAAGACTGACTTAGGTCCATTATCAAATCTCCTGACCTTGGCCATATCTGTGGCCACATAGTCATCACCAAAATGTGCCAACTCAGTGAATCTGGCCATGTACTCCATCACTTTCATTGTTCCCTGCGTCAGCTCTAGGAACTCTAAATCCCTAGAAGTCTTAACCTAGTCCCACCACACTTGGGACTCACCCTCTAGCTGGAACGCAACTAGCCTGATCTTGGCTGCATCGGAGGTAATATCCATAGCCTCCAATACATTCTCAATCTCTTTTGAACCAATGGTGCACCACCATCGGGATCCCTCCCCTATATAAATGTCGGAGGATGATGTGACGAACCTCAGAGGTTACTCGGACCTCCACACGACTACAGTTTGCTAGCGTGCAATGGTAACGTGCCAGCCTCAACTGACCTCAACAAGGCCTGCTGATCAAATATTGCTAGTGCTTGGCTAACACCTCGTGGACGACCTCGTCCTCGGCCTCGACTTGCCATCAACACATGTCAAATGGCAACAAACTTTACTTAATCTCATTTCAGTCGAACTAGTAATGCACATACCAGTAATAGACAACAGCCATGGTACGTCAGGTTCATCGCCTAAGTGGTGCTACATGCCAACCACTCCTTTTATTTATTTCACTAAAATTCAACACTTTCAGGTTCATTTCATTTTCCGAACCCCTAAGGTTATAGTTCCTAATCTTAGCATTCCACTTCTTCCTATATACATTATGCCATGCATATAATTTTCAGGTCTGATAACCACGCGATCACATTTCCCATATACATCATCTTAGGTGTATAAGTTTTCCGCATAATGTGTAACACACAATCACACAATCACAAACATGGAACACATATCCGAACACAACACGAAACACACCATGCATGCAGTGGTCTAAACTTGTCCAATGAACTCCTAGGTATTCGTGTACCTAAACTATGATACCAAGCTATGACGCTAGTATCAATTTCACCGCAATAGCAATGGCTTAAGCCTATGTCCCTCAAGCCCTAGGTAGTCGTATACCTATGCTCGATGCAAGGCTGTGGCGCTGAGGCGAGGTCCGTTGACTACACAGTCGGCGCCTGCGCGGAAAAATCTATCGTGCCGTATATGAGACCGCGTACATGGAGTAAAAATGGCCACTTGGGCCCCTGCATCAATACTCATCAAACATGTATCCAACTATATTCCAAATAGTCCAAGAGTTATTTTATTACTCTTAATACAAATACATATTAAAATCCATTATAATACATAGTAAACCAAAAACCATCAAAGCCAAAATTCGACTTTCTTCAAAATCGACCTCTAAAATGGTGGGTCTTCTCGAAACGCTCCACGTACCTAAAAAGAAATCATTTCAGACAAGGTGGCTATGCTTTAAATAAGTGTCCTGCAATGGGTTACTCTCCACCTAAGTGCATATGCAATGCTCCAATTTAAACACACGCTCAAATGCATCGTGATCCTACTTGAATGTCCAAATGCCAGTTCCCATTGTCTCTCTCACCGACTCACTCACACTTGCCTAAGCAATATGAGAAGAATAATCATTTTGAAACAAAACTAATTGTTCTTGAAAATATGCCTCTGTTGGTAAAAATATGGGGCCCGCCTCGAAGTGGTGAATTGGTTGATGAGAACTTTCCGAAGCGATCCTTGGTCCTCATCGCAGTGATCACATTGGCCCGTCTCAAACTGATTCTCCGGGAAAATCATCTGTGAAATTCCTTTGGCAGCCATGTTAGTTTTCGAGGAAAATTCATGTTTTGCAACACCTAATCTCTAAGTTTACCCGGTGCATGAAAATGCATTATGCATTTCAAGATCATTTATACAATATATCAAATATCGATATGCAACATTCTCAAATTTGCACTCATAACACATGTCATTCAATAGTGATCATCATCACCCCAGGTACTTTCCTTGAAATTTACAATATCATCTCAATGGCCTCTGGCGCACAATTATATTCCATATAATTATGTCCTTATGTTAACACATTAAAATCATGTATTAACCTATCTATTCCTGATCCACCAACTCAAAGCCATTCTCTAATTTACCGATCTATTACACAAAAAATTAGCTCGCGTGGGCTAATTAACGAACCACGAAGCAATTCAATTTGAATCCCTTTCGCCCCGAACACACAATTTATTTCATAAATTATGAAACAAACACCCCAAACAGCCCCTACCTGATCCGCGATTTGTCCAAATGGGCTCAAAATTCTCGAAAATTACAACAATTTGGTCGAGTTTTTGGGATCGATCAAGCAGCCGGTTCAAGGCCTCAAACCAGCAGAAACATTACAAGCAGCTGCCAGCAAGAGTGTAGCTTGAAGTAGATAAAACCCACCTCACGGGGTTTGTCAAAACTCAACTTTTGGTGTCACGGCGTAGCTCTCATCGCGTAGATCCAGCTTTGCCTTGATCCTGAAGAAAAGGCAAGTTGATGCGATTTTTCGTAGATCTGAGAAAGAAGCGAAGAGAAGAAAAAATAAAAAAAAAATCCTCTCACCCACACTCCCTCTCTCCCCACGAAAAATAGCCTCCTATAGTCCTGCTTTTTTACTTTTATTTTTTTTTTCGTTTTTTTAATTATTATTATTTGATATTTATAGGTCATATTACTTTATTCGAGATAGTTTTGTCTAGAAAAATTTATTTCTTTCAATTCACTTTATTTTGATAGACTTAACCTGTCGTTTCGACCTTACGAGATTTTCGTGAAAATCTCATCCCTGAAGTCATTGACGATTTATCACCCAGAAAATCGTAAAATATTCCGCTTGTCTCAGAATTCGACGAAACTTTTCTACGTCACTAGATTTCGCGAGACAAATTTAACGGTGCAATCTGTTTCGTCATCCGAGATCTAGAGAATTTTCGGTTTTCAACTGAAATTACCGTTTTACCTTTTTTCAGAAAAATTGAAATTTTTCAGGGGTTTCTAGCTACTCACCTTTGTTGAATTCTTTTTGACACCTTTTTGTGGTTTATATAAGTTTTCCCTTCATGTAATTTTCGTTCATTAGCACACTTTTGTAATTTCTTATGCGAGCATCTATATAAGCTCAATCTTGTTTGTCGAAGGACATTGATCCATCAATCAATCGAGAAAAATTTGGCCTGAAGCTTCTCGGTGGTTGTTGATTTTCTCTCTCTCTCCTTCACTTTCTTGCATTTTCTCACTAGCGAACACCCCTTGATGACAAATAAAGGGATGCTTCATTTCACCCCGATCGAAGGGAGGCCATGGGTGTGGTTTTGGGCTTAGGCGCATGTTCTCATGTTTTTCATGTATGCGGTTTGGGTGACCCCAGTATCTGCTTCTCACCTTAGGTTAAAATCTCTTAAGCATGCTCTCCCTAATGTGTATTTGGCAAGCTTTTTGGGTTTAGTGGATACTTTCACTAGATCGCGAGTGCGATTAGTTGTCTTCTATTAGTTCTTTGTGGTGGGTTTTGAGATATGTTCTCGCAGATTAGGGATATTTATGCCCAATCAAGTACAATCTTTCAAGAGGAAACTTTTGGGGTTTTTAGGTTTTAAAGCTAAATTAAAATGACTATATGTCATTGCTCCCGACGAGGGAAAAAAGGCAGGGACATGCGGTAACAGAACCATAAGCCCAGTGGCTCGAGACTTCAAGGAATTATCTCTTAATTTTTTTTACTTCAAGTTATTTCCAGTTTTCAACCATTCACCAATACTGTTTTTAACAAACCCTAGAAATCCAATGAGGAAACACCATTTTCAACGCACTGTAACTCCTCTCTCACGAAGAAAACCCATCCCCATGTTCGAGCCTAGAGCCACTATACTGCAGTAGCTTTGCTACGTCAGTAGTAGGAATCCTAGGATATAAATTTTCTTGATTCCGAACACCTACTTGGCCTTTTAACGAATCACAACCTGCCTTGTAATGGCCACTTCAGCACACAACTCCTCACATCCACACAACCAACAATTAGCACACTTGTTGTAACAATCAATTTTTTTTTCAACAAGGATGTGAGCACCAATTGCCATTGAAAAGCATGTGGTCAGATTCTAGACTCCAAGATCTTTCTATAGAGTCCAAGAACTCACGAATCGGTGTTCGAGACCCGAGAAAGTTATCCAGTTGGGGCAAACAAGCAGAAAATACCGAACATGTCCTACGCTATAGGCGTAGCGTGACCTTTCTTTGCACGCTACCTGCGTGCTGAAGGAGTTCCCCCCCGATGCTCCCCATTGTGCTATTTTTCACCCAATTTCATCCCGGAAGTGTCTCATTCATTCGGCTATCAACGAATCCCAATATGGGCGCTAAATATGCCACCATAAATGTGGCCTGAAACTCATCTCGAAACTTTATTTTCAAGGCATACCACAAATTACGAAAAACCATGATTAAACACATAACCTTTCTAAACACTTAATGATCCGGGATAACTTGAGTTATAGAGGTCCGATTTAGGTGATTAAAGCTAACTTCAGGATTCTCATATAGAGCTACAGACATTTCTTTGAAGGATACTGGCCCAAATCCTCATTTTTGTCAATCGGTTCCAAAACCTCGCAGGTTCGGCCAAAAGCGTGGCGGTCCCGAAACGGATAAGTAACTTGGAGTTATAGGGAGTCGATTTAGGTGATTGAAAACAGTTCCTCATATAGGCTAAAATTTCCTTGAAAGATACTACCCCAAATCCTCATTTATCAATCAAAATCGGCCCCAAAGCGGGACGATTATCTTTGTCCCAACGAGCGACCTTCCCATGACCCAAAATGTCCCATGCATAATGCAATGCGAATACCGTTGCATTTCTATATCATGTCACACACTTATAGTCAGTATCGTTCATTCAAAGTCAATATAATTGCACACATACATGAACATTCCACAAAATCGGCCTGGCAACCCATACAACTATAAAACATCTTCTGATAGGTATAAACCTTGCCTCAAACCAGCCACAACCAGATGCAAAAGCAGCCACTACAGACTCTGAAAACACCAAAAGCAATCCAGACGGAGTCCACACACGGCCGTGAAATGGCCCAAAAATGGCCCCTCGTCGGTCCGAAAACACTATTTGGCGAGCATTTTAATCACCCAAATTTGATCCTAAACGGTCCCCGAAAATGGGTAGGAATGAAGCCAAATATCCCCCGCCCAAGCCGGCCGGCTGAAGTTTGGGCAGCATGGCCATTGAATGACCGCCGCGGGAATAACTTGGGATGGGAGAAAATCCCTGCTCTTGCAGGTGAAGATGAAATTTTTGGAGTCAGAGACCCAAGACCCCTGACGTTCCGAACCCGCTCAGATTTGACGAAAATTCTTGATTTGATGTCCCACGCGTGCCCTCAGCGAGTACTCCGACTTTAAGTCGTCTTAGACGAATCGGCGCGATCGTCGTAAATCATAGAGAGAAGGTAGAGCTTCTCTCACTATATTTTCTTCTCCATACTCAAAATCTTCGGTGAAACTGCGTGTTGTTGATGCCACGTGCGTGGCCTGTTCCGATAAATGAGCTTTTCTAAATCTTGCTGGGCAGCGAATTCCGGCCGTCTATGGTCGTGAGAGAAGGAAGAAATTTTTTCTCCCCTCTCACTCTCTCACGCCCACTGCCAAAAGAATGGGAGAAAATATGATTTTCTTTAACTTTTTCCTTGCTTTTCCGCTTTTTGTCACATTTAAGCGTAAGTTGGGCGTGGGGCCAGACGCGCCCTTGCGTCTACGACTTCGTCCGGGTTCGTTTTGTCAGAAACGATTACTTTTGGTCGATTCGTTTTAATTGAGCTTGGCTTTCAGTCGTTTCTAAGCTAGAGATTTTTAAGAAAATCTCTCATTCTTGGGGTTACTAGATACTAGCTTTAAAAGTCGTAATTCATTCTTAGGAATTATTGGCTTTTATGAGTTACTCGTTTTGTGAGGCAGTCAGCGGTGTTGTCGTTTCGTCGTAAAGCTCTTAGAAATTTTCTAAGTTCCTTGAGTCATTTCGGTAATTTATTATTTTTATTTTTTATTTTTGCTTTAGAAAATTTTAAATTTTGTCGGGTTTTTTTACATGTACGTTTGGGAAAAGTATATATCATGCAATCCAATTTATGATAAAAGTAAATAAGATATGAATAATGAAAAAATATATATGATAGTGAAAATAATAATGGATTCGAGAAAATGGGAAACACAAGCAGCAATTATTTAATATAATACGTACAATTTGTTAAGATTGTACCTCTAATTATTAAGATAATGTCTTTACTTAAAAAATAATTATTTTCTACAACGTATTTTAAATTATATATTTTATATTATTAAGCTATATTTTTATCTTTATTTTTCAAATTTTCCAAATAAAATATATAGTGTAACTATTATTATTATTATTATTATTATGTTGTGATGGGACCGCCTTATGTGATGATGAGATGGTGGGTTACAGAACTGACTTTTAACCACAGTCAATAAATGGGTCTGAGTTTTGGGTGGTTTGGGTCACACAGCGTCAAGCTCCGCCAGTTGGGCCTTTTTATGGCCTTGGGCCTAAGTTATCAGATTAATAAACCGTATACCTTATCAACATAATATTTTTCATTATTTTCTTAAAAGGAGAAATATTATATTTTTTTGCTTACCTTTTATATTTTTCCTTTTTTTTTTTGCTTTCTTTATTAAAATAATTGAGAGGAAAATTCGAGAATGTGAGTTCTGTTCGTGTTCCCTCCCACCTAGCCATTAACCTTAGTAGTACTTTTGTCATGTGTGGATATAAGTATCTGGCGGATTCGTTTTTGGGAATTTGTCATGCTGTCGCGCAATTAACCACAATCCTCTTGTTCGATCAAAGCAATACCATATCCCTTTTATAAAACCCCTTCACGATCCAACGGTCGATTAGGGTATGAAACCAGCCTACAGAGTTTTTGGCTCGGTTGATATTTTGGGCAAGCTTGCATCAGTCATCAGAGCTCCGAAGATATCCGTATCCATTAAAATGGCTCTTGTGAAGAATAATCAGTAAGGAGAAAACCCGCTACGCAACTTCGAAGTTTGTGGCTATGGCCAGTACCACGTGTAGCTTTTGCGATGAGGAGTAACTTTGCCTCTGTCTGGCGGGAGTTTGGCGGACGGATCAGGGAAATCTAGAGAAGGTAGAGATTTTCTCACTAAATCCTCTCTTTTGACTTCACAAATAGGGGTCAGTTGACTACCAGTCAATCGGCGGGCTTCGTGAATCTCTTGGGGTGACGCAACATCTCTCGAGCAAGAGTCTCGCTTTGTGCGGGGCTGCGCGCTTGGTCGTAACTGTCCTGGCGCATCCAACGATACATGGGGTCCAAATGAGGAAAATAGGCGGCAGGCCTGCATGTCATTTCAACCCGATATATCGTATATCTGATAGTTTCAAAGAGTTAGAAATACTCTTATACAAACATATATTAAAAATTCTAGAATTCTAATACGTAGTAAATGCAATCATGTCACAAAAATACGGCCAGACTTCTAACTAAATCGGCTCTAAGATGAAATAGTCTCCTCGGCGCTCCTGTACTACAAAATGTTCATCGACGAGAGGGTGAGTATCGTACAGTAATTGAATTCTGCTAAATGGGTTCTCTCGCCCTAAGTGCATATCACGTCTTTCCAGTGAAAGCATCATTCAGTAAATCGTGATCTGCTGAATGTACACTGATCAACTGTCACCAAATTGCTCCTGGTATTTCACTGTACTGAGTCGCATTATGAAAACGTTATTTTCAAAACAAGATATTTGTTTTTGTTGTGGCAACCCTCCTATATAAGTAGTGGACCGACTCAGATGTTCTATTTAGTGGGCAATATAGATGTATATCGATTGGGCCGGCTGGAAGCGATTGATATTTTATATATAGATAATTATTATTTTAGTCAACCCTCAGAAACCATTCTCCGAATCGCCTCACGCACTCACTCACATTGTTAGGGTGCGCAGCGCGTATGGAATCGTGATGCCAATTCGATACAATTTATATAACATGCGAATATATATAACATGATATACATTTACATAATTTAATCACACAAACATAATAATAATTTCACAATCCATTACACACCAAAAATTAGCTCACTTTGGCTAATTATCCAACAAGCGGTCGATTTGAATTCTTCGGCCGGCTTAACGTTATTTGCAAAAATTATTTTGTGAACACTATTCTCGGGAACAGTGAAACCCTCGGGTTACTGTTCGCGGTTCACGGTCACATTACATTTTCCACACAATTCAAATTTCAGGCCTCATACCATCAACTGTAAGATTTATTTAAGTAAATTTATGAAATAAGCAGCCCAGCAACTACTACGATCCGCATTGTATTTGGGCTCCATAAATGTGGCCGGCAAGGGTGTCAGATTGACTACCCGTCAACCCACGAATTCTGTCTCACTTCATGAGGCACGTACATGTGTGTTAAGCGGCCCGATAGGGCGCATCCATACTGACGAATATAAATTTTATACAAAAGAACTTGTTTCTGATTGTATTTAATTCTGATTTATCTGAAAGCAGTCTGCTGTAGAATTTTACAAAAATACAAGATAAGGCCCATTGGCATTTCTTCGCTCTAAGACCCCGGATGCGTCCACGTCCGAGTGCGTCTTGATGCATGAAAAAGTATTTACTCGGCCGGAATTGAGCAATGCCCTAGTGGTGGAATTTCCCTACTTGGGTTACTCCCACCTAAGTGCAATGCGGTGGCTATGAACATTCGACACATGCTAATATATCCTCGTACATATATTAACAAAATTAGTTCCCATAAATCGTGTTATTATTTGCAATGATAACGTAAACTTAGCTCGCATGGGCTAAAGGTGAATCCGGCGGTTCTTAGGCGCCCACAAATGCGCCAACATGTTATTCACTCATGGGAATAACACAACATCACACACACAAATGCATAAGCGGTCGGTGGGTATCCCGAAAACACTCAAAGGTTTCTTGATCGGTCCCGAATCACTGGGCGAAACAAACATCCAAGCCACAAACAAATACATTTACATTACGCCTGGCCCTTAAATAAAAAGTAAAGCAAGTAGGAGAAAAAACCCATACGCTCGGAAGTTGTCAGCTTCCCAGCTAGTACCGCGTGTAGTCCTCATAGTGAAGCAACTTTGCTTCTTGCCTCGTCAATTTCTAATGGTCCGTCGACTTGAAGTCTAGAGAGAAGGTGACCTTCTCTCTCTAAGCTACTCTCCCTCTCTCTTAGGTTTGTTCCTTTCCCCCTCTCTCTTCCTCTCTACATCCATTTGCCCAATTGATGTGAGACGAGAAAAGTCTCCGATGCCACATGTCAAATTCGCATTGGTTGAGAGGATTCGCTATATCCTCTTATCGACCATGATTTCCCTCTAATGGCATGATGCCATGTGTCACATGTGAGTCCGCCGAGCTCAATGTTTGACTCACCCATGGCTTGACCGCAGCCGTATCTCTGGAGCCGCTCATAAGGTGCGAAAGTGTCGGCTGCATGACGTCTTTCAACGTGAAATTTCGGTATGCCGGGGTGTGAAATTGACGTGGTAGCTAGATTTCGCGAGATGATTCCAACGGTGAAGTCCGTTTCGTAATCCAAGATCTAGAAAAATTTTGGATTTTGACCGAAATTACCATTTTATCCTTTCTTAAGAAATCTGAATTTTTCCGGGGTCTCACAATAAATTTCACCAATCATCGGTTCACTTTGTGAACCCGAATTTCACGGCCATTTCCGGCCTTATACACATCAAAGCATCATTTATAGCATGTGCACAAACTATACTTGAAGCAGTCCATGGCTTGATCCTGAATTTTATCCCGATGCTTTCAAAATTTCACTCCTCGGTTCTGATTTGGAGCCGTCAGCTGCGGCCTCAAACCATCGAAACTTTACAAAACACTTAAATAAATTATAAAACCCCAGTAGGATAAAACCCTACATCTCGGGTTGTGTGAAACTCCTAAAGCTGAGTCCACGCGTGGTACTCAGCGTAAGAAGCGAGCTTTCATGCAGTACGAAGAGTTTCGGCGGTCGGTGAATCTTAGAGAGAGAAGTTTCTCTCTCTAAATATCCACGCAAACCAGCTCTTGCTGTGAGAATTCTGCCCCATGTTGACCTCATTTTGAAGGAAGAAAACATTTTCTATTACGTCATTTTCCTCATTCTAATCAAATTTAAAATGACCATTTGTCCCTTAAGCTTGGATTTCGGCGTTTAGTATTATATCAGGTTGTTCGTTTCCATAAATCTATCACCATACAACATGTGTAACATGTGTACATGTTTATCTTGACTTTTGTCCTAGCACTTGTCGTTTTCCGTGGCTCGTCACCGATCTTATCGCGTGCAAATTATTTGTCTTGGAATTTGGCGTGGTAGAATTTGAAGATGATTCCCAGCGGTGAAATCGGTTTAGTCATCAGATCTAGAGAATAAATTTGGATTTTTAACTAAAATTACGATTTTGCCATTTTCCAAAAATTTACCTGGGTCTTACATCTTTTACTCTCTTCCATTTCTCTCTTATTTTTCTCAACTTTTTCCTCCACTCGTTCGGTTGAGTTAAATTTGGTCCGATGGGGAGAAATGCTCATAACTTCATAAGCGCCGACTCTGTGATGCTATAGGATTACAGCTTTTATCATACGTCAGTAACATGGATTCCTTCCGTGCATGATCTTGCATATACTTTATTTACTTGAACTCATTGTTTGACTCATT
>JAEQBH010002897.1:0-188985 GCA_016808115.1 Tetrastigma voinierianum
ACCAAAAAGTTAATACAAGAAATCAAAAGTCGTAAGATTACAAGATCTTATCTCCTTTATTCTTAAAAATATTTTAAAAATAAAATTTTGTGCATATGTAATATTTTAGTTTTAATTATTTCTCATATCTATATAATCATTCTTTAAAACAATTAAGGAAACAAGAGAAGACAATTAAAAATAAATTAAAAAAAATTACGTCCAAAATACATTATTTTATATTTTTAAGGACAAAATTATTATTTTTTATTATCACAATCTACAAACAAAGAGAAATAGAAAATATGATACATATTTTAGTTATTTTATGTTTTCAATTTTTCAAAGTTATTAAAAATAATTATATAAATATAAAAGGATTAAAATAATATTACTCAGTAATTTAATCAGATGAAACTGAGGTGCTATATTAATATTTGGTTCAAATCAATGTCAATTCCAATAATATCTTATTATTATTTTATTAATTGATCCCAACTTATCTATTTATGATTATTCTCACGCTCTTTCCTCTCTTCATTTTCTTTTTCCCTCCCTTCTATTTTTTTCCATAGTGTATTACAACATTGTACTATTCTATTTCCATAAGGACCTGAGCTTGATATCTGATCACCTATTCTTACAAGTACCCGACACCCTGTTCACCCTTCCCCATTACTACCTGAGACAGGCCTCAAGGGCCCCTTCAATTCTGTTATTATATATAAATATTTAAATTAAGACATTAATTTATGATGAATCAACTCATCCATCAGAATTGATCCACCAAAAGATAACAATATCTCCTACACATAATTTAAATCATCTCGCTCTAAACTTGTACATAAAAATGGAATGCTGGAGTAAATGAAAGTTATGAAACTACTAACAGCTGCTACATAATTATCTCCAATAGAACGCAACAACCATCACAAATAATAGATGATACTCATTATAGTTGTCCGTTTCTTAAATTAATCAACCTTTTTGCATAATATATCAGTTTAGAATTAATACTTTCATAGAAAAGAAACTAACAATTATTTATTTATTACAATTTTGAATAGAAGTAACAGATGCAAAATTTGCCATTTGAAAAGAAAACAAACACATAAACCCTAGATAGAACTGAGCAACAAGCAAGGTGGTTTTGTTATCTATGGGTGGTCACATTTATCCATAGCCTGGTTGCTCTATGCTCACAAAAGCCCATTTTTCCCAAAATTAGGCTTTTGCAGAGAAAATTAACAGAGGCTCAAATCTCATCTTAAAAGCAGAATACTCATCGCCAGATTTAGCATTAGTATCAAAAATAAAACACAACCCGGGAAAACAAAAATGTTCACATGCTTCACTAATAAAACATTCAGGTTATGCATTGATAATCATAATTTCCAGGGAGATAACTCTGTTCAACAATATAATGCATTTGTGAAGCTCAATGTTGAATATTTTCCTAAACTAAGCAAGCTAATTACACTGACTAAGAAATATTGATTGATGTAGAACTTCAACCTCAAAATTCAGAATTAATCAGGAAGAAGTCAGAAATACAGAGAAAACCTGAGGAATTAATCAGGAAGAAGTCAGAAATATTGGTTGCGGATCCTCTCATTCATGGAGTTAATGTATGTCTGGTAAACAGCCATGCACCTTTTTGCAAGGGGGGAAGCATAATATAAGGGATGTTAGAGCCAGGATGGTTAGGGACTAATACCATCAAGGATAAGGAGAAGTTCTTGGGCACGCCCTAAAGCAAATGCAGGGATTAGAACAAGGCCCCCTTGAGAAATGGTTTAGTGGATGACATTTGTGAAGCGCTTTTCTCTCACATTCCGAGGCTGATGGAGTTGCACACCATAAGTGGATTCAATTATGCAAATATCAGGGGAGAACTGCGGGATCTCAGCAGCACAAAGATGACAATCTTCTTTGCGAGAATAGTCTCCAGTGTGAAGTACTCGAACACCAGCAATATCAGCCACAAACATGGCAGCAGCTCCAAGGACGTGCCTAGCTGTGTAACACCAAAATCGTATACCATTTACTTCTAATGTCTGATGGAATCAATAACCTGCAGAAGATGAATTTACTTATAGTTAAAGGAACATTAAATGAGATAATAAAATTAAGCAACACATCTAAAGTCAATTGTTGTAAATGTCCAAACAGTCTGCAACAGATCAGGATTATATGCAACCGATATGTTGGCATATGAGAAATACACACACCATATTGCTTCCTTTTTTTACAGAACAAGTTTTATATTTTATTAGATTGTTTATGTAACAAGTTTGAAACTAAATTCAGGACAATAATATAATGCTGTGGTGGAGCGCACACAAAAAAAAAAAAAATCAATATTAGAAGTGTAGTCAATTAAATCTTAATAGACTAATTCTTGCAACATAGTATTATTTACACATTCTCCTAATGTTGAAGACAAAACCCAATTAATCTCATAGAAGGTGCAGAACAAAGTCCACAGATGAAGATCTAAAACAGTAGTACTTATACTCAGGTAGAATCTATGATCCAGGTAAGAATGTCTATGGAAAGATTTCCAAGCTAAGAATGGCATTTAGATGTTTCGTGGTACAATTTGCAATTAAGAGACCTTTGACATAGAACATTTAGATCAAACTATAATCTAATAAATAGATCAAATCCATTATGATACATAATCATCATCAGCTCTCAAAAAAGGAAGTACAAGAGAAGGATGAGAAATCAAAACAGCTCGATGTTGTGATACTGTTCTCTGTTCCAAATCCAATTTTCCATGGAATAAGGTACTCAATGAAACTTTAAAGATAACATAAAACTAAAATTTAAAAAGTTCAGAAAATAAAAGATTAAAAGACCCAAATCTAAGTCTCTTACAACCAATAAGTAAAACTTGATGATTTAGATTTAGCTTCAAAATCAGTTCAGACAATGAAAGGAAATTAGAGGAAACTATTACTAGTCTCTAAAAAGGGGAGAATGAAACATACATCTATAAACAAAAATCAACTCACTAATTTTATCCATGGAGCTAAGAATGTCTTGTCTAATATACAATATATCTTCAATAGAAACTTTGCTTCATTTTCATAAAAGAAACTTGTAGATAGCCTTTGCTGTGATGTGTCATAAAACTGGCCCTTTGAAGGTAATCAATGAATACCTGAATATTTTAGCTTAATTTCTAGGCAAAGTAATCACATAAATTTTTAATTAAATAAATGGCCAACCTTCTCCAGAAAATAAAGGGATGCAGTATGATCCAAGTGAAAGCTGCACAAGAAATGCAACACATTACAATGCAGTAAAGTGGAGAGCACATCTAAAGAACACGGATACCTTAATGAGAAAGTGAACCCATTCAGATAAACCAAAAGAAACTGAAGATGAAACTGAAAGTCATGATTTCCATGTGTGTTCATTGAAGAAGATGACGTGATATCGAATGAAATGGATCTAAGATGTTGCTGACTGCTAACTAACATACTACAGTAGTTTAACAGACCATCCCAACCAGGTGGTATCATGACTTAGCAGATGCAGACAAAGAAAGAACAAACAGGTGATTTATAGAGGCAATCCATAAAGTTATAGTTACTCTTAGTTTTGGCCACTACTAAGGTGGCCTATGGTTGGGGTCATTTTCTGGGTCAAGAACTAAAAGATATGACTATAGAGGGGGCCATTTCTTTGTCAAGAACTATAAGAGATGGTTATGGATGAAGCTACTTGGCCGCAACTATAAGGGTGACTATGGGCTACCACTCATGGCGCAACTATAACGGTGATATATAGATGGGGTGATTTGTTGGCCGCTACTATAAGGGTAGTTATAGATGAGGATGTTTATTGGCCGCTACTATAAGGTGATATATAGATGGGGTGATTTTTTGGCCACTAAAATAAGGGTAATTATAGATGGGGTTTTTTTATTGGCTGCTACTACAAGGTGATATATAGATGGGGTGCTTTGTTGGCTGCTACTATAAGGGTAGATATATATGGGTTTGTTTCTTTTCGCTGCTATTTGTTACCATATATGAAAGGTGGAATCTTTTTAGATGTATCAGAAATCTTAGAACCCATGTAGGACATAATCTTACTCCCACCCAAAATTTCAGTGCATATATTGCTATTCATCAACAATAGGTAACCAAACGAAAACCAAATTGACAAAAAAGATTCGGGAGAAGTTCCATGGATTAAAAAACAAGCCAAATCTCATATTTCAATCACAAAAAATTACATTGCAAAAACCAGTCCAAGAACCAAATGGCCAGAAAGTCTAATTCATAAATATTTAAAGTAAATTGAACCATAAATGTTTTTCTTCAATTTTCCTTTCAGTCAACATGAATCAACAATACAATATTAGCCAAAAATAGCGCATATTCCTTATTTTTCAGTAGGTGAACTCCAATTCAAACCACTCTCTTTGGATCCCAAGCTGCAGCCAGATGATCTTGCAGAATAGAGGGAAATAGTGCAGAGTGCACAATATCAGTAATGCATATGGAAATGTTGTTCTATGGTTGAAAAATATCAAGAAGGGGAGAAGAATGAAATTGAAAAAGGAAGATACCTGTTCTAGGTTGAATTCACAATTATGATTTTCTAGTTGCCACAATTTAGTATTTTCGCTTCCTTTCACTATTATATGCTTGGGTTCTTTAGATCTTAGCAAGAAAAGGGCAAGAAATATGTTGAAATATACTCAAAACTAGACTCCTCTGTCAACCTATTTTCAGCATTTTTATTCTCTCCCTATTGTTCTCTCCAATATTCAACAAAGCCATATGCCCAGGACAATTCAGAAAGACATATCTAATAGTAGATTTGTCAATCATCCATGTAGTTAAACTAGAATACATACATTGAAGCAATCATCCCTTGACTTTGCCTTTTAGAAGATATGAAGCTTTATTCCGAACCTGCATGGTAGAGAGATAGTTTCACTAAGAAAAATCTTGTGGTATAATACAATAAAAAGGTCAAAAGAGTTTCAGTGTAGAACCCTTGATGCATAAGTCCTCAAATCAGTGTTGGTGATTTGGCAAGAACAGTTTCGAAGATATATAACAGTGATTAGAATAGAGCCAATTCTTTGTCAGGACCAAATGGTATATCTTCCGGTCAATCAACTGGAAGAAATTGGAGGCCAGAATTGCAGCTAAAGTTCAAGCCAAATGTGAGTGGAAAAGACTGCACAGTCAATTTCGATCCATGCTTGACAACAATGCTCTTGATGACTCCCAGCCCGACACCAATAGCGTGGCATTTCCGTGGTTAGTATTTTGGGGTATAATTATGTTGCACCAAACCCTTGGTTTTTCTATCCTGATAAATTGAATGGTCAAATAAGCCAGCTATCCACCTTTGTGACCCTTAAATTTGTTATTTCATTTCAAACAATAAACTAAGCAATAACTGATAGTGTTTGTCTCTTGTGTACATTATACTTGAATAAGGAAAAATAAATACGAGCCCCATTGAATCTTTCTTTCTACAACATTGTTCTAAATTCCCATTTGGCAATCATCTCGTATATATGTCTGCCGCATGCTTCACCACCATTTAGACCCTTCATGGGACATCCTATTAGACAAGCCTTATCAAACCATAACCATTTCGGTGGGACCTTAGGAGAAACAAGTTTACGCTTATAAAAAGGATTGCAAGATTTCTCGACTTGGACAGCTTCTTACTTGGCCAAACTTACCCTACTTTTGCATGTCTCTTAATAACTCTGTTTACAGTTATTTTAATTTATCACACAATTGTAAAGTGATAGTTTTATATGTAGTTGTACAAGCACAATTAACTAAATGTAAATTTGTTCAAGGGCTCTGCATGTCTTTTTATTGATATGTTCTTCTAGGGATCGACCGCACTCATAATGAAACGTTTTTAGTTCCAATTCTATTGTATTTAGCACTTTTGGAATAAAGAATTGCCTTAGAATAATATAAGACCAACAATTTCCCAACCAAAATTCTTATTTAAGCATTGATAACAACATTCAGTCCAAACAAAGCTTGTTCCAAAACATGATTATTGCCTAATTATACAAATAAGTACTGTCAATTTCTTTTGCCAGCAATTAAGGTTTCTGCCAGCAACTATGGTGAACCATATAGAAGCTTAGCATTGCAGAAGTAGCTAGAACAACTATACTTTCTAAGGAAATTAATGGAAACGGTTCAATGGAAGAGAAAGGCAATTCAGAATAGGGAATGGAATTTAAATTTAGGATGTTTAGGTTTCTCTAAACTGCATAAAGACCCTAGCAAAATATTCTTTTAAACCAAATGTAGTTAGGCATACTAAAAGAAGAAATTCAGCCACACACAGGTTGTAATCAATTCAGAAACTTGGCTCATACAAGGGCAAATATTAGTTGGCAATATTTATAATGACTAGCCATGAATATTGTGGTCCAAACTAATTTCCAATGTCTTGAGAAAGCTTACTTTAATGCTTATATCAATTGTATGCCTTGGAAGCAATGGCTCGGATTGCTGGCCGAAATCAAATAGCAGGAAGCAATGGCTTGTCTTCTATAGACTTGATCACATGACCTTCACAAGAAGCAGAACCATTCAAGGGAATGGAGGAGATTGGTGGGAACTTCCATGCAAACCCCACAAGGTATTTTACCTTGTTCTATACGCTCTTTTTATCTTATGTATTCCTTGGAAAATGATGGCCACTAAATGCTACTAAATGATTACAAATATTCATAAATAATAAACATATCCAATGGTCATTCCTAGGACTGGAACAATTACAAGTTCACACTCCTCTGTTCCGTTCTATGTTCTCTGTCTCTCTTAAACATTCTATCAAACACTTCAAGGACTACCGGTTTATGCATTTAATTAACCATTTTTTTTTTTGATGAGTGATTTAATTAACCATTTTCCTGTATGGTTTTGGATTAATACTAATAGATTTTAATTCACTAAATCATTCAAAAAGCAGAAGTTTAGATCCGAAGAAAAATGACCTCAAGATACTAAGGATCACATACGTTTCTCAATTATACAACCCTTGGCAGTCAGCAATTCACTGTGCAAAGAAAAAATCTAATATTTTCATTACTTGGAACAGAAATCTCAAACAAAAACTCAATAAAACACAGTAATCAAGAGAATATCGAAATTCATACAAATTAGTAGCAAAAACTAAAGGAAAATAGAAGAGATATAGGCAGAGCATCAAACTGAAATCGAAATTATCATGTTTTTCTAGATATTTGAACAATCCATTAGGCAGAGTCCTTACTATTGCTGTCACTCTCACCCTTGGTTAGCCCCTCTACTTAGCTTTCAATGTCTCCGGCCGCCCCTACAATCGCTTTGCATGCAACTACAATTCTATCTGCAATTATATATGGAGTCACTGTTAGTTGCGACTCAAATAAATATGAAACTAAAGATATGTTTTGGTTGCAAATTTTTTTGGCCCCAACTAAAATAATGTCCTTATAAGACACTTTTCTTGTAGTGAGAGCAGTACTGCTCAGAGATAAGTAAGTGATTAACATAACCCCATTCACTGAGAAGAAAACAATGCTGAGGAAAGCAATGGGAACTTCAACATAATCAAAGAAGGTGAATATTTGGGGCTTCTCCAAAGGAATTTTAGCTGATAGATTTGATTATTGTAGCCACTCGGGCTCTCAAGAACGAAAGTACATTAACCTGCATCCTCTAGAAGGCCAGAAAAGGAATTTCTAATAGTGAATGGTCTTTCTATAGAGTGATCCTTCCAATCCAGCTACAGAGAATACTCTCATAACAATGCTTACGATGGTAGATAACTAACTAGTGATGTGTTTTCGACCGTTTCAAGGGCATTCATCAGCCATGCAGTTTGAATTCAAATGGAGAAAAGTTGGGCTCAAGAAAATCTACTCAAAGCACAAAAGATCTCAAGGCCATACTAGAAAACAGTGATAGATTTCAAGTATAGGAAGCTATTTCATATAAGGAGAGGAATTTCCAAGAGTTTATTCCTTGAGAAAAAAGAAATATTGGAAAATTTAATGAAGAAACCATTGAGAAGCAAGAGCTATTCAGAAGATGGCATAAAATTTGGGTGGTAGATGTAGTCTCATTCCTTTGAAGATATATCTGTAGTGCTCCTAATAGCACCAGATATTGATAAGAGAAGATACAGATGAAGTTCTGCAGCTGTTTCCTGTCAAATCTTTATATGCTTTAGCAATAGTTGTTTTTGGTCATTTTTCTCAGTAGACCATTCAAGAACAATTCATTCCATTGTTTAAAAAAAAAATAAAAATTGCAGAAAAATGACCATACCTAGGATTACAATATCAAAAACAATAATGATATTCTCTAAACTTCATTTCTCAATTCAGCAGATTACTAAGTTATATAAACAAATAACATTACAATATTCAACAAGGAAAAAGAACATAATGTGTCATCAAAAGGACATCAATGGTTGAAGGATCAATCTTATCAAAGTATGGCAAAGCAGCCATGCCTGAGTATGCTGGATGAATTCCACAGTCAAACTATCACCATAGAACATGACCAAAATAGAAACAAACAAATTAAAAACCCAATGTTGAAAAATGGAAGTAAAAAAACTAGCAACCAAAATGTTACAATAATGCATTATGGTATACCAATATGGTTTTCCCTTTATAGGACATGTAGACACAGGAACGGCCCACTTCATTTCCAGCTCCTAGAGGGGTAATAATCAGTTGGTCTCCTTCTCTTGTTAACGAGGTATCTGATCTTTTCAAAGATTGTGGTGGCCCTGTTGAAGCCATTCTTCAGCCGAACAATGCTCCAACCCCTTCAATTAACACCTAAAAAAAAAGATTTAAAAAATAATCTGCTTCATCATAAAATAATACCCAAAAACAAATACATTCCAGCAGACATTTTGTCATGGCAACTCCAGTTATTTTGGTGATTATCTAAGCCTGGGAAAAATAAAATTTTGACTTTCAGCAAAATGACTCTGTACAGGTTGAAATTTACATTTCCGTGAGAAAATCTTCACTCAAAATGACCTAGCTCCCGATTTAAGCTCAAAATTCAAAATCCAACCAGAGAAAGCACAGTTTGTTTTACGAGAAAATTGAGAACCAAAAATTTAAATCTTCAAGCTCCCAGCTCTCATCCCTTTAGAAAAACAACATAAAAACGCAAGATTCACTTCTTTCATTTCCTCTTCTCTCACTTTTTCACTAATCAAACAAAACAACAAACCCATATGTATGAGAAGTAAGAGAAAGAGAGGAGCAAAAGAAACCGCACAAACTATGTTAAGATCGTAAGAGGTGTAATTACACGAGATTTTCAACTCCATTTCACACGAGTGTGTCGGGAACCAAAGAGAGGGGAAAGAAAAAACAAAAACTTCGGAACAAAGAAAGAAAATACGTAAAAAGCTTCGAGAGGGTTAGAGAGCTTACAGTGTACAGTGATTGAGTGACTTCAGAATCTGCAGAGGAAGAAAGTGAGCTAAAAACCCTAATTTTAGAAGACACGAAAAAAATTATTTTTAATTTTTAAAAAATAAAATAAAATAAAACGACCACAGTGGGAGTCGAACCCACGGCCTTCTGATCCGAAGTCAATCTGACTTAAATTTTTGTATATTTAAATATAATTATCACTAAATACATTTTTCAGTTACAAATAAGAATAATTTTAACAATTTTGAATGGTATTTTTTCCTTCACTTTTTTTCCTTCTACTTATTTTTTTCTTAACGCCCTTAAAATTTATAAGAATAAAAACATCATTAAAACAATGAATATGGTAGAGTGTATAAAAGTAGACCTCAAAAAAATAAATCGGGTGTTAATTTTTTATAACTAAACACATTAATTACAACGCAAGAAACTCCGGTCCACACTCAATTGCTCGGGACACCTCTCCTCATGCCTACCTATTTAAACGCCAACCTACACGCCGCAGCTGTGATGAAGTGACCTACAGTAAAATCTAATATTTTTAATATATGATTATTTCAAAAGGGAAAGTGAATTGAGAAAGATAAAAATACATATTTGAATAAATAAAATGTAAATTTTTAAGGTTTTTAAGGAATTTAAAAAAATTATTATGTTTTTATTAAGATTGCTAATTTAGTATATAAGTGTAGTAATACCAAAAATATTATTCTTCACTTAATTCTAATTTTTTTAAAGGCATCAAATTGACAACTTATCAACACCATGCAATACTTTTCTCAAACATTAAAGAAAAATGAAAGTGAGAAGTTTCTCAAGCTTTCCCATTTTGCCCAAAGAGGTGCTTATTTAATATCATGGAAACTTGATATTAACATTAAAATTCATCAATAATAAATGTTTTCTACTTGGAACTTATTTTCCATACAAACAAACAAACAAACATACATACATACAACAGTAATTACATCTGAAACAGAGGTGTCTTCTTCTCTGTCCTGAATTCTCAGATTCTAACTGTTTTTTGTTCCTCGTCTGGACTTTCATGATAAACCATTACTCAATTTTGAAGGTTTGATGAGATAGTTATGTGGTTAGAGCATCAGGAAGATTAGTTGATGATCCAAGAACTTTACCACTTACGTCTGGAAAGCATTCGTGACCGGGCAATGTGGTTACTTTTCCATCTTTGTTCACCTGGATTGGGTACTGCATCAAATGCCCTGTCATCTCTTTGTGTTCTTCAGCTGCATATATCTGCCAGTTAGTTTTGGCAATGCTGTTCACTTTTCTCATACATTCTAGAGTCTCTGGTTGGCAAAAACAATCCTCGAGAACGCCCAGGTGCTCGGCCCAGAGTGACATCCTATAGCCATATACCTGTATCCAAATTACAGAAGATGAATATTGAGATATGAATGCAAATGTTTTTGAAACAATATGAAACCAAAAAAAAATGATATGAAAGCAACCTGGCTGCGGGGATGAGTCTTCTTCCCTGACCATGTGAATGTTGGCTGATAAGCGCCCATGGCAATCTCGGTATCCCTTGAACCATCCAAGGATCTCTGGTTAATATTGGCGGATCCCATCAGGACATATTCATCATCAACTATCATCCCTTTGGCATGGACATAAATCATAAATCTGCGGTACTTTTGAGCTAATCCCTGCAATGAAGAAGAAAAAGAAAAACAGACTCATTGTTTGTCCCTACAGTCATTCAGATTTGATAGCTTTAAGGATCAAAATAAGTGTTTCTCGTTTAAAAATTTGAGTAGGTGAGCTAGAGATAATATTGAAAAATATAGAGAAAAATATGTGAAGAGAAGTGGATAGAAAGCCATATAGTCCACAAACGCTAGGAGTCTCATCAATGAGGAAAAATAGATAAGAAAATCATCTGAGTCTCGCCACCGAGAATTGCAATATTTGGTAAAGAAAAAAGAAAATATTATTAACCAATTAAATTTTTTTACATGGCCTTATTTATAGGCTCACATCTCTAAGAAAATTGAAGTATATTAGGACTCTAATGACCTATTATGACTCTAATTCAATTTGGTTTCTAACTACTAAATCTTAATTTGATTCCAACTACTAGTTTTTAATTTGACTCAAACTATTAATCCTAATTCAATCCTCGATGAACTAATAGAAATTCCCTACCTTAATGAATACGTTAAAGATTCATCCTGTATATGTTAAAGATTCATCCTCATCATAACAATCATAAAATGAAAACAATATTTGAATATTTCTGGCTTGATGTTCAAAACCTGAGGATTAGAGTCCTTCACCTATAATTCAACCATAGATAGCGCTTGATCCTTCTCACTCATGTTGCTTGTTGCCAAATTTTACCAAGGTCCTTGACTCACCTTGTTGTTGTGACACCATGAATATGAATGAAATCACTGTTCGGACTGTTTTTTCACGGACCTTATTAGCTTATGGTTGAACCAACTTAGATCACCTATATTCTCTTGATGATAGACTCATTTACAATTCCATCTTTTCTTGTATTCCCACTTGTTCTATCTTTGTTCAGATAAACTTATTTTTCAAACACGTTGTTTCTTAACAGTCAACATTATGTACCATAAGGCATAACCGTTACAGCTCATCTGATCAAATTTTCCATGTAGTATGAAAGGCCTTCTGTGATACAAAATACTTCAAATTTGCTTCTCTGGTTCATTCATTATGTACTAACAAGATGGAGAAATCCTCCTTGATCTTCACTCATTATGGATAATTAATTAATCTGTGATAACAGAAACCATCACTTTACGTATTTTCTGGCGATAAAAATTTCACGAGTCTCATCCTTACTTGAAGCCTGTAAACTCTGAAGTATCTATCTGATAGTTATAACTTAGAGTTAACTCCTTTATTAACATCAATTAAAACAATATAATCAGCACACTACAAGCCTATGATGCATCTCCCTGAATATACCCAGTAACTTACGTGATGATCAATACAAAAAAGTAAGAGATCAATAGTCGGGATTTCATTTGTCTGTCCTCCAACATTTGTCATACTTCTTACAGACTCATTATCTGTGACTTTGATCACATATTGCTCCAACCTCTCTCTCTTCTGCAACTCAGTACACACTCCTTAGAAACTCTTGCATGCATCCTCAATGTCAATAAGCACTACATGGAAATCTTTCTTATCGCTCAAATTTCTCTTTAATTTATCCAAAAGAAAATATTTCATGGTATATTTCCTGTGGAAACATCAAGTAAAAACTTTGATAATGTATTACCTGCCTTAAAGTTTGCTTTTAAAATCACCACCAAAGTCTTACAACATAACTTGTAAAGCTTAAGATCGCAGATAATTGGTGGAGCTTTATATTCGACCTTCTTTCTCGCATATTATGTTTACGAAAGTGCTTTTCATCCTTTTGTTCTCATGATTAGGGTCTTGTTAACAAATTAGTCCCATACACCGCTACAAAGAAAATCCCATGTTCTACAAACTCCATATTCTCATCTTTCACGATTTTAGACTTCCTATCTCCCTATGTCGTACTAATAAACCCTGTAAGCCTAAAACTAAAAATTCTATAATCCTGACTTCTAATGTAATTTGAATGGTCTGTGACTCATCTTCCTACGCCTTTCTATTACAACCACTTGAATAGGAACTCACTCTTAAAATCTATTTATCAAGGGAACCGAAGTGTGGTTATAAAACCCACAAGGCTGGGCCGTAACTTAGCGATGTAATCTATAACGGTCATAACAATCCATCCTCTTTCAAAACCGACGTCCAAGGAAGTTGGCACTTCGCAGATCCCATCGGTAATAGCCCTCCCACAACACCATAGTGACTTCACTGACCCCACCTGCACAGCCTCCCACACTTCGAGACGGTCATCCCTGGGCGAACGAACCACTTTAATACCACCTGCTAGCAACTTCACTGAAAGTGAGCTCACCCTTAAAAGCTAGCCTTCAAAGGGAGGGAGCCCAAGTGGTTATAAACCCACAAAATCAAGCAAGAATCCTAGCGATTTGGGACTCATAATGGGTCATAACACTCTTCATACCTATCTTACTCATATAAATCATCACAGCCACAAATTTACTTCAATTTTATTTTTGTAGCCTTCTTCAAGATAGTGAATAATTTTCTTAACTTCCATCTTATCTGATGCTACATTATTTTCTTAACATTTTCCTACTGCAAATCTTCCATTCCACCAACAATTTTATCTAAACCTCACCACTTTGCAACCTCTTTGAAAAAACTGTTTATGCATTCCCCAAGCCACAAACTTTACCTTTTATCTTCCTCGATTTAGATCTCTCGTATTGCATATTTTTATGAATTAAATGTCTGGGATTCAACTTATTCATAAAACTTTTCAACATTCATATCTCAAGTTCATCTCCAATCCCTCTTGATGAAGATTTACTCCAAAGGGTAAACAAGTTTTAAGATTATGTAGAAGTTTGTATAAAAAAAATAAATAAATAAAGGATGTTTTTCCTCGTTCGTTGGGAGCCGAGGCTTCCGATCGACCTTACCCTTAGACATAACTTTCTAATCCACGGACTGGCAAAATCACTAATAATGCATAGGTGACAGATCCACCAAAATGGCAAATGAAAAACAAAGTAGTAGTCATGCAAGAAAAATATCCAACCCACATCCTCTAACGCCGGGAGTAAAGATAACCACAATACACAGAAAAGGATGTTTGTTTAACCCGCCAAAAAGAATTTCGCACGGCAAAGACTATTGAACACCTTCCTCGGCCACATCGGTATCACTATATAGACACGTAAAATGTTCATATGCACCGATTGCTACAAATTTTTAAGGCCACCCAGGAATTGTTAAATATCTACACTGCCACACAAATAGAATGTAATTAGAAACATAGAAGAGAATGAATTTTTAAAAGCATGAATTAGAAACAAAGATTTCAAGGAAATTTTGAATAAGCATCTATCGGGCTCAGAGAGGAGTGTAAGAATACACCTAATTATTATAATCACGCCGAAAATAGAGAAGAAGCAAGGAAGAAAAAGAGAGTAGCTGGAAATATTATTTACATGTGCAAAATGTCAAAATTTTGATGGTAAAATAGAAATAGCAACCCAAAAATCCTCGAATTCTTGGAAAAGAAAAAAACCAAATAAATCTTCATGCACATATTTTAAAGGTGCGAGGCACACCCAGCACAAAAGCCTCCTCTCGAGCTTAGGGCGCTACACGTGAACAAGGCACGCACAGTGAAGTGAAATGTGACCCCGGATGCACATTATTTTTATAAAATATGATTGAGAATCTAATTAGATTAAAAAAAAATTAACATTCCTAACATTTAAAAGCAACATTCAATATAAAAGGTAAAGAAATTATATGAATATTAATATATATAATTAGAAATTTCAAGAGTAAAGTGTTGAAATTAAAGTACGCAAGGTGCGCCTTTTAAGCGTGTTCATGCATTCGAATTATCAATAGTAGATAAGATTTTCATGTATCTCTACTCGAGCGATGTGAAGAAATTTCATCAACATCATATTTAGGTTGTCCATTATTGCACACCAAGCTAATAACTTCCTAAAATTTAGGATCTGTACACGTGGAGAGACGGATGTCAGACCATGAATTACAAATAAATGACCCGTCAGTACATATGAGGCTATAACCCATCTCAAATGCGGCCCCATAGAGATAGATCAACATCACGTAGATATATTATTAGGGAATGAACAAACAAGAAACTTAGTGAGACAAAATTGAGATTTCTACTTAACCAAAGCTCAGCTCTTGTTAAGATGCCAATTTGACCCAAAAATTGAAATTGCGATGCATATCAAGCTAACATGAGTTATATTAGCAAGTAGACGAGATACTTGAATTATTCTTTAGGAACTTGAAACGGTAAAATAGATAACATTTTTGAAATAAATATCAAGATAATAAAATCACCTTCATGTTTTTACTCGAGGTTTTGTAAATTTGGTAGTAGAATGTCTCGATAGTCACGACAAGCTACGCGACAGGACATGAGAATTAGCGGGGATGATGACAAGGCGCATGTCGCTTACGCATTTTTGTATGATGGCCAATAATATGCGAGATCCGAGAAATCACTACGGTTCTCTATGTAAGCGAAGTGTTCTTGCCGATCTATAGCTTTCACATAAGCGACATGTATGCTCTTATCTATTTTCAAATTCTTTCCCTGAAGCAAAGATTACGCAAGCAAAGGGGGTGATAGAAAAGCCATTTTACTAGTATAAAGTCAACTAACATAAACTGATTGAAATTAATTTAGTGGATCACAGAACTCCGCGGAATTAACGAGGATTACATAAGGCGTAGTCTTTGTGCCCTCGGCATCCTAAACAAGCTTTAGAGATCCCTCACATATCTGAGATCAATTGTGAAATACCTAGTAAAGAAAGTGAAACAATATTGAGAATGTAGTGGCTTTGTTTTTCCATCTCCCAGAATAAGTAATATGGGTAAGTAATTTGATCTTCAAAGTAACTGGTATTTTTGTACCTACACATGTCAATTCTACGGATCGTCTTCGATGTACTTAGGAAGCATGATCACCCGATGGGACTGGGGAGGGAGTGATTATCCATGAAATGCGATTACAGCTTTATCAAAGCATCTTCATGCCCGATGTGCTTGACCTTTTTAAGCTGAAATCGAGCCATTTTCTTGCTTTTCTCCATCTTTCATTTAAAGTTACGTATTGTATTATATCGTTTGCGGACCCGAACTTTAAAGTGTAATTCATGCCATAGTTTGCCTCGGACCACGGGCACGGGCGTACACATATTACCGGGAACACAAGCTATCAAAGCAAATGTATTGGAATATAATTTCCTTTAATCACGTACTCCCGAACACCTTTTTCATCGGGAAGAAAACTAAGACATGAAAGAAAGCAAAGTAACATTTAGAGGATACACATGATGAGCAGTCGGTAGCAACAAAGATATATCGGTAACACATTAGACATTGCAATCCGTTTTCCTATAAAGCGAAGGAAGCCTATGAAATAAAGCATCCGAAAGTCTACTATTATTAGGCTTAGTCATCGATTTGAAATAAGTGATGGCATAAAATGCATGCCTTGCATCTGTATTTGCGTTCATTAATTATCAAATTGAATAATTATTTGAAACTCATCGGTTGAATCAACTAGAGGATTCCATTTAACTGAGGTAGTCTTGATCTAATTACAATCTTTTCGCAAAACTCATAAATGCTTCTCGAACTTACATTACAACTTACGAATATGAATTACAACTATAGGTCTTTGTATGTAGGTTTTTCAACATTCCCAGAAACTACAATACGATAAATGACTTCTAAACATCATTCATAGTGATGTTCGGGGGCCCCATCTCTATCTTATCTTGGTTTTAAATGATTTGTGAGTTTTATCCATGATTGCACACGCACCACATGGTTACTTGCTAGACAAAATGCGAAGCTACCCTCCCATCCAGAAAATTTTCATAAAATAGTTGCAACTCATTTTCAAACAAAAATACAAGTTTTGAGTTGATAATGGAAAGAGTATTCCAATTCAATTTCTTGACTTATATTCTTGAAAATGGCAACATATATTTTCTTTGTGCAATAACGAGACCTTACGAATGGGGTGGCCCGAAAGAAGAATTAACATCTTTTAGAAGCAGGGAAGAGGCTCTAATGTTCACAAAAAAACATCCAAAAAGTCCATTTTGAACCATCGTATTATAACAACCACACATTTGATCGAGTAGCCTTAAAGATTCTAGATATAAAAGTCAATCGATATCTTCGACTATGATTCCCTTTGGATCTTCTACACTAAAAATATTTGAGTATGTTGCTTATGTTCATGTACAAAGTAAAGAGAGGTCAATTGTATCTAAAACTCTTATGCGTATGTTCTTTGATTATTCTCCAACTCATAAAGATTTGAGTATTTTCACCTCGATCAGAAAAAATATATCCACGGTAGGTGTTAAATCTTTTGAGAACCTTCCATTGTTTATTAGGACAACTCTTTGAGAGAATTCAAAGTTAAAGATTTGAAGCATCATTGTATCCTAACCTAGTCCGATTTACTCTACTATAAATAAATCTCATCAATGACCACAAATTGAGCCTATAACTCATAGAATGATGTTGGTAACAAAATGAATGAAGTTGTTGGAATTCTATAAACTCCCTTGGTATACTCGAGAAGAAGAAGGGAGAAGTGTGATAAATCCATGTTAAGGAAAGGACGGCCAGAAGGATGGTTGCTTATACTCAAAATAGGTAGAATTGAGGATTCCTATTTGTATGATGTAAAAGAGAGGAACAAGGAATAAAGTTTATAACGAAAAGAATTAAATTAAAAAAGAAAAAAGAAACAACAAAGAGGCGAGCCTTGGTCTACCACCACCAAGGCCTTCTACATAGTGGCGAGCTAGGACGTGACTTCAATTTTGGAGAAGGCTTAGGATTATTCTTCCCTCTCTTTTAATCGCAAAATTATTTCTTCCATTTCCCTCTTTAAATGTTGTTTTTAAACATGAGAAAAAGACACTTAGGATGCGAGATGAAAGGGGTTGTAAACTGATTTTTATAAAAAAAATTGAGTGAGATTTACTAGCTATATGATTTGAAAATACAAGCATTAGCTTTAGTGTAATGGTTAAAGCTTTGCTTTCAAGGGGGCATCCTTAGTTACAAGTTTCAATCCCTTGGTTGTTGGACATAGGAAATTTTTTATTTTACAATTTCAGGGGGCTGCTGCTCCCGGGCTTATGCTAACTCCTCTGCTGCTTCTACAAGTCTCATCATTGAGTGTAACATATGCAATAATTAAAAAAAAAAAACTAGTACACTATTAATATCAATTCGTTTTTGATTTATATTGATTAACTATTTATAAGTTTCTCTAGAAATTTGAAGTTTATTAGGATACCAATGATCTTTTATGATTCTAATTCTAATTATGTTATAATCTAATCGGCTAATCCTAATCTGACTCCAAATAGTGATCTATTTAATGCGACTCATACTAACTCTAATTTAGTTCCAACTAATATTAATTCCAATTAAAGTTTATCCATATCTTTTCTTTCCTTTCTTGAATATAATTTACTATATTTTCCCACAATCATCCTACCTTTTTCCTAGTGAATCGATTCCATCTCCAAAGGTATTATTTTCAATCCTTCATCTCGATCAAATTCTTTAATAAAATCTAGACTTGGATGCTCCCATTACTTGATAGGAGCAGGTGTTAGAGCCAGCACTAAATATCCTACAGCCTACTTTGTCTCCTCTGAGTCGTATTGGCCTTTACATTTGCTTTGTCATAAAATAATAATAATAATAAAATCAGCCCTGAAAATGTACAAGAAACTCTAGGAAATCCAAAATATGGAAACATTGTGTTTGTGGAAATGAGGGCACTCCATAAGAGTGAAAGATGGGAAGTGGACGATTTGCCTAGTGGAAAGAAGCAGTGGGATGCAAATGGGTTTGAGAATCCCATATAAAACCAATAGCTCTATTGAGAGATGCAAGATGAGATTAGTAGCTAAAAGGAAAAAACTCGGAAATTTTGTTAATGGTTATCAATTTGCTCGATGACTAAGATGAATTCAATTACAATCCTTTTATCTCTACCGGCTAATTTTGTTGGAACTTATTTCTATTCGATATTAAAATTCCTTTTTCATGGGAAGTTAGAGGAGGAAGTGTATATGGATTTTCGACTAGGAAATCCCGGTAAAGAAAGTGTGTGCAAACTAAAAGAAAATCATTTATGGTCCCTAGGGCTTGGTTTAAGCCATTTACTAAGTCATTAAAGAAATATGGCTTTTCGGAGAAAACCCGAGGAGACCGCACACTATATTTAATTTTACCATTCATGAAAATGAACATTTCCCATTGTCTATGTAAACGATATAATTGTTGTAGTTTACAATTTTAAGGAAATTCAAGTTTAAGGAATACACTTGATGAAGAATTTGATAGAAAGGTGTGGGGACCACGAGATATTTTCTTAGCATGGAAGAAGCAAGAACCCGAGCATTGCATGACTGTTTGCAAAGAAAGCATGCATTTATGATATTTACAAAAGAAAGCATCTATTTAAATGTAGAAAATAAACTAAGATAACAAGATGCAAACTTTATGTACCATACAGATCCTAACCACAAACAAGGAGCGGAGATTAAGGAGATTCAATAGACAACGGTGGGCATCAAAGACATGTAAGAGAGCATTTCCAGAGCTACGGCTAGACATAGCCTATACTATGAATATTCAGTATTGACTTAAGCACTCTGAGACCCAGCTAAAAGTTTTATGCAGGCGAGTTGAAAGGATTCTTAAGCTACCTTAAAGCCACACCAAGTAAGGGTCTTTTTTCTTTTTCCTTTTTCTTTTTTTTTTTTTCAGGAAGAACGACCGTCTTCTAATGGAAGTTTATGGAGTACGGGAGCGGGGTGATTCGGTCGATAATAGAAGATCAACTATAGGTTATGGTGCTATAGTTTGGAACATGATGTAATTAAGTAGCGGCAAAGGGTATGGTTGAGCTACAAAAGTAAACATCGGGAGTATTTTGGAACCAAAAAAAGTTAATATGCAAAATCAAAGTCGAGCATTTATTGCACCTTATCTCCTTTATTCTTAAAATATGTTAAAAATAAAATTTTTGTGCATATGTAATATCTTAGTTTTAATTATTTCTCATATCCCCATATAATCATTCTAAAACAATTAAGGAAACAAGAAGACAATTAAAGAAAATAAATCAAAAAAATAATCTAAAAATACATTATTTTATACACATTCTTTCCTTTTCCTCCCTTCTATTTTTTTCCATGTTATATTACAACGTTGTGCTATTCTATTCTTACAAGGACTCGAGCTTAAACATCGATCACTCTATTCTCTTACAAATTACCCAGACACCTGTTCGCGCTTTTCATTCTGCTTGAGACAAACCTCGAGGGCCACTTAAGTCTGTATTATATATAAATATTTAAATTAAGACATTAATTTATGATGAATCAACTCATCCATGAAATTGATCCACCGAATAACAATATCTCCTACACATAATTTAAATCATCGCTCTAAACATGAACATAAAAATGGAATCTTTTGAGTAAATAGAAGTTATGAAACCCATCAATACTAAATTTGCTACATAGTATCTCGAATAGAGCCTTGACAACCATCACAAATAATATATGACAATTAATATAGTTGTCCTTTTCTTAATTAAATCAAACTTACATAATATATCACTTTAAAATTTAATACTTTCATAGAAAAGAAACTAACAATTATTTTTTATTACAATTTTGAATAGAAGTAACGGTCACCAAATTGCCTAGAAAAGAAAACAAACACATAAACCCTAGATAGAGGCGAGCAATAAGCAAGGTGGTTTTGTTGATCATGGGTGGTCGCATTTATCCGTAGCCGAGGTTTCCATGCTCCTGAAAGCTCCATTGTGCTCAAAATTAGGGTGCGAGAGAAAATTAATAAGAGCTCAATCTCATCTTAAAGAAGAATACACTCATCGCGAGATCTAGCATTAGCATCAAACAATAAAACACAACCAGCGACAATATTGTTCACATGCTTCACTAATCGCATTCGGGTTATTCATTGATAATCATAATTTCGAGGAGATAGCTACGTTCCCAGTGATATAATGCATTTGTGAAATAAGGCCAAAGCGAATCGGGAAGAGGAAAATCTCTTTTCTTGTTACCACATATAAGGTCTGAGAAAGAAATCAATGTTAAATATTTTCCTAAACTAAGCAAGCTAATTACAACGACTAAATATTGATTGATACCAGAACTTCCAACCTCGAAATTCAGAATTAATCGGAAGAAGTCGGAAATATAGAAAACTGAGGGAAGGAGCTAAAGACAAGGATAGAGGATTGAGAACTGCGACATTTGGATCCGTGGAATGCTACTCACCCCTTTCCTTAAGGCTTTCGTTTCGCTCTCTGGCATTCCCTTTGTTTTATCAAGATCGCCCGCCATCTACACTTATCACCGGTTTCCGTTTACCTCAAACGGAGAAGCAAGGGTGCATGGATAACCTTTTACGCTTTCTTCGCATTTCTTCTTCGATTTTGCTAGCCTCTTCGAGTTCAAGCTTTGCTACCTTGGGGATCTCACGACCCGTGTTTAAAGCCAGCCACGGCCAGTCGAAACCATGTCGGTAATAGGATCGATCTCCGGTCTGATGAAATGTGCTTCTACGACTCATACTTCACTTGTCAGCCAGTTCATGGACACCAAAGCTCGACCCTCCAGTTCTTCGTCGCAATGACTCGCACTCTCAAATATACGCTTCAACCTATGCTTGATACACAGGCACCGGTGTAAGCAATAGTAATCCCCTCTAGGAGATATTTGGTGTGGATAAACTGCGAAGACATGTGGAGTCATCAAGTGCCATTATCGATAAGTGAGCGCTTTCTTTACCGGTAAACCAGCGAGTTTCACGGAGCTTGAGGTCTTTTCCAGCCGACCTCGATGGTTTCCATTTCACCGAGTTGAAACGTCTGACCCAGGTGTGAGTTCTTTGGGAAATAATTTTTTGGTGTTGCGATTCGATAAGTGGGTGATAAACACGTTTGAACCTCCCCATCTCATTTCACGGATGAAGATCTAAAGCGGTAATACTTGCACTCGAGTGAATCCTATGATTCGGGTAAGAATGTCTATGGTAGAAAGATATAAGTAAGAATGAGGTAGTAGATGTTTACTAACGATTATTAATTTCTAAATAAAAACCCAGATAGAGCATTAGAGCAAGCTGAAGGTGCAATAAATGGATCTAAGCTAATCGTGATACATGGACCATTTCGAACCTTGAAAGGAAGTGCGAAGGATTAGGAAATCAAAGCATTTCGTCTGTTAAATCTTGTTCATTTGTTCCAAATCAGTTTTTCCAGCGGAATAAAAGTACTCATTTAAGGCTTCAAAGGAATAGCATTAGCCAAAAATTGCAGAACAGAAAATAAAAAAGATTAAAAAACCCAAGTCTAAGTCCTTACAACCAATAAGGAAACAGATGCACTTAGATTAGCTTCAAAATTAGTTCGGACAATGAAAAGAAATTAGAAACTATTACTGATCTCAAAGGGGAGAATGAAACATACATCTACAATAAAATCAACTCACCTCGAATTTTATCCATGGAGGCGAAGAATGTCTTGTTCATCATATAGCATATCTTGGCTGAAACATTTTCTCACTTTCACATACTGAATAGCAACTTGTAGATAGCCTTTGTTGCATGTGTCATAAAACTACGCCCTTTGGATGTGGTCTAATGAACAAATTAAAATATTTTAGCTAAATTTATAGGCAAAGTAATAGCATAAATTTTAATTAAATAAATGCAAAGCTGACCTTCTCAGAAATGCGGAAGGGATACGACATGATCAGAGAAAGATGCACGAAATGCAACACATTACAAATATAGTAAAGTGGAAACATCTAAAAGAGCAGGGAACATTAATTTTACATGAAAGTAGAGTAGATAACCAAAAAGGAAAACTGAAGATGAAAGTTCTAAAAAGTTTCAAGATTGACAAAAGTTCATTAACAAGACAAGACATGCAAGATACTGAATGAAATGATCATTAAGAGCATATGGTGCTACATACCACACATTAAGAGCCTTTCAGATAAGTATGAGATTAACATAAGCCCATTCTTGAGAAGAAAACAATGCGAGGAAAATTTGTGAAACCATGGAAAATTCAAATTTTTAGAAGGAAGGGTAAAATAGTAATTTCGATTAGAGAGAAAATCGGAATTTTTAGATATCGGATGGCCGAAGCGAATTCTCAGGTTGAAATCGTCTCGCGAGAAATCTAGCTACATCGAATTTAGTTGGATTAAGAACGTTTGGAATTTCACGTTTTTCGAGAGGCGTAAAGTGTCGGATGACACATGGCGTAGTTTAGGGGATGTGCACATGGCACTGAGGGTGACACATGGCAAGATCATGTAGTGCACTTGAATGTGTGGCTCCTGATTAGCCACATGAAAGATGACGATAAAGGAAATAAAGAAATAAAAGGAAACAAGGAGGAAAACATGGACCACATAAGTGGTATGAGGAAAGGGGAGGAAGTTTCGCCAGCGCATGCACGATCGGTCGTCTGAAATCCAAGAGGGGGAGAAAAAAAAAAGCAAAGAAAAAGGAAAAGAAGGAGGAACAAACAAAAAGCCGGTTCATGGGAAAGAAAAGGAGAAAGGAGAAAGAGGGGTGAGGATTTCCGGCTTCGATGGTGAAGTCGACGGTCCAGAAGGCCCAAAGTTGGTACACCTTGGCCTTGATCTGTAATGTGGACACCAAAAACTTGGTTTAGAAGGCCAGAAGCACGTAAGGTAGAGAATTTTTCTACTCGGTTTATTTTAAACCCTAAAGGCACTTATAATGGTATAGGTACATCCCATGGGGAGTTCATGAGGAAAGCGCTATTATTTAGTTCCAAAACTTAAGGACTAAATGGTAGAGGATTTACATGACCGGTTTCACGGTCAGGCGGCGTGTGAGTTGGGGTTTATTGGAAACTAAAGTTTCCAAGTTTTTGTGTGTTGTGTTTCATGATGTGTGGATGTTTGGAACCAAAGCGATTAAGTGTTTGTGAAGGGCGGAAACAGGGTACCACATTGGAAAGGAGTCTAAGATTGTGACCTTGTTGTGTGTTGTGCCATGAATAACATCTTGTGAAAAGTATCATGTTAGTATATGCTATTTGATGTATTAACATGGATTGCATGGATCTCAATTATAATTATCCGCTGGTATGTAAATGTTTCATGTAGCACTGTATATTATGTAACATGAAGGAAAATGCATTGGCGTCGTGTATTCGTATCTTGCGGTCGCGTCGCATCAAGTCGGGTGTGGGTGCATGGTAGTGTGAAACCGAAAAGTCAGTTTCCTATGGAATGATAAGCGGTAATTTGGGGTTGATCTGTCCGAATTTTTCTAGATCTCGGTTCTGTGAAAGCGGACTTCCGCAGTTAAAATTAAGTCTGGCAGAAATCGCTGCCGCGTCAATTTGTTCGGTGGGAAGCGGTGAGGAATTTTACGTTTTTCGAAGGCTGACCAATTAGTCACGGACACTGGCACATTTAGTGGCAAATCACGTGTCATGTCTGAGAGTTCTTCAAACATGAGCTGGGGAGTATGGGCCGTGAGTGGACACATGGCATGATGCCATTGGAGGAGAAAATCGAAGTAGAGGGATAAGTGGATAAGGAAATCGGAGTCGCGATGATAGGCGACATGTGGCGTGAGAGGGCAGTGTACGGCTGACCTACCACGAAGCGGATTTGGGAGAAGAAGGAAAAAGGGAGGGAAAAAGAAAGAAGGTTTTTTAGAGAGAGGTATCTACCTTCTCTTACAGATTCCCGACCCGTTCGGACCGTCGGTTCTACGTCGAAGAAAGAGGAGAAGGATGGAGTACACGTTGCAGAGCTACGCGTGGACAGGTTGTGTGGAGTTTCGGCAACTTGGGGTGGGGATCTTACTCCTACTTGTTTTATTCTTTGGCTAAGGGTCATTTTAATGGATGAATTTGCTAAGGCACGGATGGCCCAGTGTTTTTCGATTAAGATTTGGACAGTGAAGAAATCCACTGAAGTGGTTTTGGACAGGTCCACGAGGACTGTTTGTGTGAAACGTGTGTGATGTTGCGTGTGCTTAGCGAGTGAATAATATGCGATTGTGATTTTGTGGGCGGGTTCAGAGATGAATTGCCGAGTTGTATATTAGCTCATGTAGGCTAATTTTATGTGTGTTATGAATAAATAGCATGTGGTTAGTAAGTGAATTTTGTTGCTCTGCGCGATTGATATATTAGCATGTGTTGTATGTTTTACTTGAATGTTGAGTGTAAATTCACATGTGACTTAGGTGGGAAAATGCTTGATAGGAAAATTTCACTCGCCGAGCATTGCTCCTGTCGAGGGAAAAACTATTTAGTCTGAAAACTGGGGATGGGACGCTCAGAGGCCTTAGGCGAAATGGCCTAGTATGGCGCATCTTGTATTTTTGTAAAATTACAGGCGAGAGACCCGGAGTTTTTGGATAAATTGTAATCAAAATAATTTGAGGTCAAATTCTTTTAGGTATAAAATATATATTTTGATGAGTATGGATAATGGGCCTAGTGGCCATTTTACTCTCGTGCAGTCTCGCATGATGTAGAGGCGCGATTCTGCGAGGTTGACGGTGGTCAACGGGACCGGTTGGGCGTCATAGCAGTATGAGCATGGGTATCACGAATACCTAGAGACTCGATGGAAAGCAGTTGATCATGCATCCATTGTGCATTTTGATAAATTAATTGTGATGTATGTTTGGTGTGGCAATTATATCGCCATTAAATCGCCATCTGAAGGGAAAATGTAGAACACTAAAGGTGAGAAAATAAAACCCCCAAGGTTCGAGAATTATCATTACGAAGGCAGTCAGAAATGAAAAATAATAATAATAATAATTTTCTGGACAATCGTTCCAGTTTTTGAACATGAACAGAGTGTGTTTTGTGGAATTCTGGAAGATTATTCCAGTTTTTGCACAAGGAAAAGGGCTAAAATTAAACTTTTAAAATTTTGAGTTGTAAAAATTGCAATTGTTTAGGCTCTGCACCTTAGAGGTGGCGGGAAGAATTTGCTGGAGGAATTTGAAAATATATATATATATATATATATATATATATATATATATATATATATATATATATATATTATATATATCTGAATAGAAGGCTGGAATGACTCTTTATGAGCTCTAGCAGATTATGAAGGCTGATTGGGGTGATGACCGGTGAGAGGCGCCCCAGTCTGTGAGGGCGACGGTATCACGCGCGTGTGCGGCAGTCTTAGGCGCACCCCCGACACCTTTGGGCAACACGGCGCGACAGGCGGGTTGGGACTAAATAGTCCTTCGTCGTGACATGAATTTCAAGTCGTGACATGGGCTGGACAGTTTGAGGTCGCGACTTAGCTTTGAGGTTGCAACCTGGTTTAGTCTTGGGAGGTTCGCGTGAGGTTTGGCTGCGGGTAGAATACGGGTGCGACTAGATTGAGGTCACGACGGGGGGTTGGAAGCCTTAGGGAACAGCAACAGATTCGCCAACACGGAATTTTGCATGTGACACGGAATTTGGGCTTGGTAAGACACAGGGTTGCGACTAGAAAAGGGTCGTTGTAGGTTAGGGCCCGGTTGAGGTCGCGACTGGTTTGGTTGAAGCGAGGTCGCGACCCGGAAGTTGGCGTCGCGACCTGGCTGGGCTGGCGACCTGCTTTTGAGGCGTCCTTGAGGGACCGCCAGCCGTGAGGTCGCGACCAGGTTTTGGTCGCGACGGCTGGTGAGTGGGGTCATGACCCCATTTTGGGGTCGCGACTGGTTTGTTGATTGGCGAGCTTGAGTAGCGACCCAGTTTTGGTCGCGACACAGTTGACCACTGCAGGTGCGACTGAATTGAAGTCGCGACACGGCCTAGTGTTGGATTGAATTTAGTGTCACGACTTGGGCTTTGGGTCACGATAAGTTGTGTGGGAGTATTCTTGTATGACCTTGTGCCTGGCTCACGGGGCGTGCACGTGGTGTGCGCGCGACACAGGTTCTATGTGTGCGCCTTTGTGCGCCTGACCAGTTTTGTGACGATTACCTTTGTTGGATCACTGTTCATGGACACTGTTCACAGGGATTCCAAAAAAAAAAAAAAAACAATGAAGACAATGTTCGAGGAATCTTGAGATGAATTTCGATTTAAATTGAGTCGAAACACAGCAAATAAGCTGTTTCCCCGACAACCACTTGTACAAAAAAAACACTTGGCAGTAGACATAATTTGAAATCAACTATTTAAAAAAACATGATGAAATCAAAGCCACTAAGGTTTCAAGAATGTACAAGTTCCCGATAAGCAATGAAGACATGTGAAATAAAATTTGACATTATTAATTACAAAGGTTAGCGACTCCTATAAACATGTAAAACCCGGGGAATCGAAACCAGAAGAGTAATAATAAGCTTATTTTACCTCGACTATGAACATTTCATGATAACTGGTTTGTGAAAATACCCATGAAAACTAAGTGTTCAAATCATGGATGCAAAATAGAAACTGGAGATAGCATTAGCTTTTCCTTGAGGCTTGACTTGAGCTAGAAAGGATTGGGTTGAGTTTTGGGAGGTTCCAGGTTCAAGACCTGGCCAGGCGATCATGTCGTGTATAAAGATATTTTTTCAGAAAAAGGAAAACTGGGAGCTAGCATTGGAACTTTGCAGAGATTGGGAGCATACTTTGGAATGGGAGCCAAACTTGACCAGACTGGGGACACACTTGAGCAGGACCAGGTCTTAAGCACATTTGGACTACATGAAACATATAGTCTGAACTGTGGTATTAGTATATCATTAATTCAAAACATTGCCATATAGTCATAACACATATTATACAAACCCAAAAGAATTCAGGCTGTGTGAGGGGTCAATTTATGGGCTGGCACACTCCATATAGGAGGTTTCAGCCACTAAGGTCCAAACTGCATCATGGCTGTGCTATGAGTTGCTTCCTTTAATCAGGCAACAACAATAACAGGTTCTAATAAAAATGTTTCTACAGATTCAGTAGTGAAAAGAATGCTGCAGGTAAAATTACAGGTCACAAAGGCACACAGGCATTATTTTACAGACTGAGTCAATAAATTATACACACACAACATGTTCTTCATTAAAAGAGTGTACTTGATTTATCAGGTAAATAATGAAGTCTTTCATTCTTATACCGACAAACTCCAGTTTTGAAGTACAAAAGGACAGTGAAGTTTTATCCTGCCACATAACTATTTATTGAGCCTAACAATCTTCTGCCGTGAAAAAATATAAATACCTGTGCAAGCAGCAGAGGATCCATCAGCCATAAAAAGGAAATAGCAATAATGAAAAATAGAATGATAGAAGTCAACCTGAGTTCCAAAGTTTGGGGTTTGTTCTGACACCTCTGCAAGTGCCCCTTGGGATGAAATTACTGATGCATTGCAATCAGAAAATGCTTCAGATTGAGGGGAGGAAAGGAGAGGATTTGATGTGGGTCTATTGGTATCCTATGAAGAAAACATTAGAGTTTAGAATTCAAATTCTTCCACAACTACAAGGAGCACACACCCCATAAAGTAATCTAGGCAACAACCATACATATAGAACAGATGTAGGACTACCTCCTGTGTGTTATGCTGATCTGCATCTTTCTTTGAAAATCTGACCCTTTCCACTGCCAGCAGTATCTCATTCCTTGAGCTATTAAGCCTTCTTCATATTCCCTAATCATATGTCATCATTCAACTATTCTCATTGTCAACAAGTAGCTAGACAAGTACTCAGTATGCTGTGTAACTCAGAACTAAGAAAAGTGTTTCAAAAATACTATACAAGCAATCCCAATATGTATTAAAAGGCCTACTAGTATATAACTAGAGTAGACATACACTAGAATTCAAATTTCAATTCCTGTCCTTTCATACTTTAACAACACACCAAAACAAATTTAAAGTAATTCTCACAAAATTTCTGTCTACTAACAATGCTTGCTTTGAAAAACGAGGCCACATCACATTTATGCTTTCATTAGAGTTACTTTTCAGATACTACAAATATTTTTGCAGTCAAGAGGAAGATAGTACTTTTTTAAATACTATGCAAACAGTCTTCTACATGTACAATGTCATGAATTAAAATCTCAGAGTTTCCTCACTGAACTACTTATGACCAAACATAAACATAAAGCAGAATTTCAATTTGCTAATATACTATATTGCTGCTGAGAAAAAGATAAGTCACTCCAAAATGCTAAACAAACAGTCTTAATCCTCAACGATGCGAATATAAGCACATAAATCTGCAAAAATGACCTTACATCTTGACTATCTGATTTCTCTCAATTTATCCCTCTTCTATAACAACCAAACACAATTTAAAGCAAATTTTCACACTGGTAAACTTCAAATATGCATTTTTCTGCTGTGGTAACCAATTAGAGTGCTTCTATTGCTATAACACTACATCCCATAAAGCTTCGAGTCCAATTCAGTCATCAATATTCCAGTTTCTCTCTTTTTCCCTTCTCAGCAACTTAAACACAGTCTGTTATATTAACATGCAAACAACACAAAAATATAAGTTTTCAAAGCAAGAAAAACGAAAAAATTTTATTTAAAAAACAACCTATGTCCCAAGCAAACACACAGTATGTGTACCTCTATTCATGTATCAGAACATAAGCTACAAAGCTAGAGCAAAAAAAGAGTAAAGAACACAAGCACCATATTTATTCTTTCCATAAAATGCTACTCCATCCTCTACCATATCTCCCTCTCTTCTCTGCCTCTCAAGCCATACCTATACTCATCATAAAAGCCACAAATCTCTCTCATTCTCAAACACTCTTCCTCTCTATCAGCCTCAGTCTCTCATATATAAGATAAGCTAGCAACGCCTCCTCTTCTTCCCTTAACACTCAACTTTGCCGCCACCGTCCTCTGCCAACTACTCTTTTGCTTCTTCACACCTTTCTCTTCTCCTTCAAACTCATGCTCTGGTTCTCCATTCTCTGATTCTCTATAATTCCTAGTCTCAGTACATCTTATTCTCCATTTTCCATGAATTCCACAAGGGTTCATTGCCCAATCCACTAGGAGTTTAGAGCTTCAGATTGATTCCATGAGAGTAAAAAATTTGAGTGATCGCGTCGGAACTCCTCAAGTTTCGAACTTAGAGAAATTGGCTTAAAAGGAAAAAAAAGGAAAGTTACTTTCAAAATTAACTTTTACATTTATAACTAGCAAATATGCCTATTTTGACTAAAGATACCACTAAACATGCCACATCACCCAAATTGAGCCCCTTCTCTCTTGTTTTCATTCCTTGGAGAGCTATAAGTTTCTCCTTAAACTTTCAAAAATATAGACGAGTTCTATTTTTCTTTATTATAACTCAAGAATCCCAAATGGTATCCTTCGCACTTAATCTTTATTTTTGTTCTTCTTTTAAGACGTCTCGAGTTAAGAAGAATAACTTATGTCGAGATGTTGAAGAATAAGTGATTCAATGTCCTCAAATTTAACTCGATTTCTTCCAATATTATTTCTTTGTTGTTGGCGGCACTTGAATGAAACTTTAAAAATGTTAAAGTGAGTTTTAACACATTTTTGCGATATTAGACAAAGCATCGTTAAGGCTGTGTTAAATAAACTGAAGGAACAAATTAATTTTAACGTAGTTTTTATCGTATTGGACTTAACTAATAATTTATATTTAAATAAACTTGAAGAAGTTAGAGTGTCAAGGTTTGTAACTCGATAAGCATTGGGTGGAAACTGTAGTATATTTGAACGAACTTGGTATCAAATATTGGACTTAACCATTGTAACAAAGTAGTTATTTAGTATCAAATCTAAAATAGAGTGAAAGAGCTACAAACGTGAGAATAAAATGAATAAGAAAGAAAGAAAATGTAGAAAAAATTTGAGAAATGAGGAAGTAATTTGTCATATATTGGTTAAATGAGTAAATTTGTCCAAAGTATGTGTTTTATCTTTATTTTTTGGGTTTTAACAAAGGGGTTAGGGTATAATATCATTTCGCACAGCCCTTGTCAAATGTTACCTAACAATAAAGATAAAAGCAAATCATTTGACAAATTTACCCTCTAAGCTACCATATGACAGCCTCTGTTACTATCAAACTTCCTCTATTTATTTCATTTCATGACTATTCTCAACATTTGTGGCACTATAACACTGTTCTCTTACAGATTTGATATAATATCCCTTGTATAATGGATGATCAAATATTTGATAACAAACGATTCAAATATGGTTAATCAAATCTAAAATGATTATAATAAGCTAAAGTTTGTTGGAGAATATAATAACGATGGTTAAGTCGACAAATATAAAAGTTAACATTGAAACATAAACTTGACACCCAGGATTTGTTCAAATATAACAATGATGGTTTAAGTCTGACATGTATAGAAGCGTGTTTAGAAACACGAACACTTGCGAGTTTGTTTAGATGCTAAATTACTTGATGGTTAAGTGAGATATTAGAAATGTGTTAAAAACTTTGAGCAGGTGTTGTTTTTGACTTATCTGGAAAATTAAATAAACTTTGATGTCATTGTTTATTTTTAAATTTTCACGACTTATTATTGAAATTTTTTTAAAAGTTGAGATAGAAAAGTGAAAATATTTGGCTTACTACATTCGAGAAAAGTCGTTTTAAATAAAATAGAAAAACTGTCATTGCAGCAAAGAAAGAAAGAACGCAATATCTGGCCTACCCAGGGATACAATGGGGAGAAGAGGTTTAGGGCAGGCGGTCCTATCAGACCTTCATTTCAAGTTTATTTTCAATTCCCAAACTTTATATATTTAAAAAATTAAACAAGGTAAGTGAGGAGATGGGAAAATCTAATAACCGTTTACATTTTATTTTTGTTTTATTTTTATTTAATTTTTTATATTTGCTTTTATTTTTATTATTAAAATTAATATTTTTCATAAAAATAAAAATATTATGAATTTTATAAGTGTTGACTAAAAAAAAAATTATTTATATTAAAGTATAAACAAATAATAAAAAATTATTTTTAAAATATAATCAGGCGGGGGCTTATTATTATTCCACAGATACATAGTTCATATTGCTTCATTCGGGTTCGTTCTGCAAACGATTTATTTAACTCGGTTCGGCATTTGAATGAGCTTGGCGAAATGAACTAAGAGCTTTAGAGGATTTTAGTAAAATCACAGGTCTTTGAATCGGTAGCTTATCGCTTGGAAAATGGAAAGAACCGACGTCTTGGAATTAAATGAGCTTTCTGGGTCACTGGATTTCGAGGATGGATTGCAGGCGTGGTCGGTTTAGATCATCAGGATCTAGAGGAGTGCTCTGAGCTTCACTGAGACCCTTATGAGTGGTGTGTTATTTACTGTATTTTGCCATTTTTGAAGAATTTCTAATTTTCTCGGGTTTTCTCTGAGTAATAATACGAACGATCTGGTTGAAAAATAAATCCAAGCAGATTAAAAACCGATTAAAATTAAATTAAACACAGCCGTAGAAGCCGGCGGAGACAGGAGCTTTGAATAATCAGATCACAGATTGCCGTACATTCATTGCACATTTTAAAAAATAAACAAACATACTTAATGCACATTAAGTACTATTCGACGTAAGCTCAAAAAAGTTCTATTCAGTATTAAGTAAAAAAAACAAACACAACCTTTGACTTGACATCCTTCAAGTTTGTTCAAGTGTTGCTAACGAAGAAACGAGAAGCTTAGAAGAGAATGGGTTTGAATTGAGGGTTGAATTACTTATTCTTCATAGCCTTACATCAGACACTTAAGCTCTTCTTCTTGAACTTGAGATGCTTTTAAAAGAAGAACAACAAGATAATGATTAAAAGGTGAAGATAAATTGTTGGGATTCTTTGAGTGATAAATGAAGAAAAATAGGAAACCAAGTTCGTATCTTTGAAGGTTTGAAGGAGAGAGCTTGAAGGAGTGAAAAATAAGAAAGAAGTGTTGAATTTGGGTGATGTACACATTGGGGGTAATTTTGTATGAGTATATTTAAGGTTATAAAAGCAGGGTTAGACACAAACCCTTTTGTTTAAATCAATTTTAAACAAATTTCTCTTTATTTTTTTTGTTTTAAGAAAATGAATTAGATTTGTAATATCTTTTACCTTTTGTCTCTTTTAAATTGTTACCATTAAAAAGTTTGAATTTGTTCATCTTCTATTGAGGAATTGGTTTAAAGGGGATAAAAATAAAAGTTATTTATAAAACTAACCCTTACTTTTATTGACCTTAAAATATCCACAATTAATTACCTTATTGTCAAAGCAAAAATATTGCAAATCTAATACATTTCTATATACATAATTTGGACTTAATCATCGTTAAGTTAGCATTTAAACAAACTTGAGAGGTGTCAAGTCCAGGTTTTTAACACAACTTTGATACTTGTTGGAATTAAGCATCGTTAAGTTATATTTGAACAAACTGGAAAGGGGTTAAAGTCTAGGTTTGTAACAGATACTATAGCTATTTAATTTGGATTTAACCATCGTTAAGTTATATTTAAACAAACTTGAAGGGTTAAATCGAGTTTATATGATGGTTAGAGGGATAAATTTGTCAAAATTATATAAAAATATATTTTTGTTTTAAAAAATCGAGATAAATTTATGTTTGTTATCCCTTTTAAGCTGTGCCCTCTTCTGTTCTTACGAGATTACGCATAAATAATTTACGCTCATTTGATTGCGGTTTACGATGAAACTCGAATCAGATCTCTGTGTGAGGAAGTGTAGGCTAGAAAATTCGATTTTAAAAGGGTAAAATAGTAATTTAGGTTAAAAATCAGGAATTTTACAGATCTCGGAAACGAAACGGACTTCACTGATTGAAATCGTCTCGCAATTTTTAATACCACGTCGAATTTGAATTCAGAGTGTTAAGACCTGTGTTTCGGCGTGGGGTGTCGGATGACATGCAAGTTAGAGGGGATGCCACATGGCATATAAGAGGCTGACATGGCACAGGAAAGTCTAATTAGCATGTGTGGAAATGATCATGGCTCGCATAAACCATGTGGTTGATGATGTCGTAAAAGGGAATAATGAAATAAGGAATAAATATGGAAAATTGATGGCCACATGAGACTTGAAATGAGGAGGAAATTACTCCTTTGACCAATCTGATTGATAATGATTTAAAAGGGAGAGAAAATGTGAGGGAGAAGAAAATGAAGAAAGTGAAAGAGAGGTGATATGAGAAATAAAAAAGGAAGAAAACAAAGGAAGGAGGAAAGAAAGGGAAAAAGGAAAAAGAAAGAGATTAGTAGAGAAAAGGGAGGAAAAGGAGAGAGAGAGAAAGGAGGGAAAGGAAAGGAAGGATTTTTGGTTTAAGGCGGTCTACGTTCGGCAGGTTAAATCTTAAAGTTGGTCTGTATGATGGATCTACGATGTTGGCCACAGGATTGGAGTTCGATGGCCTTCCCAGAGGTGAGATATTTCCTCTTGGTTTACTGCTTTAAAGGCTTTATAATGGTGAGTTGCTTGTGAGAATATGAGAAGCCATGTAGAGGTGGATTCGAGCCTTGGGACTAAGGGGTACGGATTTCATGACCGGTGGGAGTTAGGATTTTACTAGAAACTGAAAGTTTCTAGATGTTGTGATTTGTGGTTGTGATAATATTGTTTGGGACCCGATTGGTTCGTGTTTGAGAAGGGACGGTGAAGTGCCTATTGAAGGTCAGTACTAGGGCAGGAGTATGTGTTATGGCTTGAGTGAATAACATCGCGATTATTAATGGAAATGTGATGATATTGATCGTGCTTTTGATGTATTAATATGGTTTGCATGGAGGTAGATTATATGTATAAATTATAATTTTCCATGGGTTGTAATGTTTAAGTAGTCTTTCATTAAATGTGGAGCATGAGAAAAATGCGTGGCATCATGCATTTAATATGCACGGTCTACGCATAAACCGGGTCGGGTGTGGGTGCGAGGAAGGTTTATTTATCGATGATGTTGGTGAATGGTCGTGGGCTCGGGAAAAGTAAAGTCGAGGTGGGGTCTGAGTGTGCAAAATGATCAAATAATCGTGTATGTTTTAGACGAGCAAGTTGGGAGTAGATCGCCCCTCGGGTGAAAGTCCCAAATGTTATTCAGTTGGAGCATGAATCTGACGATGTAAGTTCGTGAAAATGTTGAAAGGCGTGCGGCGTCTGTGGTGTAAGCTTGGGAAATCACGTGGCCTAAAAGAAAGGAAAAAAAAGAATTTGATAAATAAATTGGAGGGGTCTCACAATGGTTTAGTCATGGTGTGTGGTTTTATTTCATTTGGCATTCAGGTGTGAGGGAGTGGTTGGGACTCGAATTGGTGAAACATGAAGTCAAGCATCATGCATGATATAAACTTATTTCTATAATAGAAAATAATTGTATGGAATGTGATTGATTATTATATATATGCCATTGCATATGCATTTAGGTGGGGAAGTAACCCTTGTAGGAAAACTCTCTTGGAGAAGGCTGTTCATCTCGTGCGTCGGCCCCCCGGTCTGAGGAGACTATCAGGAGAAGGCCTCAGTGGGGGTGGCTTTTGAGGAAGAAGCAGAGTAATGGCTGGGCAAATAAGTTGTTAATATGTATATAAACACTACTTTTACTTAGAGACAAATCACGACTATGATAATATAGTTGATTATTATTTTTATGAGTATGGATGTAAATTTATGTGGCCATTTTACTCATGTGTGTGTCTAAATAACAGCGAGGCAGTGATTGAGGTTGTGGTGTGACAGACACCGGGTTTGGGCGTCAAAGGAAGAAGGCAGACTTACTGAACAAAGATAGAGGAGGTACTTGCGATTTCATAATTTAAGCAATAATACAAATCTGCCGATTAGATGTAGCTCGGCTATGAGAATGTAAAATTAAATAAAATGAACAAATAAATAGAATGAAGTTCCTCAAAGTTTTAATAGTATATCAAGTACACAAGCAAACATAAGGTATTATTTATAGACACCAATATAAACCTAACGAATAAATCCCAAAAATCTAGAATAGAAATTCTAAAAAGCTGCTTGATAAAACCTAATAGATAAATGTAAAAGCCTAAAGATAAATCACAAAAGTACGATTAAATAAATAACTAATAAAAAATTATAATTGAGTTTCCTATCTGAAATCTAGGCTGGAATGCGGGCCTATATGCCCATCACATTAATTAATTTATTTAGGTTTTTGATAATGCCAGCTAGAGGCTCATTTGAATTACGGAGAAGATCGGATCGGCGCGATTTGCGGGGCCAAGGGAAATTCTTGTTTTAATGCTCTCTAGATTAGCACCAAGGCAGATAGAACAGTGTTCTTCAAAGAGATGGAAATACATTTGGACATGTATTCCGGTTCTCAATTTTGATCTTCAACTAATAAGAAACAGGAAGATAATTTGTTAGTGGGTTTTTATTGTGTTGGGCAATATAAAGTCCAAACATAGATGAATTGAGAGTTAATTTTGATTGAGGAACAAACATAGATCGATATTGATAGATGGAGTTGAGTTTGCTGCCTTGTCAAATAGAGTTCATACATTTGAAGCAAACATGATTAAAACTATCAGTTCATGTGTCTAAATTAGTTGGGGTTAAAGTTCAAGAAGGGCCTTGGAACCTAGTATGTTTGTTGGGTTTTAATCCCTCGAATCTTTATCCTTTGAGAAGTTTGTGGATATGGGTTATGAAGGAACAGACATCTTTTATCAAATGCGACTTCTTGAGCTGATTATTTTTAGCTAAAACTATGGTTTGAGCATTTTAAAAGATTCTGGCAAATCTCCCATATTGAGGTCCTTAGAAGTGGTGGGAGGTGTCATAAAGTTAAAACCATGGAGATCTATTGATGCAAACTATTGTTTCACTTACTTACTGTTAGGTAGGCTTGAAAGTGCTTTTCCCAGAATGTACCTCGGCCTGGGGTATCTTTTAGTTGATACTCACGTAGTGCGTATGGTGTGTGAAGTGTATTATTTCTATGGTTTCATGGTATCATCACCTCGGTTTAAGAAATTCTTCACTTGAGAATGTCGATCTGGAGATTAGGTTAGTTTCCATGTTTCTACAATATTTGTTTTTGTATATACATGTTTTTGGCTTAACTATGATTTTTTGTTTTTAGGGAATGTTGAGTGATTACCCATTGCGGACTTAAAACCTCAAGCACGGTATGTTCGTTGTGAGTAATTCATTCTAAAAATTCTCTAGTTGGATTTGCCCCTCGTCAAAATGTGCTTTATTAAGGTGATATTTGAATTTTCTTTACTTTAAATGTCAGTAGTGGGTGTTATCTTGTGATCAAAGTGCCCAATTAGCGAAATTTGTGCAAGTAAATGTTTTTCTTTTTTTCTTTTTCTTTTTCTTTTTTCTTTTTTTCTTTTTCTTTTTTTCTTTTTTCTTTTACCCCAATAATCGAGTAGATTGTGTATGGGTGTCACTTCTTGCCACTGATCGAATTATTGAGTGTAGAGATTTGTGTTGCATGTAAATGTTTGGAGTTTTCCTTCTCTTTTTAATAGCGAGTGAGTGTGTGTGGGTGTCACTTATACCACAGAACAAGAATTAACCCAATTTGCATAAATTGTGTGGGAAGTGAATGTTTGGGGTTTTTCTCCTTTTTGTCATCTTAGGTGTGGGTGTCACTTCTTGCCATAATCAAGAATTGGCCCAAATTACATACGAATTATGTGAGGTGAATGTTTGGATTTTTCTTTTTAATACTTAGTAGTTGTGTGGGTGTTTAAGCTAGTTTGCATACATTTGGACTAATCTTATGGAGTCTTGAAGTTACTTGTTAAAGGGACTCAAACCGGTGATCATTGGAGAGAAAACCCAAGGTCGAACCAATTGAGTTACCCCTCGAGGTTCTATTATACATCTTTGTGGTGATGGCGATGATACAATACAAAGATTTTATTGATGATGGATATCATAAGTTGAAATAAAATATTCTTGTTTGTTCATCCAAAAACAACCACCTCTCTTTATGTAGATAGTGATAATAATGAGTTTTGTCTAAATAAGTACTTTAAAATAAAAGATACCAATCTAGAGGCAGTTTGAGAAAATGCTTAAATTAGTAGCAAAACCGTAGTTGGTATTCACGGTTTAATTAGAGACCTTACTTTGGCCATTATTTTGAAACATATCTTAATTTGCAAATTTTTTTTTTTAAAAGGAAAGAATTATTTTGGGACAAAGCTTGATAGTAATAATAATGATGTGTCATTACTTGACATCAATTGTTTATTTGAATGGTAAAATTATTTGTATCTTGCGAGATAAGACTGACTATCATGTAGGATGATAAGGAGAAATTGCAAGAAAAGCTAAGGGAGGTAGTCGAAATTACCATCATCATCCACTGACCTCAAAATTGTTGAAGTGCGGGTTATGTCAATTACCATATCTGTGATTTTGAGCTTGTGAATTAGAAGAAAATGGCGTTACAGCTAGAAGAAAATTAATGTGATACTCGCTATCCAGTATTGAAAGTGAAAGGATGGAAGCAAAGAAAAAGTTGAGAGAAATGAGGTACCTATTGGAGTTGAATTGTGTGTTGTAATCTCGAATTGGGGGGCACTGGTTTTAGAATAATTTTTTTTTGTTCATATTAAATATCTTGGTACTGATATTCTTGTTGAAATTCTTAAAAAATGTTGGTTTTACATTAGCAATCTATGATGGTGATGGTGTAAGAGAGCTGACAAATAAGATAATTAGCAGGTAGTTAATACAATCTATTCTTTGAAGGTTTGATGTTGTCTTCAAACATTTACTTGATAAGAAATCTCTACTGCAATTTGGGCCAATTCTTGATCATGGCAAGAAATCCAATGAGATGAGAGAATCATTAGCTTTCGGGTTTAAGCAAGGGCTTCTATCACCACCATATAGGCTTGTGTGTAATGATACCTCGGTAGAAAAGCCACATTCTTAAAAAAATCATCTTGTCCATTCGGCACTCAACCTTCATGAAAAACAAACAAATTCATTGTCAAGCCACATCGGTTAGGCAGGGCGTTCTTTACAGGTTGGGCTTGGGAATACACATCATTGATGCTTTTATTGAGAGTCGGTATCTGACGGGAGATATGCGGCTATCTAGGAAAGGTTACGGAAGAAGGTTGCCCAGTGCATCAGGTGGGCCCAAAGTATCTTAACGGGTGTGAGCCACCAGTGAATGTTGTTCGTGAGATGTTCGGTTTCTTAACGGTATGGATTGATGCGATCTCACACATGGTTTCATAAAAAGTGTAGGTGGTCTTAAAGCTTGAAGGTTCCTCCCGCTGCTCCAGGTCGGTCTTTGGGTTGAGCTTTCTGATTGGGCTTGAGGCCTTATCATTGGTGCTTTCATTGAGAGTCAGTGTGTAGCGGGAGAGGGTTACCTGGAAAAGGGCTACTCGGTGTACCAAAGGTGGGCCTAGAGTAAATGCTAGCCAGAGTGTAAGCCACCAAAGTGAATCCCGTTTGTGGATGTTCGTTTCAAAGGGTATGAAATGATACGATCCCATATCGGTTCCACACAAGAGTGTGGAGCGATACTTAAGCTTGAGAGGACCTCCCACCTATCAGGTCGGTCTTTTGGATTAGGCTCTCCGATTGAGTTTGAGGCTATATCATTCACTGACTGTTTTCAGTAGTCACTCAGTAGTCCTCTCCCACTCTCTGTCTTGGCTCTTAATGAAAGCATCAATGATAGGGCCTTAAGTCTAACCCAAGACCGACTGATAAATAGGAGAATTTGTTGGAAAAAACATGTAGATACTTGATATAGCATGTTCATACACACATATACGAAAAGAGTGGGACTCAAACGTGTGCACAGCACCCAAGTAGGATCTGCAGTTTCTCAGAAAGTGGCCCATTTGTTGGCAGAGAGAGGAGATAGTGCTCTCTGCTCGTGTACAAGCAAACATAATCTCCACTTTGGATGGGGGAGTCGAGAGGCTCATATCGGATGATGAGGACCTCTCACTAAATAGATACTCATGGGTCAGCCCACGTCATAGGCTATCAATACGTCGATTACAGTAGTGTCAATGCATCAACTCTGATCGATTCGTATTAATTGGTAAGATATAATAATTGATCAGTTACGTAATAATATTACATAATTATTTAATAATCCAATAACAAATCTTAACAGTGATTAATACTAATCCATAAAATTAAAATACAACATTCTCACTTGGATAGCATTAGTCATTATTAGAATAAGGATTAATATAACTATGATAAATATCAAATTGGCCAAAGCACACTCAACCAATAATAAAATATATAAAGCTAGCCAGCGTGCGAGAACATACTTATCGATAGGGAAAAAAATGTCATGTACACATCATGGCTCATGTTCATGTAAGAGATTATGAATGAGAACTACGCCCAGGAGAGAATAAAACAAAATATGCATTTATAAAACAAATGGTCGAGCATCTCAATGATCTTTGTCGGAAGATGTTATTGTATGTCATTCAATACATATCTCAAGCAATTAAAAAACAATAAATGCATAATTCAGACTCCTTTAGCAAAATATCAAAAGACTTAACGAGCCATATGAGTTACATGATGTTGATAAACTCATAGGTAAGCCTTTGGTTAGTGGATGCAACTAACATATGTTCTATAACGTATATTCAATCAAATTAAATTCTGAACTTTCTATAAAATAGCTTGGTATTTTATATATCAAAGTGCTTTGGCAGAGTAGCACTCACATTTGTTTTTGAGAGAAATGTCTGTTTATGTGTCATGATATATAACAAGTGAAGCAGGATATGCTCGACAATATGAAAGCCAAAAATCGGAGATTTCTTTAGCAGAGATGACTTGATAAGTAGCCTCATAACAAGTGACATACTGCAGCCATAGTTGAGGTAAGCTGTAAGTGTTTGTTGCGCACTAGAAAGCAATTTCATACCTGCCATCATAAATAAAACCGAAGTAGACTTTACGTCGTAGGCGGCTACGAAAGTGAATCGAGAATGGCCGACCTCAAGTTGACCGGACCTTTATAGGTCAACATAGTCCTTGGTACCTTGCAAGTACCTCATGACCTTTCCCACAAACCGATGATTCAAACCTGGATTCTTTCAGTATCTCCTAAAGCGTGCTGCAAAGTAATATCGGGACTGATCTGAACTTGAGCATACATTAGAGGCGCAGCAATGGAGTATGGGACCTTTTCAATCCTCATGGTGAATTAAGATTCGAGGAGTTGTGAAGTCGGTGCATAGGCAATGAGACTAGTAAGCTGTATATACATGTAACATAATATTACCATACGAGTCACAAATAAATGATTCACTTAAATGCAATAAACATGCCTATTAAGCAGATTTCTTATTCATGAATTACCTGTTTTAGAGATGCAGAATACTTAATAAAAAAAAGAAATATAAGTATACAATGTACATGATCTCATGTCACCAATTCTAATCTAGATAGAATTGCTAGAAACATAATTTGACATAAGTTTAAACAGAATAATTGCTTTGCATTAATAACAAATTACACTAATAACAACATACGGAGTAAGATTATAATTATTTTTAGTGCAAACATTCATATAATTCAATTAAAATTCTAAAAGAATTTAAATTATTTAATTCTTACAATGTTTGCATAATTATGCTCCACGATAGGCAAAGATAATTATACAAAAATAATATTACTCAGTTCTTTGAGTACGAGAATCAATATACAATTGCATAATCCAAAATAGAGGCCATATCGAGATTAACAAAGCCTATCAATCAGCACAAATGATTGGGTTCATAAGATGAACAACCATAATTAGATTATCTATTGGCTACGTACCAATTGATACGAAAAAAAAACTTATGTAGATACGCAATATAGCATGTTCATACACACATATAAAATTGGGACTCAGCTTGCTGACACCAAAAGTAGGATCCATAGTTTCTCAGAAAGTGATTGTTGTTGGCGAGAGAGAGAGAGGAGATGAAGCCCGCTCTCTATCCCGATATACCAAATAAAACATAATCTCCCTTTGGATGGGGAGGTCGAGAGAGGCTCATATCGGATGAGTAGGGACCTCCATAAATAGATACTCATAGATAGTCAAGCCCATCATAAACTATCAATGTGGAGTCTGCATTAATTAGTCCAAGTGCATCATCGTCGATTACGTATTAATTAGTCAGTTCAAGTAATTCATGTCTTACATAATTGATATTTAATAATCCAATAAACAAATCTTAATAATTGATTAATACTAATCCATAAAATTAAAATACAATAAGGACTTCTCAAACTTAAGTACCACTCCACACTCTTGTGTGAAACCGATGTAGGATTGTATGACAAACATATTAGGCTTGTTGTCGTTCCTCAGGAAACACGCTTTGAACCAATCCCAACGACCTTGGAAATGTAGAATTTTGGAGCAGATTATCATTGCTAACAAGTTGACTCCAAATGTATGAACTCTTTTGTTCGTGCAAAGCCACAAACCCATCTATCAAATGTCTCAGAACTATGTTTGTTCTCAAAATAAAACTCAAACTGTTAAATCTATATTTGAGCCTTTGTATTGTTCAGCATCACACAAAGCTTGGAATTAACAAGTGGTCTTCCTAATGATCAAGCAAGATAGTATAAGCTAGAATTTCATCAGCAACCCCTTTAATCAAGTCTCCTAATCATTTATATTGTTTAAACTTATCAAATTTGCTAATAAGTAATAGTATGGATTTATGTTAGGAAATATATTATGGAGTCCCCATTTTAATTTATTTGAAAAATTATGATCAAAACATAGTTTTAAAATGTGTAAGGTGTAACATTAAGGTGCACGCTTGAGTTTTATAAAATATGATTCAAAATCTAATTGAATTAATAAAAAAAATTAACATTCTTGACATTTAAAAGAAACGTGAATTAAAAGTAAGGAAATCATATAATTTCTAATATATAATTAAAATTTTCAAAAATTAAGTGTTTAGAGATATTAAAATCTCTGATCCATAACGTCTTTTAAATAAGGCATGTTTTGAATAGTGAGACGTTGAGTGAAGTAGATCGTGCCTTGAGTCTAAGCGCGTCTTTAAAAAACTATGGATCAAAGACTTGAAACTAAAGGAGCTAGATTCCTTGATTTTAAAAATATTTGATAAAGAATGAAAAAATTATTAATAAGGGGGCAACAAGCGTATGATGGCTTTACACTAAACCTTGTAGATACGAGGTCATACCTAACACTGCATATTAGTACCCAATGTTTCTTAGATGTCACACAAATTTATTGAAACACTAAATGAAATACTTTTGAAATCATTGGACATGTCCTTTTAATCTTAATTTTTCATATAAATTGAAATAGAGATAATAGCATAGATTTTCCCCTTTATCTCAATCAAACGACAAATTCATAGAAAATTGTCTGACTCAAGATGAAAAAAAAAATTGGAACTTTTCCTATAATTTAAATTTATTATCAATAGAAAATCACATATTAATCTCTCTCTCTACTCTCTAGTAGCATTGTGTCATATCAGATTAGGGTTAGGGATCACCTCATGCAATCCAAGCTCTTGGTAAGTTTCATAAAAAATTTATATCTTTTAAAAGTTAAGATAAAATATAACATTTAAAATAAAGATAGAAAACCTAGCCGTCCTTATTTTCTCTCATTTTTTTTTTTCTCTTGTAGCCTATTTTCCTCAAGCAATGAGGGGTGATTTTTGACCATTCTTGATGCAAATCATATGGGAATCTTTTCCTTTATTTTCTTGCTTAATAAGTGGTTTCATGAGCCCAAGATTTTATTTATTTTGTATTTGTCATTTCTATAAACGTTTAGTTTGTAAATAAGATTTATACGTGTAGAGCATTAAACATCTGTCATGTGTCAAGTGAATATACTCCAAGTATGATCTCGAGTATGTTGAAGAAGCTGAATATTCACAGTCACTATTTTTTAAGCCACAAAACTTTATCTAGGTTATTATGTTATTAACAGATATTGTTTCATCCTATATGATTTTTAGCTATTGCATCTTAGATCTATTGATCTATTACAAGTTTGAATCAATAACATTATTTTTCCTTTAAAAAAGAAAAGAAGATAAAAAAGATATTTATATTCAAATTTTAAAAAATAATCTTAAAAGTTTTTTTGAAAATTAATCACTTTGAAAATCAATGATTGTCAATATGTTCAAAACTTAGTGCATGGTAATAAATATAATAGTAATATCAAATATGTATTCTTAACTATCAAATATAAGATTTTGAGTGATTCATTACTTATTTATAAGGAAATGTTGTTTCATCCTCTATGGATTTTTTAGTGATTTTTGTATATGTTTTATTAATGTGTGCTAGTTTAAATCAATAAAATTATTTCCTCTTCAAAAAAAAAAAGATATAAAAAGTATAAATTAAAAAATGAGGCAAATTGCAAAACTTGGGTCATAATTTACAATAATTTTTTGGGAGTACAAAGTTATTTAAAAAAGTATTTTTTGAAAATTAAAAAATATATTTGATATTTCATAGAATAAAAATTGTTTCTAATTCAAAATTTTCTTACTTTAATTATATATATTGAGCAGAAAACCCACAAAGGAAATATTATGAATTCATATCAAAAGTTAGGGCCTCCATGACATAGCGAGCCTTGAGCGAAGAGAGCATGTGCTACCCCGTTTGATTACCTTCTAATGAAAACTCAAACTCATTTTAAGTTTGCACCCAAGGAGAGGAGATTTACATTATTTTATTAAACACCCAAATTCAGAGACATCTGTCTTACCAGAGGAACATGCAATGGCCACCTCTTTGCAATCCATTTTAAGCATGGTATTACTTGACTGCAGTTGGAGGATTTGGTGAAGTGCTTCACAAACGGCTAGGGCTTCAACCTCAGCTGGCTTGAAGCATCCTGTGAAAACATGAGAGAAAGCATGCACAATCGCACCAACTTCATTTCGGATTACACCACCCACACCCACTTGGCAAGAGTCTTCAAAGATCTTTATCCAAGTTGCATTTATTTGTCCTTGACAAGAATCTAGACATGGGATTTCACTATGAAGACCATGGGACTATGTCGCAGTGATTAGCGCAGGCCAGGAGTGCGGTGACAAAGCGCCTTGGGCGCGTGATAGAGCGCGCACGATAGGAGGCCCAGCACGTGTGACCGGAGCCTTGGGCCCACAGCGGTCTGGCTCTGTCAGCAGCCAGGCTGTGAGTAGCACAGTGCCTTTGTGTTGTGCCTTCATTTGGCCCCATTGTTGGCCTTTGTGGGCCTTATTCATGAACTCAACTGTTCACATGGGTTTCAAGTCCTAGTTTCTAATCAGTGGACCTGAATATAAAAATAAAAAAAAGGCCCCTAGGAGTGGGGCGTCATAGGGTGTCATTGTTTAGATTCTAGCATTCTTTAACCTTTGTTCATGGCGTCACTGGACAATGTTCACATGGGTTTTCCAAATCTAGTTTATGATCCAATGGGACCCAGAATAGAAAAAAAAAAAAATGACCTCTGGGAATTGGGGCGTCACAGGTGTTGTGCACTGTTTGAGCTACTGTTCTTTGGAACTGTTCATGGGCAATATTCATGGACAATGTTCACATGGGTTTTCCATCTGGTTTGATCCCGATGGGACCCGAATTTAAAAAAAAAAAAGACCTCGGGTAGATCACATTGGCCATCTGGTTTGGCGAGACCAACGGAAAGGAGCCACCATCTGCGTGGGGCCCCAGGTATGAGTTCCTCTTTGCATATTACAACTCTTGGTAAAATCTAGCCCATGTTGAGCAATTACTTGAGTTGAGGAAAGGTAGTGTCCATCAAATATCGTTTCTCTGTTTCTACTATGTCCAAGCTATGGTACTAAGAATCGAGACCCGTTCCTTGTTGAAATGATTGAAGAAGGAGAAGAATATTTAAGCAAAAGACCGATCACGATTGGGGTGGTTGTTAAGCAATCTTGCACTATCAAATATTGGTTCCTCCGAATTTACCATGGTGGATGGTCTCAATTTCGAATTACACCTTGAATCTCGGATTGACCAGCATTCCTCTACCCTTCAAGATAGCATGGACCGGGAGGCATTCCATGCATGCCCTTAAGAGAAATAGAAAAATACGTGGGGGCCAGTCTTAGTGGTTATTTGTTTTTTGACTTAATGCTATTCAGCTTCAGCAGTAAAATGTTGTTACAAAAAATTTTCACGACGTATTGTTGAAAATTTTAAAATAAGTTATGAATATAAAAAATGAAAATATTTGGCACTACATTCGAAAAAGTAATTTTCCATAAAAACAAGAGAGAAAAACTTCATCATTGCCAGAAGCAAGGAGAAGAAATTGTAACACTCACTTAGGGATGACAAGCGAAGGGAGGTTTTGGGACGAGGCGGCCACGTCTCGACACATTCGTTTATTTTTCGATTCTCGAACTATCATTTAAAATTAAATGATATAGGCGAGGATGGGAAAATTCCCAAGCAGCCCGTGATGAATCATCGACCACCACATGCGTTGCCTCATGTTGAGTCCGTGCGTAAGATATATTTCAGACTTTTTAATTTGAACACCTCAGCACTCCTTGTCTGAGTAGTGACACCAAATCTTCAAAGCAAGAACTATGAGCATCAAACCATGTCATGCGTGGGGTAATTCAAGCTCATGATTCTTTAACTCTGAGAACCATAAGCTACTACTCTGGGTTTCACATCAAAAAACACATCTCCAGAGCCAAGTCATGGTATCTATTGCTTGTGTACCTCTGTCCTTTTAGGGACCTCAAGCAGAAGTTGAACTAAGCCTCCTTTTTAATTCCTGGAATGCCCTCTCACACAAGTCATTCCACTCAAACTTGACCTCTTTCCGGGTCAATCTCGTCATAGGTGCAGCTAACCGGGATAAGTCCTTAATGAACCTCCTGTAATACCTTGCCCAGGTCAGAAACTTTGTATCTGAAAATGACCGGCCTCTACCAGCTCATATTGCCGACACTCTGGGTGATACACAGAAAAATGATACTACATGTCCCAGGCTCTTACCTCAGTCAGCCAAGCTGCGAAACTTGGCGATACAGTGATGTTCTCTGAGGGTGGAAACAGTCTCAGTGATCCTCATGCTCCTTTCGGATTAGATGGAATGAAATTCGTCCCGGAGCCGACGAATGATCTAAGTAGGGTTGGAATACATGCATGAGATCATCATTTGGAGCATTCGTCAATGAATGGCATCACTTGTGGGCTCGGAAATGCAGATGCAGCGTCTATTCTTGTCTTAGAGGATATCTGCCTCCACAACCCTCGGTGATGAAAACCGAGTATGAAGAGGTGCATCTTGGAGTAGACTCGCCCTCTCGAGTTGATCAAACAAATCAACATCAATTCTCAGTAGAGTACCACGACCACACTGTGATAATATACAATCAGCTGTCAGTGTCAATGCATAGTCGAAGGGTCTTGTCCTTCTTCTTAGCAAACAGGACCGGAGCGACCTATGGTGAAGTGCTCGGCCTGATGAAACCCTTGTCCAACAACTCCTGTATCTGGACCTTGAGTTCTGCAACTGTAGGCGCAAATCCTATCTCGGGTCATAGAAATGGGGCGATGTACGGGGTGTAACTCAATAAAGTCTACATCCCTCTACGGAGGCAATCTGGTAGCTCATCAGGAGAAAAACATCCTCATACTTGCAAACTGCAGAAGTAGATCAGGAATCTTGTCTCTCGTCCTCTAGGGTAAGGCTTGCTAGCCAGCCTATCCTTGCTCGTGCCATGCCCAGGTCGTACACAGTGCAGGGTAAACATCATGCTTGTCCTTAAGCGTAACAGTCACGGAGTCTGTGTGTGGCGGTAACCCTCCTGCGATCCTGATCAATAAGACTCAATGCCGTCCGACCAGTCCATCGAGGATGACATGAACTCGACATGTCCATGACCCAGCAGGTCCACGGTGAAGGTAGAATCCCGAGATCTCAGCTGCGATCAGAACATATTTGATCGACTCTCACCCTAGTTCATAGGAGATAATTCACATACAACGACTTTTCTAAGGTTTCAACCTCGCCCCGCCTGGCAAGCGGTGCGGCAACGGTAGATGTGATTGCTTGGTTGGCGAGCAGCTGCGTGAAGTGGCAGAAGTAGAGTAATCTGTATCGGAGCGTGTGCCGGGGTGTATTAGGGCCTGCACCGGGTCCTGCTGATGCGGCACGAGGCCACGTCACCGACCTCGACCCATGCCTGGCCCATTGGCTGTCTGAAATAGTAGGTGCTTGGCGACGCAGGCTGATCTGGGTTCCCTTGGCCCATGTTGGGAGTAGGAGGAACCAGCTGCGTCTGCATGTCCGTGATGATTAGGTTGTGGTGTCCATAACTGCGGGATCCTACCTCCCGAAAGGCAATCCGGAGTCCCCAAGTGTCGAGTGCAGTGGTAATGGAAACATGCTCTGTACGGTGGCTAAGAGACCTGAAGTGTCTCCCACCCCTGAATGATTGACCTTGGCCTTGGCCCTGGTGACCACGACCTTGTCCCTGAGATCTGTGAGAAGTAGAAGTCTTTTGCTTCTTCTTGGAGCTAGAAGAAGATTGATTCTCCTTTCTCTTAGCACTAGCACCCATGTCCCGGATGCTCCGTGTGTCATCCACTTCTCTTTCAATGGCCAAAGTTGTCCTGACCATTGAGTCCCCTCCTCCCATATATGTCGGAGGATGATGTGCCTGAAACCTCTGGAGGTTACTTGTCCCTCCCTGGCCCACCGTTGTACTAGTTCGTGCAATGGTAGCAGCCACAACACTCGCCTGCGCAATGATGGCAACTGTAGCGCCCACAACCTCTATAAAGGCATGTGGATCAAACACAATTAGTGGTTAATTTGTTGCCACGAAATGGGCTGGCCTCGTCCCCTTCCTTGGCTTGCCATCTACACATGTCAAATAGAAAATTGAGATTTCTTTTCTTGTTTAACTAGCAGTGTATGTGCTAACTACTAATAGACCTCAACATCATGAACTACACCGTTCATCCCATTTTTCCTTAGTGGTGCATAATGCTAAACACTAATACAAATCAATTCTGAACTATCGTATTCATTTGTTTTCGAACCCTAAGAGTTATGTTTTCTAACCCTAATGTTCACCTTTTCCTATATACATCATACCATGTATATATTTCAAGAATTTGTAACACACAATCGTACAATCCACAATCATGGAACACACATTAAGGGCCTGACATGGAATATACTACGCATGTAGTAGTCCTAAACAATCTATAAATTCCTAGGTAATCACTACCTAGACCACGATACCACTATGTGTGACATTAGATGCGAGCCTTTAGGTAATCCATAAACCTATTTCAAGAGCACGAAGCTATACCAAGCTGTGATGCTTGTACCGAACATTGAGTTCCAGGTAATTCGCATACCTTAGCCTTGATACCTAGCTGAGACGAACTAGTATCAGGACCATACTTGAGGATATCCACACCCGAGCTCCCTAGGTAATCGTTTACCTATGCTCTATACTACAACCGCATGTTCTAGACTCATGCCCATCAAGCCCAGGTATTCGTATACCTAAGCTTTGATACTAGTATGCGCCCCAATTTTCAAAGTCCGTTAATGACGTCGGCGAAGTAGATTTCTAGCTTAAGTCATCTTGCACTTAGTCTTTGATGTAGGGCTGGTACGACTACCCGTGGACACGGGGTGCTGAACCACCTCAAATCGTCCTTTATCGGGACGAATTCATTCATATCGAATCTAAAATATGAAAATAAAACCTTAATTCTGTCGTAAGAGTCAGATCCTTGGCCTCCTTACCATAATTACATGCATTTATTTGAGCCAGTAGTCCCAGAAAATTTAATTACAATTCTTTTTATACAATACATTTTTACAAGAAAATACTCCAAGGCCACATATCGGCCTTCTTCAAAATCACGGCCTCGTCGAGAGCATGTCTCCTGCTCACACTCCAGTATCTAAGGGTGTCGTGTGAGGTGAAGCCAGTGCCATTGAGGAATAATTCTTACAAGGGTTACTCCTGACCTAAGTGTACATGAAATGGCACACCACACATGTAAACCCTCGCATTTTTAAACTATCGTAGTAATCCCGATTCATTTCGTATTTGCCTTTGGCGTTCCCATTTATCCACAAATCAAATTATAAGAATAATTAAATATAAAGGTTCAATAATAAAAGAGAAAAATAATACATTTTTAAGGATTAAAATAACGTTAAAAATGAATTCAGAACATCGAAACATAGGAGTAGTTATATGGATCGAATTTGGAAGTCCTAGTGGCAAAACGTAATTATTGGAGAAAACAAAAAACAGCCCATGAATAGTAATTTTCAGGGCTGCTGGGTGTAAAATCCCATTTTTCACTCCATTTCCCTTATTTTTCTTTCACTCCACTCTCACCCCACACCCCTTGGAACCTTAGAAATCCTTAGAGAGGAAGAAAGGAAGAAATGAAACCGAGAGATTGGAAGGGTAGATAAAGTCGAAGCTCAGATTTCATCTGACGAGAATTTCGAATTTAGGGTTTCTCTCATTCACTTACATTGAGGCTAGGGTATTTATATATGTATGTTTTGGGTTATCAACACTATTTATTTATGATAGGAGATCATTCTCTCTTAGTTTTTTTGCAAATATTACATGTTTAACCAAAGTTAGGGTTGAATACCCATGAAATCCCTTCTCTTGGCTTAAAAATCCTAGTATTTGAGAATGATGAATTTTCTTCTTGAATGTATGTTCCTTTTGTGATTGATTTCTAAATCATAGTGATTTGTGTTAGTAGTAAAATAAAGTAATTCTGATCTCTTGTATTTTCCTAATAGTTTAATAAAAATTCCTTATCATGGAATTGTGGATTTTGGGAAGAATTGGTTGTAAATTGGGGATTTATGAAATCATTGGTTAGGAGTGATGATGGTGGGTAGGATATGCCCTTGTCTGAGTGTTGAAAGGAACATGAATGAGAGGTTCCTTGTAAGGATGCTCAATTCATTCTCAAGAGGTTCCTTGTAAGGATGCTTGAAAAAACACTACTATGATGAGGAGAGGTTTTTTGTAAGGATGCTTGAAAAACACTTTATGATGAGGAGAGGTTCATATGGGGATGTAAATTCATTCTCAAGTTTCTTTGTAAGGAGGGCTTGAGAAACACTACTATGATAGAAAGAAGTTCCTTGTAAGGATGCTCGATCATTCTCGAAGGTTCGAGTAAGGATGCTTGAGAAACAAAGATCATGGGGTGGGGTTACCGTTAAGTATCTTTGCCTGCCCAGAAAAGGGTGGTGGAAATTGTTTATGGTAAATAGGTTATCAATTCTTGTTATGGTGCTTTCGTTTATTCATTTAATTACTGATTTATAAACTTGAGATATGGTGGAAAAGTCTTTGTTTATGTCAAATGTATATCATGTTATGTTAAAAGAAAAAAAATGAGACCAGGTTGTTTTCCATACTTTTCTGAATTTGGTTTGTGTTTGAAGGATTTTCCCTACGAGGGCGTCGTACTCCACCCCCTACTTATGTCCATTTTAGATTTTGCCGCCGAGGAGATGGCGGGAGGAACCCATGCCTCGGGGAGGCCCCACCTAGTGATTCTTAAATCCCAGGTCCATCAGTGAAGGAACTCGTATGGAGAATTTCATGATAGTGAAGAAGAAGGCTAACACCGGCTTATTGTTGGTTTTGTATTTTCCTGATAGAAGATCCAATTTTGTATATGTACATAAGAAGTTTTATAATAAAAACTCATTTGAATTGTTCAAATATGGTGTTGGATAGTTTCTAGGATTTCATACCGCAGGATAAGTATAGAGTTGGGTGAGTATTGGAATGGAATGCATCGAGAAAAACAGGACGCGCGTGAAGGAGGAAGGAAAAGATGTGGGAGTACTATCGTTTATTTCCGCGCAATGAGAATTCTATCGCGACGTAGTTTTCCTGTACCAAGGTTGGCGGCTAAAGGGGTTTCGGTCGCGATAGGTTTAGCTTCGCGTATCTTGGGGTCACGACATAATTTACGGGTCACGATAGCTTCCTCGCCTCTTATGTCGACATTTTTCTTCGTCGTGACGCAGTTCTCGTGTTTAGGTTTGAGACCGCCGCAATCTGGTTTTGCCATGGCGCTTTTGGTTCTCTGTTGTGACTGTGTCGCGACAGAGGAGGCCAGGGTTGCGACAGAGTGTGGCCTGGGAAAGGGATTTGTGTCACACAGATTTGCCGCAAATGTAGACCGCAAAGATCGTCCTCTGCCACGCATGTAGAGTTAGCCGTGCGTGGATTTTCCTGCGCTGGATTGTTTTAAAGTCGCGATAAAGAAGTTTTGGCCAAGCCTGCAGGGCTTCGTCGCATGCGGAAAATTCCTGTGCTGCGACATGGTCGCCGCATAAGGGAGAGTTCTGTCATGACACAAGATTTCTACAGGATGAGAGTCAAGACAACAGTGCCTAGCGGGCGCCTCAACAAATACAAGCACACAGAGTACGCTGTTTCGCGACGAGGGGACTCCTGTCGCGACAGAAACATTCATCGCGGCACTTGTCCAAGAGCTAAATGTTGCACTCGTGGTTGTGCATTGTTCAAAAAATGAAAAAAGAAAAGAAAAAAAGACTTCGATTTGGACGCAACACATTCATAAAAACATGCACATTCCACTCAAATGCCTACATGCCACGGATGAGAATGTGACTCAATTCTATCCCATGTCCTAAGTCCTTACCGACTCCCTCACACATGTATATGCTGAGTGTGAAAACCAAACCGTCATTATGTTCCATCAATGACCATTTTTCAATACAAAAGCTTTTTGTTTTATAAATCAAAATTCATTGGACGGTTCCCAATATCAACTTGCATTTCCTAATTTCCGTGTGTTTATGCATTTCCAGGCTACTTGATTTCCTGTAGTTTACATAATCAAGAAGACACCGCACGCCTTTCCAACATTTTTACGGTCTTTCATCGTCGGTGATCATGTTTAACTGCGAATGCCGAGTCTTTTACCCTAGGGGGGAATTTACCCCAACTTGCTATACCCAACACACAAATTTTTCATTTTCAAAACCGTGCGACTCATTTTGGATGTTGTCCCCTGTTACCTAGCCCACCATCGAACACTAAACATAGTGTCGATTAACCATGTATCCACGACATCCCATCGATCACCAAACATAGTGTCGATTACTACCTTGCACTCAAACCCATGCCATACGATGTCCTAGTGCATGATGCAATGCAATCATACCATTGCTCATTTATATCATGTTACATATCTAATGAGTGCCATATGAACATTTTAAACCATGCATAATACCCAAGCATTATTTGGATAATCATATCAATTAGTATACAATTTCCAAATAAACCACACAAAACATGTCAACATATTATACACACATATATTGACATCCACAAGTCATCACCAATCAAGCAATGACTTACATTATACTCTAGGCTTAATCGTGACACCATGTCCACAAGTAGCATACAACAGCCATGCAATGGCCTTGTTCAAACTAAAAATGTGCCACTCAATTATCAAGAATGACACGCAAACATTTCATCCATTTCAATATGTACGGGCATACATATCAGTCATCTCCACATGCCATCCCTAACCAAGGATGACACTCAATCAATCCACACTCCTCAAGCAAGCCTTAATCAACCGCAACTAGGCCACGAGATCGACCCTAAACAGTTGCACAACCCGGCTTCGAATCCAGCCCCAAAACGCTTCTAGAAAGACACCGCTCACCGAACCGGCCGACTAACGGCTGATCGCTTTCGCCGTATTTGCCGGGCAGCTACTGCATTCAACTGGACGACCATCCGGTCGACCCGGTTGACCAACTGGTCGACCGTTTCTCCTTGGTATAATAGATGGCAGCTACTGCATCCAACCAAAAGACCAACCACCAATCTGGTCGCACTCGCTCGCTTCCAAACAAGCACGCATCCAACCGGTCGACCATCCGACGATCAACCGCTGACCGATTCATCGCTATCAGGGCTGGAAATCGCATTCAATCGAACGACCACTGACGACCAACCCGACCGGCCCTTGTAGAATCCCAGAAAAACACGCTTGCGCTCAGAACTCCACCAAACTCCTTAGTGGCTCCAACAAAGCCAAAGATGGCTCCCAAATGGAAAATAAATCGCAGTGCAGTTTCTCACTCTGAAGCGTGAGCAATGACTGAAAGCAGTTCCGCGAACGCTTCCCGCCAACCCGGGCTTCGACCACGAACCTCCCGCATGAAACCTTGGCGAAACCTCGAAGCTCTGGTGATCCACGCTGCAAATTCCTCGAACCCGACTTTAAGCCTCGCCCGTCGACGACGATCACCCGATCTCCTTAGATCGTGAGAAAAGGTAGAGTCTCTCCTCTCTCTTCTCCCCTCCATTTCTTCCTTTTCCTTTTTCTTTTTATCTTTTAACTTATTTTGATATTCCAAACGCTGACCACATCGCGCCCATGTGTCACAACTTGCTCCTGGTCCGTTTACCCCGAAACAATTTATTTCGGTTCCAGTTCAAGTTCAATTTATTTTAATTGAAATTAACTTGAGTTATTCCCAATCCTCGAGATTCTCGTGGAAACTTCGCCATGGGGTTACCGAATAACCCTCCACCCAAAGAAATCACGAAAACTGGATCGTCTTCTAATTCACGAAATCTTACTGGATAATTGATTTACGAGACGAATCCAACTGAAACTGCTTGGCTATTCGAGATCTAGATAATTTTTCAGTTTCCTAAACCATTATGACAATTTTATTATTTTTGTCATTTTTCAGAAAATTAAAATTTTCCTGTGTTTTATGTGAACCTTGGGAAGGAGCTAAGACACGATATGTGATTGGCTTCTTACAACATTTTGGATCTAGCATTAGCATCAAAACAATAGAACACAACCTCGAAAACAAAAAATATTGTCTACATGCTTCACTTTAATAAAACATTCAGTTATGCATTGATAATCATAATTTACGGGGAGATAACTCGCTCAACAATATAATGAATTCAGAAGCTCAACCAAATTGCAAAAATCAGAAGAAGAAAATCTCTTGAGCATTACCGCATATAAGGTACAAGAAAGAAAAAGTTGATGTATGTGATCCAAATGAACCGAGGTAGATGAACAATGTTAAATATTTTCCTAAACTAAGCAAAGCTAATTACACTGACTAAGAAATATTGATTGATATAGAACTTTAACCTCAAATTTCAGAATTAAATAGGAAGAAGTCGGATAAATGCTACTCTCACCCTGAGGGAAGGAGCTAAGACATAGATAGAGGGATTGGTTTCACAACATTTTGGATCAGCTGGAATGCCACTTGCACCCTTTCCTTAAGGCCTTCATTTTTGCTCTCAACATTCCTCTCTAATTGCTTATCAAGATGCTGCCTACATTTCCATCCACACTTATCACCGCTTTCATTCTTCCAAACTTTACATCTCCAACAGAGAAACAAGAAGTGCATGGATAACCTTTTCCGCTTCTTATTGTTTTCTTCTTCGCCAGGGCCTCTTCGAACTACTACCAGATCTCACTAACATGTTTAAAACCAGCCACAACATAGTTAGGAAACCATATCGCCATCAGATCTCGATTCTAGTGCAATGAAATATGCTTCTCTGACTCATACTTCATTGTCAACCGCTCATGGACACGAAAAGTCGGACTCCTCGATTATCCGGCAATGACTCACACTCAAATATCTATCAAATTTATGCTCCAATACACAAAAGGCACCAAGGTAAGTAATAGTAATCCTTCAGGAGATATTTGCCGGATAGTCATGAAGACATGGAGATCATCAGTGCTATTATCCGATAAGTGAACGCTTTGACAAGAAAACCGCTGACAGCTTCACCAACTCAGGGTCTTTTCACCCAACCTCTTCTCGTAGTTGAAATACATCTCAATTGACTCCGATGCTTATTTTGGGAAATAATTTTGTGTCAAGTACAAGAACCGTGATAAGCTCGCTTGAGCCTCCCCATCCTTACCGGGCCTCTCCATGGACAGAATGATGTTAGGTGGCATGAGCTCCTTCTCAGAACTGACTTCTGTATGTGCAAAATTTGCATGAGACGAGAAAGATATGTATGGACTCGCATGTCGAGGAGCAGAAGACCATTCATTGGTGAGCAATTTCTGGTCTATCACGATGGTTTTTGCCAACGCTCGCATCGACATACCTATGATATGTAATATTTTTTTATATGACTCAGTGATAAAAAGGGATTTAATAAATAAAATAAAAGGGTATAATTAATCGTTTGGGTCGTGACGCTTGATGGAAGCTTACTGAAGTTTAAAATGTTTAAATTTAAATTTTAAACCCATGTATATAAGGTCCTCTCCCCGCCATGAGGTTTCTCTCGAGACAAATATTTTACCATCATGCACTGGAGCAATGTAGATTGTAAAGAAAGGGCAAAGGGATACAGAAACAAATAAAGTTTGATTCGACCACCTCACATTATTGATCCCAAGCAAGTAACAACAAACTTCGATACACTTATGATGTGAATATCAAGGAAATCAAAGATCCCGTGTTTCGTTATTTATGAATGAATTGTAGAACCCAAAAAATTATATTAATTTAATTTATTTTACATGTGGTATCGGGAGCGATGTGTTTGGAGAGATTCATGATTTTCCATGAATGGAACTTAATTAATATTGGTGATCTACAAATGGTGCACTATAAATGAATTCAATTTATGCAGTGTAGTTTTACGATTTCTAATCCTATGTATAATTCAGATAAGTGGTAGAATGAAAGAGCTTGTTACTCTGGTTTGCTTCCATGCTTTTCGAAGTCTAGGACTCGATTACAATGGTTTAATTTAAAAATTAAGATAATCTCATTATCTGAATGTTATATGATATGTGATTATGTTTATCTATAATTTTAAATTCATGTTTACTGTGACGCCCCAAATCCGGGGTATCCGTTGACAACCCGTCAACCCGCGGAATATTCGTGGTTGTCGGATAACCCAACACCACTCATGAAAATTGGGTAGAGTCTCCTTTGTGCGGGGAGCTCTACCCAAGGTATAAACCTGTCCCAACAAGTTTACAATGACCACACAGGGTCCACATGCGAGTAAAATAATGGCCACTTGGGCCCCTGCATCAATACTCACAAAATATTTCCCAACCAAATATCTTACATGGTTCAAGAGTTAACACATTACTTTTAATACAACATATATTAAAATTATAGAGTTCTAATACATGTTATATTAACAATATCAAAGCCACAAGTCGGCTTTCTTCCAACACGCGACCTCTAGTGAGTGCCGCCTTCCCGATCGCTCCCTGTACTTGAAATGGTGATCACTCGACAGGGTGAGCAAAGCCCAAAAGATATAATTTCCTACATGGGTTACTCCCCACCTAAGTGCACATGCCATGGCAAACAATCACATTCAAGCAATTTCATGAACCTACTCGAATGTCTACATGCCCAAACCCATGTCCAGTCCTCACCGACTTTTACATATGCCTAAGCCGAATGCGAGTAAAATCACGCTTCAAAACAAGTTCTATTCGTTCAAAAACAAACTACCAGCTCTTGCAGAAATATTGTGACAACCCTTCGGCGCGAATACGCTGATAACCCTCCGAAACAATCTACGAGCCCCCTCCGACGTGAATTGTCATAATCTCCCAACACACTCTCCTAGGAAATCTTTCGTCGAAATTCCTTCTTCACAAACATTTCATTTTTGTTACATTTCATGTTATGAACTCACACATAATATTCTAGGCCTTCGCCTCTGAAGGCATACGAATGCATTATGCCAATTCCAAATAATTTATGCTAATACAATTCACATGCATATATTAACATAATTCACTCACAACAATCATGTTATTTAATTTTCACATCCATAATACTAAAATTAGCTCACAAGGGCTAATTAGCAAACACAAACAATTCATTTTGAATCACTTACAAAACACATTTTCACACTAAGATAATCATGTCACTATTCACATGAACAAAGGAAACCCCGTTACTGCTCACGGCCACCAAATTTGGGATTTTCTCCACTTCTACCAAAGGTTTTGAGGACCGAATTTACGCCTCAACTAAGCCTCAAAATATCCCTAACCATAAACATGGCTCTTACAAAGAATAAACCAAGTAGGAAAGATCCCTACCTCTTGAGTTGTTGGAACTCCACCAAATCGGTGTGCCCATGCGCAGCTCCTCACAAGCAGAGCAACTTCTCATTTTGCTCTCGTTTAAAACCGACTATCTCGAATGACTAAATCTAGAGAGAAGGAGCTTTTTCTCTCTAAAACTCAAAATGCCCAGCCACTGCCGATTTGCAGCCCTCCTGCACGTTTTGGTCTTCAAAGAGGAAGATGACACTATTTTCTATTTTGTCTTATTATCATTAAACATCTCAAAAATTCCACTTATGTCCCTCTTCTTGATTTTGGACACTTGGCACTATCTAAGCCGTTCATTTTCATCTTCTCTCTAATCTTGCAACATGTGTCACAAGAGTACATGTAGTAGGTGTAACACCCCGAAATATACCCTAATCGTTTTCGGCATATTTAGGGTATTTTGTAGGCATAATTTGAATTTTTCGTAATTTAAATGCGAAACATGGAAATTGAGAAACCCGAAAATTTTACAAGATACAAGGACAAATTTGTAATTTGTCAAAAAGGATATGGAAGTCATAATAGAAGAAGAGGGTATGCTATTGTAGAAATAGCATAAAGTTGATATGCAAATGGTCAAGAGTCGAGGACCCTATTGCAATAAAAAAGGAAAAAATTTAATATAAAGAAGATGAGACCAAAAATATCTTATTTTGGTCTCAAGACTGAGAGCTCCAACGTGAAGGCCAAGGAGAGAAGAAGGGAGAAAGGAAGAGAAGAAGAAGAAGAAGAAGAAGAAGAAGAAGAAGGAGAAATAAAGGTATGGATTTCTGGTATGGATTTCTATGATTTTTTTGGTATGGAAGTCTAGTTTTATTTTTGGAAAAAGTATGAATTCTATTTTGTCTAGACTTGTATGGAACTTGGTATAAATTTGTATGGAAACTAGCTTTGATTGTATGGATTCTCAGATGGAATTCCTGTAAGGATCCTTGGTTTTATATGGAATATGTATGGAGTTATAGATTTGTTTCTCGTCTAGGTTCTTCCTTGTGAATTTGTGGTTTCGATTTTTGTAATGAGCTCTTGTCACTTCCTTTTATGCATTCTATTATGTTGTTAAAGGATCATTAGGCCTCTGCCTCAGATAAAATGGGTGTGTCTTTGAGTGGGGCCTGATCATGTGATTCCTAGTGGATTTGTCTCCGGATTATTGTTGTATTATTAGCAATTTTGGCTGGGTATACTGGATTTCAAATCTGGGGGCGGAGTTGTATAGGAAAGGAAACTAAATTCAGTGTGAATCGGAGAAGAAAATAAGTTAGGCTTATCCGCGGGCTCTTCTCCTCTTGGTTTATCGGGTGTAAGACCCCAGAATTCCACTTCGAATAAGGGCAAAATGGTAAATTTGACATAAAATCGTAAATTTGATAAAATCCATAATTAATTCTCTAGGATCTCAGATGACGGTAAACGGATTGTACCGTTTGGAATCGTCTCGCAACGAAGTTGGCACGTAAATTTCATAATTTTCCGAGACGGAGTCGCACACGCTTTTTCGAGGCATCGCTTGCCGGTGCCGTAAACCGATTTTCGGCGCGACGAAGGCACAGATAGCATGTGTACTCATGTACTATGAGTGGTATTGAGTGTATAAATAATGAAAATGCACGGCCGGCATACAATCGAATATCAAACTGGGAAATTTGGAGACATAATGGTCATTTTTAAGTTTGATTTTTAAGTCACAAGAAGACAATTTAATAAATAGTGCTTCTTCTCCATTTAAAGACTAAGGGATGCAGTGGGCTGGACGGATTTTGGGCGCAGCAGATTTTCCTTTTTTTTGTAGAGAGAGAGCCACTTCTCTGGGCTTCCTAAGAAATCCAACCGTCATGCCTTCTGGCGAAGAACTGATCACGAATCAGCTACGCGCGACCCTAAGCTAGTGAGTTTCCTTCAAACTCCTCGATAGTGATTTCTCCCTACTCGGCTTATTCCCATTTTTTGCATTCGATGTTTTTGGCTGGTTCGAGGCCGTGAGGGGAACAGCTTGACTTGGCCCCAAAGCTTGGGAATCAATTTCGATTTGAATTTATCAAACCCGTTGAAACAAAGGGCTGTTACGGGCTGCTGGGTGTTTTAAATCCATAAAATTTGCTTAAATCATAAAAAATTTTGATATGAAAAATGCCGGAATGGTTGTTGATCGGGTCCTGCAACATGGGACCAAATTGTAGAAATTTTTTGAGATTTTCGGGGCTGTCCGTGATACCCGTAAATCGTTGTGCTATGTGTGGGAAATTAAGTTTTAACCATTTTGATATGCATCGTAATTTGAATGATCGTGGATTGTGGGTTCACCAGAACCGCTGATTTGTGATTTTTCGAAATAGTAATCGAGGGTTTCACTATCTTCAAATAGTGTTCTAAGAATATATTTTCATAAATTATGTGTTTGGCTAAGTAATTCGAATCGAATTGTTTGTTTGAACATTAGTCAAGAGAGCTAATTTTGACATGTGTGAAATGATAATTACATAACATGTTTGTGTGGATTTAATTTTTAAAAGGAGTATATTCATGTTTATATATTTGCATGTGATTAGACTAAATTGAACCGGCATACATGTGCATTCCATATGCACTGAAACATCCTAGGAATATAGGGAAGGAGGCATGAGATTTAGCTCCAGAGAAACACATTCGATAAGAAATTAAAATATAAATTCCCTGAGGGTAGTCCAACTAAATAATATATCAACCGGCCGGAGCGCCCATTTGATATTTATTCATCTAGGGTAGTCCACAACAATTAATATATATCAATCGTCTGAGTCTTACAATTCGATATATATTCATCTGAGTGGTTGCCCACTTTAATAAAATTCAATCATTCTCATACGAGGCTTAGGCGAGCGTGGAGAGAAAGAAACAGGCTCTGGATTCGAAGTTGGTCACGTAGACATTCAAGTAGATCATGCATTTGCCGGAATGCTTGTTTAAATTGGAACATTGCAATCGCACTTAGTGGTGAGTAGCCCACTCTAGGCGATTCTCCCATCAGCTTAGCGCTCACCCGCCGTGGATCCCCCCTCACGTGCACAGGATGCAGAGGAGAAGACTCATCCTAGAGACTGGATTAGAAGAAAAGCCGGATTGTGGCTTTGGTTTGACGATATCTACATGTATTGTGAATTTTCCTCAATTTAAATATAGGTTGTATAAGAGTAAAACATTTCGGAATTTTGTAACTATTGATATATGAATAAGTATTGGATCGCCGAGTTTGTGTGTTTCATGCGGTGTATTTTAATCGGGTAGAGCTCCTCGCATAAAGGGAGACCGTCGATTTAAAGTGGCGTCGGGTAACCCACCCACTTGTATTCATGGTTGACGGTAGTCACCGGATCCCGTTTTGGGGCGCCACAATTGGTATTCCAATATTGTACCTAATCGAGAAAAACTTACCCAATTGCTTTAAGTAATGGGGAATTCATCAAACTCGCTTAGTGCTCGCTTTCTTAAAGGTGCAATTTAGAAAATACATTTGATTTACACTACGAACTGAAAGAAGTTATGTTTTCAGGTATAGTTTCTTTTTAAATGCCATGGATTTGATCACAGACATTCTGTTTCACCCGGGGCTATATTTTCTAGTTCAAATGATCTGCATCGTGTTTCCATGGATTGAACATGTGTTGGAGTTTGTGAAGCCTCCAACTTCGGACGATCATAAATTCTTCGTTCGAACTCCGTTTTGGGTGTTCTTAGACTCTATGGAAAGCCCTTTGAGTCTAGAATCCACCCATATATAGCTTTATAAATTTTGAACTCATATTGTGTCCGAAAATGATGAAAAACAGTAAGCCCCTGCTGGTTCGGAGCACCGGATTTTCTGGTTGTATCCTTCAATTTCGGACGATCATAAATTCTTTGTCCGAACTCCGTTTTGGGTGTTCTTAGACTCTATGGAAAGCCCTTTGAGTCTAAAATCCACCCATATATAGCTTTATAAATTTGGAACTCATATTGTGTCCGAAAACGATGAAAAACAGTTGGCCCCTGCTGGTTCGAAAGTAATCGGATTTTCTGGTTATTCTTCAATTTCGGACGACATAAATTTTTCTGGTCTCAATCTCCGTTTTAAGTGTTCTAGATTTATGGAAATCCCTTTGAGTCTATAATCCACCATATGCTTATAAATTTTGAACTCATATTCTGTCCGAAAATGAAAAACAGTAGGCCCTCGCTGGTTCGAGCACCGGATTTTCTGGTTGCATCCTTCACCTCGATGATCATAAATTCTTCTCGTCCGAAAGCTTCCGCTTTTGGGTGTTCTTAGACTCTATGGAAAGCCCTTTGAGTCTAGAATCCACCCATATATAGATTAATGCAACTTAAACTCAGATTAGATCTGAAAATGACTAAAAACAGTGGCTGCTGCTGCTACTGCTGCAGCAGGTGCAGCAAGTTGCTGATTTTCTTCACGGCTTGCAACTTGCATAACTCCTTCGTTAGGACTTCGTTATGGATATTATTGGACTTTATGGAAAGACCTTTGAGTCTAAAATCTATCCATATATAGATTGATATAATATTGAGCTTATAGTACACCCGAAAATGACAAAAGACAGTGGCTGTTGCTGCTGCAGGTGCTGCAAGTTGCTGATTTTCTTCACGGCTTGCAACTTGCATAACTCCTTCAAGAGACTGCATGTATTCTTTGATTCATGAAAGCTCATTGAAACGAATATAAACCATATTCATTTAATGGCATTTGGTGCACACATACACTGAAAATTTAAATTGTTGTACCAGCAACAATCGCTATGTTAATTGGAATACATGGTAAGAAAGGATGTATATATGAACAAAAAAAATACAATATAGATTTCCAGATATATATATATATAATGAAAAGATCGGTAGGCATCAAAGAATAGAGTCTTGTTCCACATCTACTTCGAGATAGACGCCAATAAAGAAATATGTCAAAGAAAACGATAAATATAGAAATGTATAAGATAGTCAAGATAAGATAGTCCGATAAAGTACATGAAGATATAAGTTAATAAGATAGAAGACACATAGATGACATAGATATGAATATAAGAGTATATGATATGAATATAAGATTAGTCAAACATAAACTAATAGATGGAACAGATAGAACACATGAATGAGTAAAGCATTACATGATAGAAATATAATAAGTACATAACAGCTAAATCATGGATAGAATGATAAAGGATAAGACACAATGATATAAAGGGATATGAATAGATAAAGATATATGAATTATAATGTTGTAAGAGTGCATAGATGTATCTAAGGATATGATAGATTACATATATGATAATGTAAGACAAAACTAAAAATGATAGAAAAGATATAGAATATACGTGATTGCACATAAGGAGAACAAATAACACGGGGTTAAGAATACTAGTGGCCTCATGCACGAAATAAATAATAGTGTATATCTCATCAACATACATGATAACAATAGTTATTCGTTAGATGGGATATGCATTTAAAATGTAATAAATGGATTGTCCGCTAGAACCCGGGTAGATGATAGGGCATGCTTATTGGGAAAATAAGTCTCGCAATACACCGATCACTGGCCCGTTGTCATTATAACGCCTTCGTGTTCTTTATAGATGGTCGCTGTTCAGATAATACAATGCGTCATTTCTTCAGCCTTTAGACCATCATTTCAGACAGAGTACAAATACTTCTTCGTTTATAGTTTCCTTTATCCACTTCTGTTTATGCATGACATACAAAACAATTATCAACATGATATGCGAAAAGATATTATATAGATTCTGTAGCATAGCACCGCTTATGTGATGATAAGTTCTGTGAACATGAGATTATAATGATCCGACATGATATATTAAAATGTATAAGAATGTAAACGATCCTAAGTTTTTAATATGAGCACAGCAAAGATATGAAAAGTGTAAGACACCAGATATGAAATATGATAGTATATGAAAAGTACATAGTACACAAATAAAGATACAAATATAAGATATGAATATGCCATAAAGTACGTGACACGGAAAGCAGATACAAACATATGAAAGAGAAAGTAATATGAAAAGTATAACCTGAAAATGAAGATATAAATAGTATATGAAACAAGATACGAACACAAAGATATGAATTAAGACATGAACAAAGATACATAATAAATGATTTAAAAAACAAGATACTCATGACAATATTGATAACAACACATGAAAATAGAACATAATTAAATGGTATAGTATATAACCATGAAAGTAATATATGCATACGAATATGACATAAAAAGCAGCATATGTAATATGAACCATAGAAAGATAATAGATCAAATGATATACTTATCAAGAAATAAATGATATGGTGCGTTATATGTCAAACGTCACATGATAGCTATGTTATATGAAATGATGATATGTATTTGTTGAGGATTACCATAGTTATTGGTTGTCCTCAGATATGTTTCCCACTGCTTGAAGCTAAAGACAGCTTAACCAGGTAAAAGCAAAGAAGATATGATAGAGGACGTGACATCTCACATCAACGTAGCAGCCAACTCAGATAGTGCCACCGGTATCGTCAGAATCCCAGATTTGGAATAGGTGCTTTGAATATTGAGAAGTTATGAGACTCACGGTATAGAACATGAATACCACCACGATGGTACTTATAATGTAAATGTAAATGCTTTTTTTATTTGCAGTGCGGCAAGACAAAGCAAGAGTCCCGCCAACACGGGCCTAAGTGTGACACTCCTCGCTGACACCCCATCGCGCCGCTAGGGGCGCCATGGTAGGTGGACACTGCCACATCACATGTTCAAACTGCTTTTTTTTACATCCGATATCGCGCTTTAAAACGCAAACCTCACCGTCTCGAATTAATAAATTCACACGGTAACTAGATTTCATGAGACGATTCCAATCCAAGTGAAGTCCGTCATCATCCGGATTCAAAAATTTGATTTTGACCGAAATTACCGCTTTGCCATTTTTAAAATTAGAATTTTCTGGGTCTACATTTACAAGGCAGGTTGGCCAAATAAATAAATATTTGTTATACGTGATAAAGATAATGATTATAATTGCAGATAATGATTAAAATAAAAATTTTATTTGTTTACGATGATTCTTCAATAATAAATTATGGACCCAAATAATACATGCAAAAACGTAAGATATCATGTTTTCATTTTTATAAAATTTGTTATTATCCTTCCAGAATGATACCACTAATAAATGACATATTATTATTATTATTTAAAAATCATTATAACAAAGCAAAGACTCGATGTGATATTATAATTACTATCCTTTGTTTTCCTAAATTCAGGTATATGTAATATTATTGATCCGTTTGGATTTGAATTTGTTAAAATAATAACAAATAAATGACAGTATGGATTGGAACCCATAAATCTCAAGTCTTCCTTTAATTTTAAGGGTTTCAAAACTATCAGATAACCTATGTTGTTGAGCTTTGGGAATATTTATGTACAAAACACTATAGAGAATTTTATTCAATATAATATTCAAATTATGTCAGACTAAAATTCGAGGGTCTGCTGACTAATTCACACTATGAATAAGTGGATGTGTCTAATTACCCGACGCTACTTTAAAATCTGCAGTGTAGCCCTGTAATGTAGAGCTCACCCAAATACAAGACTCGCTGTGATATCTGCCCCAAACAAATTAATATGTCCCCAACATATAAAACTAGCCAGGGGCCCATATTACAATACTATCACACATATCCAAACTATAATCTCAATAGTTTCAAGAGTTAATAACCATTTATGACAACACATATTAAAAATGAATATATCTTAATACATGTACACGTGACACCAAAGCCACATTCCGCTTAAACAACCTCAAGGACGAACCGTTTCCTCAAGACGCCCCATTCAGAGTGCGGGGATCCCACGACGGGGCGAAGTTAATGTCAAGAGAGAATCACCGAAACGCTACCACCACCTAAGTGCAAGCAATGTTCCAGCAAACACACACTAAGCAAATGCATGATCCTACTTGAATGCCTACATGACCAACTCCGGGATCCCTGAGTTCCATCACTCTCTCACACTCCCGCTCTAAGCCTCAAAGAGAATTATTGTTATTAGTGGACAAAACTTCCATGTATATCAATCGGGGCCGTCCGACGATTGATATATTAATTGTTTCAGGACTACTCCTCCGATGAATATCAAATTTCAATGCCTCCGACGATTGATATTTTTAATTTGTGACTACCTCCGATACCAATATTTTAGACTCACTCTCCAACCATTTTCTAGACTCATCTCATGCACTAACTCCTATAGTCCTAAGATGTTCCAAAGGCATATGGAATGTATAAAGCAATTCAATATGTTTCAATTCACATAAATATATATACACGAACATATTCACATAAAAATTAATCACACAATATGTTATGTAATTATCATTTCAAACATCAAAATTAGCCTACTGGGCTAATAAATTAAAACACAAGCAATTGGACCAATTACTTAACTAAACACATATTTTCACTAAAAATACATTTTCGTGTCATTATTCCTAGGAACAAGAAACCCTAGGCTTTTACGGTTCCAACACTCAATCTACTCCACCACTGGGTGAACCCGCATTTCCTGGCCATTTCCGTCCTCATCCAAATCATGATTTAAAACATAATTCATGCATAAAGACCCAAACAAATTCCTCACTAAGACGGTCGCTCACATTGGGTTCAATAAATCAATCAATTCGTCCCAAGCTTTGGGATCCACCAACCAAGCCGCTCAAGGCCTCAATTAAACCTAAACATTTACAAAGTGCTTAAGAGGAATAAAACCAAGCAGTGAGAAACCCTACCTCTTGGAGTTTGAGGAAACTCCATAGCCTCTGCACCCACTCAAAGCCCTCTTCGCAGGCGCCTCTTCTCTGTCTCTCGCACTGCCACCTGGACGCCCATATTTCCTGCAGAGAAGTGCCCCTCTCTAAAAGCTCTCAAAAATGGCTACTGGAAATAAAATTCTCTCCTCCACGTTTTTGTTTTCTTTTCAATTTGAAGAAGGCCATCAGAAGAATTTCACATTTCAATGATTTAACTTCAAAACGACCATTTTGTCCCTTTTTCCCGCTGACATTCTAAGACTATTTCTACAGTACCATTTCCACAAATTCCTTTACTCATAATGGTGGTACATGAGTATGTGTTATATGTACCATTCCATCGAAAATCGCTTTACGACACCGAAACTCGATGCCCCAAAAACGGCCGCACCCGACCGGCTCCTCTGCATCCAACGAAACTTTACGTGCTAGCTGATTTCGCGAGATTCATTCCAAATCTGAAACTGCTTCATCATCCGAGATCTAGAGAATAAATTACTTAATTTTTAACCGAAATTACAATTTTGTAACGAATTACGATTTTGTCCTTTTTCCGTAAATTGGAATTTCTGCTCCAATGTTTGTTCATAGTCACTAAACGACCGAACCTAATGTTTTCAATATCATAATTATTTATATCATACAATTGAATTCACTTATGAATGGCTTATTAGCCACCAAAGTGGTCGGGAATCCATGAAGTTTTATGTATATCCAATTGTATAACATTATAATTACACTAATACGAAATGCTTATAAATGAGATGACGTAATATCATATAGAATTTGATAAAATTGTTATAAATTAAAGATCATTTCATTAAAGGTCTTGTTATAGATAACTATTTATATGAATTGACACACCCCCACCCCCTTCCAGCGGCGGGCGTGCCGGCCACTCCACAAAAATCCCCAACCGTTACCTCTAACGACTAGAAACTCCTGTGAAGCGAAGCCGTATTGCTTACTTAAACCTCCTGTAAAAATTTTTCTTTTATTTTTCAACTTAGGATTTGGTAAAATCTTAGCCGACGGAAAAACTTTGGCGGCCTTAATGTTTACACATAGTCTGTCTGGAAATCCTATATACATCCAGTTGCATATATCCAAAATATGGCCTTGACCTTCTGACATTCTCACAAAACTACTCTATGTACATACATATGTTCCATTATACATATTCAAGTCTTTTCTTATAATATTCTTAATTTCTGGCTGGCATGCAATGTTAGGACAAATCTATTGTGCTCAAAGTCTTGCGTACTGTGCACAGGAAAATAGTTTTAAATACGAAAGAAAATAATGAGCTAAGCGACTGGTGAGTGTCTTTATAGAAAGGTTCTTTTAAGGAAAACATAAAAACTATCAGCTTTTCTTTTACAATCTTTTCTGGCTTTACTTTCTTTCTTGCTAAGATTTCTAAACTTTCTTTGCTTGCTTTAAAGTTTATAAAACTTTTTCTTTAACACTTTTCTTTGCTTTGTATATGAAATCTTATACAAACTCTTATTGCTTACTTGCTTAGAAGGTTTATAAAACTTCTCAAGATTTCTTTGTAATTTACTTTATCTTGCTTGAAAAGTCTTTTAAAAAACCTTTCACAAACCTTTTTGCTTTAAAGTTTTATGAACTTTTCATAAAAGGAGCTGGAACTCAAACATACTTTGATAAGCGGGCACGAGGCTCCAGCCATTTTAACTAAATCCGGGCATTTCAACAGTGTTTTGAAATCGCCTTGGGAGGCTTAAGATTGAATGGATTTCTTTAAAACTCACGGAAGCGGGCGTGCCAGGCAGTAGTTGATTTTCAAAGCGTATATCATTGTATAAAACATCAGCTAACAAGAGACCTATTTTTTGCTTCTACGTACCTAGTGAACACGGGAGCCTGGGCATCGACCGTGCGGTGGAAGGTTCTTTGTCATCTTTTAAGGTAAATATGGTGAATTGGGCTGGGTATGCATCGCATAATTTAGTTAGAGCTCCATGCTCGATGCATGTCACCAAGGTCTAGCTAGCGCCACAAGGCCTATTTCGCAATTATTATTTTTGCTTGCTCGCTATTGCTTGCTCTTTGAAAAATGGTTTACAATTTAAAGCATTTGTATACCTTACTTGAAAATGGTTTAATTATTTAAAACCATTTTGCTTACTCAGCTTCTTTGCTTGCTTTGCTTGAAAAATGGTTTAATTATCCAAAAACCATTTTGCTTGCTTTCAAAAATGGTTTAATAAAGACATTGGCTTGTTTTCAATTAGCTTAAATCCATTTTGGCACTTTTAGGTTATGGTTTAAATGTCGAAACCATTTGCTTTTCAACTAAATGTATGATTGGATGCATAGAACCATCACTTGCTTTCTAAACTCATTAGCGCTGCTTGAAGATGGTTTAAATCATTATGCAAATAGATTAACAGTTTATCATAAATAATAATAATACACTAGTATTTGGAAAATGAGTTTAGAACACTCACCTCTTTGCTTGTAGCGAACACAGTTCCACACTTTTCCCCACCTTTGCTTTTAACCTACATCTCAGCGGAGTGCGATGATGTCGCCTCATTATAGCGTATAAACTTAACGTGCTTCCTATACTTGTACACTCAACGAATATCATTTGATGACTTGGCTGCCTCGGCGACCACAGAATCACTTCAGTTTATTGAGTCCCAATCTTATTTGAGCCATCTTGTCATTTTAACCAAGGTTCCTAAACATCGGTGTATGAATTTGGCTTGGTATACAAAACATAGCAACGATACGGGCATTTGGGCACTGTACAGTACACCACCCCCGAGGAACATGTCTTAGGTACATGTTGTGTGGCATAAGTGGGGTGTCTGGGTACACCTATGTCACCGTACCTTGGCCTTTGGGTGGGGTGTATCGGTACACCCTATATCTGGTACACATAGAAATTTGCCCAGTTTGCTATTTTCCCCACTTTGATACCAATTCACTTCATATAACTTCTCTTCCACCTCGGGAATTATCATGGAAATCATCCAAAAACAACTCCCCAAACACTTGAATTGGTGCTATGGGACCTCGAACCACAAAACCCTAGGTGAAATCCAGAACTCTACCTAAAGTTGATTCTTTATAAAACCACATAATTGATGATTCCATGTTTATTTTCTTGAACAGGGTTTACTCTCCTGCCCCAACAATTCAGTTTATGTGATCTTTGCACAAACCTAGACCAAATGAGCATCTATTCTCCATACAAGCTTAGAATCCAGTACCCATGGTTACAAGGTAAAGACATACGATTTTGGACTTCTCCTCACTCCTTCTTCTTAAATCTTCTTACTCTTCTTTGCTCTCTTCTTTTCTCACCAATGTGGGCTGGCTTTGGAGACCAAATGAGACATTGGTTTGTCTCATTTCCTCCCTTTACAAACCCATTTTGACTTAATTATAAGTTAGTCCTTCATCTCTCAAGATTTGCACCTCAACTTTAATATTAGATTGTAACTTATGCCAATTTCTATTGGCCCATCTACATTTGGTTTTTCTTTCATATCCTTTTGCTCAATGACAATTGTACCCTTATTCTACTCTGCATTGGGTTCATAAATTTTACAATGTGACACTTGGTACTCTTATACACCTACGGTATGTATGCTGTTCACACTCTCTCGGGCGGGTGTTACATGATCTATATTATGGATAGCTTTGTTGATATGATGCGAATTGACACTATGAAATTTCGAGGTATTCATATAAATCAATGGAACTTATTATGTGAGATTTCTTTTAGAAGCCTCAAGTTCACGTTATAGAAACACATTTGACATGTCTATGATTTGTCATATTATATAAACTTTTGATATTTGCCATATTTATGAAGTCTATTAAGTTTACTTTTGTACTTAAGTATTTGATGATGGTTGTGATAATGGTTTTTCAATAAAATCGTATTTTAATTTTATTTATTTATCACAATATAATATATGATAATTATATTATCATGTATGAGTACAAGACATTTATGGTATGCTAGTCATTAGAATGACTATGAATGATTTGATAATCATATTTAATGATGTAAATATTGTTAATTGTAAAAAGCACGAAGTCGTTTATTTAAAGATTGATTAATTACTTAAAGTGGCGAATTTGAATGTTCATGATTTCAATTAAAGAATACACACTTATGCTATTCAATTCTCATTTCTGTGGATGTGGAAACAAATTTGATACTTTGATGACCAGTATAATTAAAGATTAATTCAATTATAAGGTATTTAAAATTTACCCAAAGGTGACTATTATCTTATGAATAATAGACATTATAGAATCTATCATTATAATTTTGTTAGATTATCTAATTTGTATCAAAAGGAATTACAGTTAATTTAATAGACATAAAATAATAATTAAAAATATGTACTAAAAAAAAGTATTCTTAAAGATGTTCTATAATATCTATAAAGAAGTTAACAAATGTTTGTATCTTTTAAAATTGTTGTTTTGGATCTAAATTGCAGGTTGCTTGCAGTTTATTAGAACTTCTAATTTTGTTAATGTTTCATTAATTTGTTCCTTAATTAATGTTATAAAATATAGGCAAATGAATTTTATAACTTCAATTAATTAAATATATCTTTATAGTTAGATGTGTTTTATAGATTAAATTTGGAGGAATGACTTTTATTTGCCAAATAGTTACATAGAAATCGATTAAAGTTGACATATATTATGATGTTTGCTCTTTGATATCTTAAAGCTTTATGATATCATAATGTTATTTGGACAGAGAACAAAGTTATTTCAATGAATAAATACAAGATGATTGGAGGCAAAAATTATTGATTATATCTTGTGCGTTAATAGTGATTAAATTTTCATTTCATTAATTTATGAAGAATCTTAAAATTGTAACAAAGTATGTAAAAGATAATATTATGTGATGGATATCTTATAAATGTCTCAATTGTTAAATTGTGTCTCATAAAATTATATATTTAAAGGATATTGAGATATTGAATGCATGGATTGAGACCAGTGAGATGTCCATAATAAATTTATATATAGATAATCTGAGATTGTCTTATAAATAGTATATATTTAAAGACTTTTGGGTTATCAGATAGTTGAGAAAACATCAACGATGAAGACCTTAATAGTTCATGCATACTTTTTATTTGCTTAGATTCAATTATGTATCGAATGATAGTTGAAGTTTATCTTTGTTATTTGTTTCCTATTAAATTGAGGTTATAATAAGAACAATATTCATGTAAAGGTATAAATTATCTATATAAAATGTAATATTATGATACATATTATATTATAATTATGGATTATAGTTTTGTGGAATAATGTTATTTTAGGACTTGGATTTGTTATGACCAAGTTGCTAAAAAAGAATAGATTCATTGTCAATTCTAACAAGCATGTAGTACTTTGTGATTATTGAGGATATGAGGTTTAGTATTTGTTGTTTGTATAGGATAATTCAGTCAAGTGGTCAAATTTTATTTGATTATGTACATAACTTATGTTTTGAGGACTTGCCAGTCAAGTAGTTGTCATTAAGATATCCAGTGCCCAGTCATGAGTCATGGGCATTATGTAATGATCTGTGGTGATTGTTTGATGAACCTCTTGTTTATTAGACACTCTGGGCCTCAATATATGTTTTTGTTTTGTATATCTAACACAGTATACATAATTGTATGGAATGAATCTTCAAGGAAGGGAATCTTTGACAAAGACATTATAGTGGACCTTCTTCGTACTTCTCATTGGGTCATGTTAAGGTGAGCTATTATATATTACATGGGAGGACCCTTGAAATAATAGTATATAGCATTGTAAATCTGATTATTATTCTTGTTGTGAATGAATGAATATGGTGTATATATGTCACCAATGAGTATGTTTATTAAATCATAAATGTATTGTATCACACGGGTAGAGTGGAGATGTAAAATTTTTATATGTGACAGGTGATAAAAAGGAGTTTAATAGTAAAATAAAGGTATCAGTAATTGGTTTGGGTTGCATGTGCTTGATGGAGACGGTAGAAATTTAATGTTTAAATTTAGATTTTCATTATCTATATCAGATCCTCTCCACCTTGTGAGGTTTCTCTGGGGCGGAAATATTTTACCATCATGCATTGATAGTGATTTATGAGACGAGGATGAAACAAATAAAGTTTGATTTGACCACTCGTCATTATTGATCTGTGATACAGTTATTAATGATAGATGTAGACAGAAAAATTATATTAAATTTCTTTGATGTGTATACATTTTTCTTATGAATTACCACATGTCAGTCGTTGTCTTGAAAATCGCTGAACCCTCGGACTACTTCATCACCAGATGGACCTGCAGATTAAAATTCTCAGTATACAGGAGATATGTGCTTGAAGTCAAAGTTGGATTTGCAAATTGGTTGCGAGATCCTCATTCATGGAGTTGATGTATGCAGTAAACAAGCATGCACCTTTTTTAAGGGGAAGCATAATATATGGGGATGTTATATGGAGCTGGATGGTTAGACCAATACTCATCAAGGATAAGGAAGTTCTTGATCCACGCCACTACATAAATTCGAGTTGAACCAGCCCCCTTAAGTAATTAGTGGATGACATATGTGAAGCGCTTTTCTCTCACATTCCGCGAGTGATGGAGTTGCACACATAAATGGATTCAATTATGCAAATATCGGTGGAGGCTGCGGGATCTCGCCACGGCCTAAGATGACAATCTTCTTGAGAATAGTCTCAAGGTGTAAAGTACTCGAGACACCCGTGATATCGGCCATAAACATGGCGGCTCAGGGACATGGCCGGTTGTGTAACACCCGAAATCGTATACCATTTGCTTACAGTCGATGGAAATCAATAACTGCGAAGATGGATTTAATTATAATTCTGGGGAACATTAAATGGATAATAAAATTAATGACATCCCCAAAGTCAATTGTGAAAATGTCTAAACGGTCTATGACGGATCGAGGATTCATAATAGCGATATGGTGGCATATGAGAAATACACACACCATATTGCTTCCTTTTTACAGAACAAGTTTTATGTTTTATTAGATTGTTTATGTAACAGAGTTTGAAACTAAATTCGAGGACAATAATATAATCTTTGTGGTGGGCGCACAAAAAAAAATCAATATTAGAAGTGTAGTCGATTAAATCTTAATAGACTAATTCTTGCTATATTATTATTGGCCCTTAAATATCTCTAATGTTGAGACAAAACCGAATTGTCATAGAAGGTGCAGAACAAAGTCCACGGATGAAGATCTAAAAGCATTAGCACTTATACTCGAGGTGAATATGATCCGAGGTAAGAATGTTTATGGTAGAAAGATTTAAGCTTAAGAATGAGGTAGTAGATGTTTCTGCGTGTGAATTCCCTGAATAAGAGACCCTAGATAGAACATTAGAGCAAATTACGAACTCAATAAACAGATCTAAGCTAATCGTGATACATAGACATTTAGGGCCTTCAAAAGGAAATCTGAGAAGGATGAGAAATCAAAGCCCCATTTCGATGTGTGTGCATTCGTTCCAAATCCATTTTCCATGGAATAAGGTACTCAATGACTTTAAGGTAACATTAACCAAAATTTAAGAGTAAATAAGATAAAAGACCCAAATCTAAGTCTCTTACAACTTGATAAGGAAGCAGTGCATTTAGATTAGCTTGAGTGGTTGAAGACGATAAAATTAGAAACTATTACTAATTAAAAGGGAGAGATGAAACATAATCTATAAACCAAAATCAACTCCTCAATTTTATCCATGAGTGAAGAATGTCTTGTTCATCATACATTATATCTTCAATAGAAACTTTGCTCATTTTCACGTAAAGAAGAAACCTTAGATAGCCTTTGTTGCATGTGTCATAAAAATGGCTTTGGAAGGTGGTATAATGAACAAGTTTAAATAATTTTAGCTTATTTTCTAGGCAAAGTAATTACATAATTTAAATTAAAATAAATGGCCAACCTTCTCCATGAAACAGGAAGATACGATGATCAAGTGATAAATTTGCATAAGAAATCTGACACATTACAATGCGAGTAAAGTGGAAGCACATCCAAGACATGGGCAATTTTACACATGAGAAAGTAAACTAGATAACCAAAAAGGAAAACTGAAGATCAGTTCTAAAAAGTTTCATGATTGACAAAAGTTCAAGTAGAAGGCGGACATACGAATCTTGAATGAGAAGCGTTAAGAGCATATCTTTGCTACATAAGCTAAGACTTTATAAGGAAGTGAGCTTTTAGTTGGGGTCAACGACCCATTAAAAAGTAAGATCAAAGTGCAACCATATATGATATAGATGCAAGAAAATGGGCCACAATAGAAGATTGTGGCTCATGAGTATAACTATGAGTTGATTCTGATTTAGTTTTGGCCCACTTTCTTAAAAGGTGGCACATGGTTGAGATTAATTTTAAGCGCTGACTAAAGATATGACTATAGAACATTTCTTGTACTTAACTATAGAAAGTTTATGGATGAAGCGCTATTTCTTGGCAGCGCAACTATAAAATTTGACTATGGTTGAAGCCACTTCATGGCCATAACTCATAAAGATGATATATAGATGGGGTAATTTTGTTGGTATCACATAAGGCAGTTATGAGTAAGGATGTTTGTTAGTAAAGCTACTATAAGGTGATATATAGATGCTAAATTTGATTTTTTGTACTAAATAAAATTGTGAAATTATAGATAGGGTTTTTTATTATTTGATACTACAAGGTGATAAATAGATGGGTGCTTTGTTGGCTACTATAAGGGTAGATATATATGGGTTTTTTTTTTAGTGCTATTTGTTACACATATATGAAAGGTAGAATCTTTTGATGTATCGAAATCCTTAGACCATAAGGAATATAATCTATACAAAAAATTTCAAGTAAAGATATCATTGCTATCCATCAACAATAGGTATTGACCAAAAACCAAATTAACGAAAATTTAATTGAGATTCCATATGGTTAAAAAACAAGCCCAGATCTTATATTTTCAATCATAAAAATTACATTGCAAAAACCGGTCCAAGAACCAAATGGCAGAATATATATGGGCTTTTTTTCTTTTGGCTGCTATTTGTTACCATATATAGAAAGGTGGAATCTTTTAGATGTATGAAATCTTAGACCGTAAGAGATATAATCTACTCCCTTTATTGTTAAGATATATATTGCTATCCATAAACAATGAGTAACCAAACTGAAACCAAATTAACAAAAGATTCGGTGAAGTTCATGGTTAAAAACAAAGCTAAATCTCATATTTCTAATCCTAAAAATTACATTGCAAAAAACCGGTCGAGAACTGACTATGGCAGAAAATCCTAATTCGTAAATACTTAAAGTAAAATTGAACCATAAATATTTTTCTTCAATCTTCCTTTCGATCTGAATCCAGCAACAGCCACAATATTAGCCCAAAAATAGGCGCATGTTCCTTTGGTTTCCAATGCGTGAACCACAATTCAAACCACTCTCTTTGGATCAGTGTGACAGGATGATCTTGCAGAGCCAGAAATAATGCGAGTGCACGATATGGAGTAATGCATTTGGAAATCTTTGCATTTGTATAGTTGAAAAATATCGAGAAGGGAGAAGGATGAGAATTGAAAAATGAAGATACATGTTCTAGGGTTGGATTCACAATTATGATTTTCTGAGTTGCCTTAATTTAGTATTCCTTTGCCTTTCTTTCACTATTATATGTAGGTTCTTCCCAGATCTTAGCAAGAAGAGAAAAGGGCAAGAAATATGTTGAAATATCGCCAAAACTAGACTCCTATGTCAACCTATTTTCAGCATTTTTATTCTCTCCTAGTGTTCTCTCAATATTCAACAAAGCCTTGCCCTTTGAGGTGATTCGAAATATATAGCCAATAGTTGGTTGTCAATCATCCATGTAGTTAGACTCGAATACATACATTGAAGCAAAAATCTTCATTATAAACTGCCTTTTAGAAGATGTGAAGCTTTATTCCAAGGCTGCATGGTAGAAAGATAGTTTCACTAAGAAAAATCTTATGGTATAATACGATAAAGGTCGAAAAGGTTTCGAGTGTAGAGACATTTGATCATAAGTCCTCAAATCGGTGTTGGTGATTTGTAAAACGATTTCGAAGATATAACGAGTGGATTAGAATGAAACGATTCTTTTCATGACCAAATGGTATATCTTCAGGTCAATCCAGCTGAGGAAGGAATTAGGCTTGAGTGATGCAAAGTTCAGCCAAATGTTAGTGGAAAAATTTGCACCTTCATTTTAGATCCATCTTTGGACAACAATGCCTCTTGATGACTCCACAGCTCTAGATGCCCAGCAGTGGGCATTTCCAGGTTATATTTGGGGTATAAATTGTATTGCACCAAACCTTCCCTTGGCTTTCATCACACACATGGATAGATTGGAGGAATGGTCAAATAAGGCAAGCCGGCTCTATCCACCTGTGACCCTTAAATTTGTTCTTTCATTTTCAAGCAGTAAAAATAACCAATAATATTGTATAGTGTTTGTCTCTTTTATCGCTATACTTGAATAAGGAAAAATAGCATGACCCCATTGACTCTTCTTTCTTACAACATTGTTCTAAATTTACTTTGTAATCATTTGTATATATATGCTGCTCACATGCTTCACCACCATTTGGACCCTTCATGTGGGACATCCTATTAAACAGATCTTATCGGCTTAGTAACCATTTAATGGGACCTTAGAGAAGCAAAGTTTATGCTTATAAAAGGATTGCAAGATTTCTGACTTGGGTGACACTTACTTGGCAAAACTTACCTACTTTGCATATGTCTCTGTAATAACTTTCACATTTATAGTTATTTTAATTTATCACACAATTGTTAAGTGATAGTTATATATGCTTAGTTGTACAAACCTGATTAATTAAGTATAGAGATTTGTTCAGGGAGCTGCATGTCTTTTATTGATAATGTTCTTCATGGGATGACAGGACCATGTGAAGCGTTTTAGTTCCAGTGCATTGTAGCACTTTTGGAATAAAAGCGCATAGACTGACTAATATAGGGCAGCAATTTCCCAACGAAAATCTTGTTTAAGCATTATTAACAACACTCAGTCAGACAAAGCTTGTTCGAAAAATGATTATTGCCTAACTATACAAATAGAATGCGTAAATTTCTTTTGACAATTAGTTTCTATAGTTTTGCAAGCAACTATGGTAGACAGAAATCAGAAGCTTAGCATAAGCTTTATGGCATGCTGATTTTCATGGTGGGTTGTTTGTGGGATTGAGTCTAAATTTAAAGCCCGATTGCATTCACGAGTAGCTAGAACAACTATACTTTCTGCAGGAAATTAGTGGAAACGGTTCTATGGAAGAGAAAGGCAATTCGAAAAGGAATGAATTTAAATTTAGGATGTTTATTTCTCTAAAGCGCGCAAAGACCCTAGCAAATATTCTTTTAAACCAAATGTAGTTAGGTATACTAAAAGAAGAGAATTCGAGCACACAGGTTGTAATCAATTCAAAGGCAGAAATATAGAGGCAAATATTAGTTGCGATATTTATAATTACTAGCCATGAATATTGTGGTCTAGACTAATTTCAATGTCTTGAGAAACTTACTTTGTGTATATCAATTGTATGTCTTGCCTTCAGCTTGGCGTGAGACCCATCCTTCTAATATAACTCAAAGGAGCATGTCCAGGGATACCTAAAGCGAAGGAATCTATCAATCTTATACAAACAACTTTCTACCAAAATTTCCATGGAGGGGAATATAAACCTCCTAAGGCCCTTAAGCCTCCATCCATGTATTCATACGATACTTCAACAATCTTCTCTAGCCACATAATCTAGATTAATGTTTGGTAAAATCACCATTTTTTCTCTCTCTATATTATGTTCATGAATCCAAGCTAAGCAGTGTGTAGTGGGTGATGAGTCATTATACCAATGGCTCGGATTAACTGGCGAAATCGATAGCAGGAAACAGTATTTGTCTTCTAGACTTGATCACATGATGTGTGGAAGAAGAACCATTAAAGGGGTGGGGAGATTGGTGGGAACTTCCATACAAGCCACAAGGTCTTTGCAGCTTCTTCATATGTGCTCTTTTCATCTTATATATTCCTTGAAGTATTTTAAATGCTACTAAATGATTAAAAATATTCATAAATAATAAACATATCCAGATGGTCATTCCTCGAATTTGGAACATTTACAAGATTCACACTCCTACACATTAAATCCTATGTTCTATTCTCAAACATTTTATCAAACACTTCAGGGACTACCGGTTTATGCATTTAATTAACCATTTTCCTGTAGTGTTTGGACTAATACTAATAGATTTTAATTCATAAATCAATCAAAAGCGAGAAGGATTTAGATGAAAAATGACCTCCCGAGAATACTTCAAGGATCACATATGTTCCTCCAAATTATACTACTGCCTTGGTCAATAGTTCAGCATTGCAAGAAAAAATCTAATATTTTCATTACTTGGAACATAAATCTCAAACAAAAAACCCAAAAAACCAGGGAATCAAGAATATTGGAAATTCATACAAATTAGTAGCAAAAACTAAAGAAAATAGAAGAGATATAATTGTGGCATCTGATAGAATGAAATTATCATGTTTTTCAGATATTTGAACAATGTTGGCGGGTCTTGCTCTTGCATCATCACCTTGGGCAGCCCTCGTGAATTTCTATTTTCCCCCTCGATCCGCATGTAACTACAGTTCTCTCTGCAATCACATGTGGAGTCACTTTAGTTCTTATTTCGAAAATATGAAACTAAGATATAATTTTGAGTTACAAATTTTTTTGGCTCAACTAAAATAATGTCCTTATAAGACCTTTTCTTGTAGTGAGAGCGATGTGCTGGAGATAGAAATGTGATTATAACCCCATTCACTGAAAGAAAACAATCTCTGAGGAAAGTAATAGAACTTGACACTAATCAAGAGGTGAATATTTGGGGCTTCTCGAAGGAATTTAGCTAATAGATTTGATTATTGTAGCCTCTCGGGCTCCAGTAGAAAATGCCATTCAACACCACATCTCTGAAGGCCGAGAAAAGGTTAAACAGGAGATAAGTTCTTGATTAACATGCTTGTTCTGAGGAAAACAATCTTGAGGAAAGTAATGGGAACTGACATAATCCGAGAAGGGTAGATATTTGGGACTTCTCAGAGATTTAGCTAATAGATTTGATTAATGTGTAGCCTCTAAAGACTCTCTCAAGTGCAGTGCATTAACTGCATCTCCTGGCTAGGAAAAGGAACCTCTATGATGAATGGTCTTTCTACTTGGTGATCCTTCAATCCATTCTGGAGAATACTCTCGTAACAATGCTTCGTGACAGATAACTAACTAGTGATGTGTTTTGATGAGTTAAGAGCATTCATATTACAGTGCAAATTCAAATAGAAAGTTGGGCTCAAGAAAATCTACTCAAACACGAAAAGATCTCAAGGAATTTTAGAAAGCAGTGATAGATTTGAGTATAGGAAGCTATTTCACATATGAGGAGAATTTCAGAGTTTGTTCATGAAAGAAATATTGGAAAATTTAATGAAGAAACCATTGAGAAGCGAGAGCTCATTCAGAAGATGGCATAAAATTGGGTGATGATATAGTCTCCTTCCTTTGAAGATATATGCACTGTGCTCCCCAATAGCACCGGATATTGATAAGAAGATACGATTGAAGTTCTGTATTGTTTCTGATCAATCTTTATATGCTTTAGCAATATCTAGTTTGTTTTGATCATTTTCTCAGTTTCCATTCGGGAACAATTCATTCCATTTGTTTTAAAAAAATAAAAAAATAATAATTGAGAAAAATGACCATACAAGGATTACAATATTAAAAACAATAATGATATTCTTAAACTTCATTTCTCAAATTAATGGATTCCTCTATGAGTTCTTAAAAATAATAACATTACAATGTTAATAGGAAAAAACATCTTTGTGTCACTAAAGGACATCAATGGTTGAAGGATCAATCTCATCAAGTAATAATAGCGACCTTTTTGAGTATCTTTGGATGAATTCCACGATTAATATCACCATAGGGCATGATGGCGAGCAAAGAGTTAAAATTTTATGTTGAAAAATGGAAGGAAAAAAACTGCAAACAGAAAAATAAAAGCACAGTAGCATTATGGTATACGGTATGGTTTCCCTTTATAGGACATGTAGACACAAGAATGACCCACTTCATTTCCGGCTGACTCTGTTTATCAAGTCTCTCAACGGAAGCGGATCGAAGATGATCAAACACCGAAGTGAGACATAGTCACCAAGTACGCATCCTGAGCAATTTATTGGTCAATTATAAAAATGGGGACCCAAAGAAAAAAAAGATTTTGTCTAAATAAAATCAATCATTTGGATGATAAATAAAAAATACATATGGAGAAAGTGAGGATATAAAATGGGTTTGCCTCGTGACTGGCAGTTCATGATATAATCATGGAAAACGGTTTCGATAGTGGTGGCCTTGCATTCAAGAGTGCTCTGTCGTCTGTTGCATAGTTGGTAGGAATTTAAAGTTTGACGCCAGCATGCTTTAATGCTATCTTCCACTGCAACCACTACGTTGACCACACTTCATCCACACGGGAGGTGAGAGCATCATGCGTCATTTATGACGGTGTCGGCGATAGCGATAATGAGGATGAGATGAGAGGATCTTGGTGATATGAGTGCCAGAAGCCATGACACTAATAGGATCTGATCTCGATTGCAATGAAATATGCTTCTCGACTCCATACTTCATAAACACACGTTCATGAACACATTTGAACCCTCAGTTTAGCTAATCTGTGATGACTCCACACTCTCAAATATCTGCCATTTGTAGTGTACGAAGGCTGCTGGCGAAATAGTAATCTGATATTTTCTGTGGATAGGCTGCGAAACATGGAATCATCAAGTGCCATTCTCGATGAAGTGAGTAGCTTTCTTTACCGTAAAACCGCTGACAATTTCACCGACTTCGGGGGTCTTTTCGTGACCTCTAATGGTTTTGCCATTTCTCGGAGTTAATACGGGGAGAAGCTACTTGGGATCTCGGCCCGGCACAAAGATGACAATCTTCTTCGCGAGAATGGTCTCGAGTGAATTAGCGAACGACGATATAACCATAAACATGCGTGACTCTGAGGGCGTGCGGTATTTAACACGAATGCATTATACCATTTACTTAATATCGACAAATCAATAACCCTTCGAAGAGTGGATTGTTCATGATTCTGGGAACATTAAATGAGATAATAAAATTAAGTAACACATCTAAATCAATTGTTATAAATGTCCAAACAGTGCACAGCGATTGGATTATAAATGTAGATATTTTGTGTATAAATACACACACCATATTGCTTCCTCTTTTTTTCGAGCAGTTTTATACACTAGTGGGTGGTGTGATGTAACATGTTTGAAACTCAGTTGAACAATAACATAATCTTGTAGTGGAGCACCAAAAGATCAATAATAGAAGGTGAAGAACAAATTCCTGAGATGAAGATCTAAAAAGCGAGTAATTCTTACACTGGGTAGAATATGATTCGAGTAAGAATATCTATGGTAGAAAGATTTAAGTTTAAGAATGTGGTAGTGGATGTTTCTGCAGTATTAATTTCGAATAAGAGACTTGAGATAGAACATTAGAGCAAACTGCAAATTTAACTAAACAGATCTAAGCTAATCTGTGATACATGGACCATTGATAGCAAGGGAAGTACAAGAAGGATGAGAAATCGAAAGCATTTCGATATGGTAATCTTCATTCATTCCAAATCAATGGCCTCCATGGAATAGGTACTCATTGGAAACTTTAAAGATAACATTGACAAAAAATTTAGAGCAGAAATAAAAAGATTAAAGGCCAAATCTAGTGCTTGACAGTGAGGAAAACGGATGCATTTTGATTAAGCTTGAAATCAGTTCGGACAATGAGAAATTAGAGGAAACTATTACTAGTCTCACAAGGAAGATAAAAACATACATCGAAACAAAAGCAACTCACCTCAAGTTTTATCCCATGGGCGAAAATGTCTTGTTCATCATACAACATATCTTTAAACATTTGCTCCTTTACATAATTAGACAAAAACAGCTTGTAGATAGCCTTTGTAGCAAGTGTCATAAAGCGGCCCTTTGGATGTGGTCTAATGAAAAAATTCAAATATTTGGCTTAATTTATAGGCAAAGTAATTTGCATAATTTTAATTAAATAAGTAATTAGGCCTTCTCGAAATATGGAAGAGATGCGGCATGATCAAGTAGAAAACACAGAAATGCGCATTATAGTGCGATAAAGTGGATAGCACATCTAAAAAACGAGGAAGATTTTATGAGAAAGTAGAGTAGATAACAAAAAAGAGAAGCGAGATGAAAGTTCTAAAAGTTTCAAAGATTGACAAAAGTTCATTGACAAAACGGACATGCAAGATCTTGAATGAAATGATCGTTGAAACATATATTACTTTCTATGCATTCAGATGATTAGGAGACAAGTATGTGATTAACATCAAACCTATTCGAGAAAACAATGCGAGGAAAGCGATGGGAACTGACATAATCAAGAAGGTGAGCGATTGGAAACCAAGAGATTTGGCGATAGATTTGATTAATGTAGCCTCTCGGGCTCTTAATGCAGTACATATTTCAAGTGTGAATAGGACACTTCTCTGAGAGATGCAAAGGGTGAATTATTCTTTGCATCATCACCAAAGTTTAGAAAATGAGTCGCCTCTAATGAGTGAGTGAGTGTAACTTAATACTTACAATATCAAAATACCGGGATTACAGTATCAAAACAATAATGATATTCTCTAAACTTCATTTCTCAATTTAATATTACTAGTTATAAAAACAAATAACATTACAATATTCAACGAGCGAAAAGAACATCTTGTGTCACCAAATGTTTTAGATCTCTTAAAAAGCGACGGATGAGAGATGATCAGGCCTGAGGAAGTAGAGACATAAGCTAGTAGGAACACATCACAGCCAATTTTATGGGTCAATTGTATTTGAGAGACGAAAGAGATTTTCATCTTAATAAAATCAATCATTTGGATGATGAAACAAAAATACACTTGGAGAAGTGAGGAGCGAGTCGGCTAGTTTGCCTCCATGATAATAAGGAAAAGAACCGGATATTGATAAGAGAGAATGAGATGAAGTTACGTAAGAGCATTTCGATCAAATCTTTATAGTAACAACAATAGTTGTTTTTGATCATTTCTCTGGGTGAACCAGTTCAGAAGCAATTCATTCCATTGTTCAAAAAAAAAAAAAAAAAAAAAAAAAAATTACGGAAAAATGGCCAGACCTAGGATTACAATAATAAAAAGCAATAATGATATTCTCTAAACTTCATTTCTCAATTCAGCGGATTACTAAGTTATAAAAACAAATAGCATTACAATATTCAACAGGAAAAAGAACAAAGCTGTGTCACGAAGGACATGATAGTTAGAGGGATCAAATCTATTCAAAGTATGGCGGCGACCGTACACAGTATATGGATGATTCCACGGTCGAACTATCACTTGTAAGACATGACCAACGAAACAAACAAATTAAAAACCTAATGTTGAAAAATGGAAGGAAAAAAACTAATGAAATAAAGCACAATGCATTATGGTATACGATGGTTTCCCTTTATAGGACATGTAGACGAGAGCGACCCACTTCATTTCAGGCGCCTAGAATTGTCCAAGTCCTCTCTTAAAATAGACAGATCTGAAGATGATCAAGCCTCGAAGTAGAGACATAGTGGTAATTTGCGCATCTCACAACCAATTGTGGTCAATTATAGCTAGAGACAAAGAAAAGATTTCGTCTAAATAAAATCAATAATTACGGATGATAAAACAAAAATACACATGGAAGTGAGGACCTTTAGGCTAGTTTTGCCTCCATGTTAAGCAGTTCTGATACTTAATCAAGCGGGAAGCTATTCGATGTTGGTATTGCCACATTGAGTGTTCTTTCAATGTGTTTGCATAGTTGGCGAGATTGAGAGTTGACACATAAGCATGCTGTGCTATCTTCAACTGCAACCGCTCTTTATTTCTTAGCTTCATCCACGGGAGGTGAGGGCGCTTGTCATAACATCATTCATGACCAATGGTCGAGTCCTTTGTGCGTGAGAGGATGAGGAGGATCTTGATGACACTTGATGATGAGATGAGTTCACGGGGATGCCTTCCATAATTACCTCATTCTGACCCCAAAAGCTATAAATATCAGTTTTATTATCCGCTTACGTCTTGTAAGCAAGTTCGCAAAATTAAGAAGATTACATAATGCTGCAACTCTGCTCTGCTCTTCTAGAAATTATAACGATTATAACTAACGCCCTAATTAAGAAAATGGTACAGACGATATAACCAAAAGTTCCACGCAAATGAAGTCCAATTAGAGGAGTCCAGAGCTTTATAAGCCTGGGTTTGTGCGAAGTCGGAGACATGAGCTTCATATTACGAATCTAGCAATTGTTCTTGGATTTGTCTCGATGAATTCTTGGAGGTGAGCAATCATGGTGCATATAAGATAAAGCTTTAGCCACCTTCCACAATGTTTGGCATACTAGTCAATCAAGTTTTTACTCTTGACTTCTTCATACGTTGCTTAGAATGTTTCTTAGCCTTTCCATAAACTAATAAATCAAAAATGAGTTCTCGGCAAATGGCCCCGAAGCCATAAAGCAGATAATATTAAGATACCTTATACGTATTCGGCATGAATCTACGCTTTTTGAAAGCGAAATCGTATATCTCCACCATCTTGATCGATAGTGAAGCTTTTTCAGTAACAACCTGACGTTTAGCGTTGGTATATAACGGTGTATATCCTCGATTGCCAATACAATGTTTGGGCGAAATTGTCAGTTCCACATGATGTGCTCATACAGCAATTCCCCATCATGTCCCATATTGCAAATAGATCTTTGACATCGTGGCTTCAGAGTGTAGACTTGGTTGTTTTCTTCCTCGATTTTGGACAAGAAAATAAATTCCAATAATAAGCGAATAAGAAACGATGAGTGCTCCGATGAGGAGTAGTATGATCCAAGGCAGAAAAATTCGTGGCCTTCTTGATTTGCATGGCTTGAGATGGAAGTGACATTAATACCCACGAGACCTTTATTATTTCTAAATGCCTCGAATGGAGCGAAGGCTTTGATTTTGAAATTCAAGCGATTGTAGGATATATCGGATGTCGGGCTTATCGGATCATCAAAAGTGTGTGGGATAGTGGAAAATTTCGAGTTGTGGAGAGATTCAAGTGCCTCCGGTACCGTAGTGACGACGATGGAATCTCTCACATCAAGGTGTTTTGACTAAGATCGAGACTCGAAGATGAAAGCGACTTTCATTCAATTTAAATCGGGAGATAACATAAAATCCACTCAAGTTCAAGGAATGATAATTCGACAAGTTCTTTATTTCTTTGGGGTGACAAGCAAATTGTTCGATGCAGGATCGAGGTTTGAAGATGAAGCTAATTTCCCAATTTCAAGGAATGCTTCTGAAGATATAATTCCAATGATCAACATAACAAGAAATCCGAGACAATAAGAGGCAGCTGTAATTCTTTTGCAGGATCTTCTGCTCAAATGGTTTGAGAAAGATCAGAATCAGATTTAATTGGTGTCTCTTGGGGATGCGGTGTGATGTAACCGAAATATTGTTGTTGGAGATGTTCAGAATTAACTGTTTTAAGTTTTGTGGCTTGTCCCGTTCTGAGAAGCTCGCCATAAAAATTACATTCTTGCTTAGATCAGTATAATTAGGTTAGGTATACACCGACTTTTCGGCTATATCTCTCCGGTAAGTTGTGGTTTCTTCAATGGCGACTCTACGAATCAGCTAGTACAATTTTCAAGCTCTTGGTATAGGACAGTGGGGGAGGTGTTCCCAAAGTAGTAAAATTCTGATCTCTCTACTGAGGCAAAATCTAGATCGTAGTTGACGATGAGTTATTTTCATACAATTACAAATTTTCAAATATGTTGATATTATTCATACTGAAGGAAGGGCACCCTTGGTTGTTATGACCCGAGGGACGAGAGGTTAAGCTGGACAAGTTTCTATGGGTGGTATTGAACCATTGAAGAGATTGTTAAAATGTGAATGAGATGAACAAGAGATACTTGTAATCCCGATTTCTTGAGGAATTGAACCCCGAATGGTTTGTTGCGTATCAAAGATAATGTGGTTAAATTCCTCAAGTACTCATGAATGAGAGTTGGACAGTGAGGCGTGAAATGACAATCTAGTTAAGAGATGCAATCCAATTTCTTGAGGAATGGAACTACCCAGTTTGTTCCTGCATCAGTCTGTGTGGTTAAATTCTCAGTTATGGGACGAGTTGGGCTAAGTTGGGGTATTAATTCCCGATTCAAGATCATTAGAGATCTTGAAATCCAATTTCTTAGGGAATGAACTGACAGTTTGTTCTATCGAGGTGATGTGTGGTTAAATTCCTGAAGGATTACCTATGGAATGAGGGATTGGACCTAGTTGGTGTTAATTCCCGATTCAAGATCATTAAGAGATCTTAACGATCGATTCTTGAGAATGAAACCGAGATGTAATTTGTATGAAGATGTCCTGATGTGGTTAAATTCCTCAGGGTTACCTATGGAAGGAGGGATTGTTCAGTGAGGCTGTTGTAATGATCTAAGATGGGTTAAGAGATGTAGCAATCAGTTTCTTGAGGAATTGACCAGGATCTAGTTTGTTCGTATGAAGTACAGTATGGTTAAAATTCCCCTCAAAGTTACTATGGAATGAAGTTGCAGACAGATGAATTGTTAATTTCTAACTAAGATGATCAAGAGATCTTGTAATCCAATTTCTTAATGGAACCGGCGAGTTTGTTCCTATCAAGATACGATGGTTAAATTCCTCAGGGAAGTTACTGAATGAGGATTGGGCGTTGAGATTGTTGTTGTTCAGGATGTTAAAGTCTAACAGTCAATTTCTTGAGAATGGAACCGAATGGTTTGTTCGTATGAAGATCGTGTGGTTAAATTCTCAGGGTTACCCCTATGGAGGATTGGACCGTGTGAGATTGTGAGACCCAGGAAAATACAGGATTCTAAAAGGAAGGATAAAATGGTAATTTAGGTCAAATGGAACTGGATGGCGAAGCAGACTTCATAGTTGGAATGCGTCTGTGAAATCTAATTTTCCACCGTCAGGCCTTTGGTTGAGTTAGGGTGGTGAATTTCACGTTTTTCAAGGCATTATTGGATGACCTTGTGTGGCGAGGTAAGGGGATGCCAGAGTGAGCGAGTTAGAGAGACTGCCACGTGGAGGGATGATACCGACCAGTTGCATGTCCTCGTGGACCACATCGCAGGAGATCCATGGCTCAGTGAGCCAATCGAGTGGGTTGGAAAGTCGACTAATGAGAGTAACATGGTACAGGAGGGCATCTTCTCCACTTTGATAGTTCTTCTTGGCACGGTTGTTTGTGAGTGTGGCTGGGAGATAGGGTTTTTGCAGAGAGAGAAAGTGAAGCTATCTCTCTAGATCTACGACCGATCGGACGTCAAAACCGACACCCGTAGTGACGGATTAGTGGCGTGGGGGCTAGGTGGTAGTGGGGATTTGGGAGTTTAGGCAAGGCTCAGAGGAGGTAGGATTTTCCTCTCTTCACAACTACTCTTTGTAAGGGTTGTGTAATGGATGGGGTTGTGAGCTGGATGAAAGTAGTGGTTTTTGATTCAAGCTTTGGGCCAGGAGTTAGAAATCTAGAGTGTTGGGATCCACGGACTGTTTGGGTGTTTGCTTTGCGTGGTGTATGTTACCCTTGAGAAAATACATGTGGTGTGAAATTCAATGAGTTTGTTCAAGATGAACCTACACTTGATTAATGTATATTATGTGAGCTAAGTTTATGTTATTATTATAAGCTTGAATAACATGAAGTATGGAATTAAATTTGTTAATATGCATGAGTGATATATTAGCATGTGTTGAATATTATATTGCATTGCATAGGTGGGGGAAGAGTAACCAGTAGGAAATTCCACTCTGGAAGAGAGACTTGCTCACCGTCGTGGGGACACACACAGGTCTTAGAAGGCAGAAAGCAGGGATAGGGCCTTATCAGTTTAGAAACGAAGGATGGCGCTTATCTTCAATTACTACAATTTTGTAAAATTTTGAGACCCATTTTTTGTATAAATTGTAATTAAACCACAATTGTAAATAAATCATTTTGTATAAATATATATAATTGTGTTGAATGGATATGCAGACCCAATCAATTTGTTTTACATCGTGCCTCTGACGTGGAACACATAGACTAAGCGGGTGGGTAGTCAACGGACCCCGGTTGGGGCGTCACGAGAGATTGTTATTTGACAGAGTCAAGATCGATTAAAGATCTTAACAATCAATTTCTTGAGAATGGAACCCGAGATGGTTGTTCGTATCAAAGTAATAGTTAAATTCCTCGAGTTACTATCAGGAGGGATTGGACCGGTGAGATTGTTGATTGACAATTCAAGATCATTAAGAAGATCTTAACAATCAGTTTCTTAAGGAATGGAACCAGATAGTTTGTTTCATAAAAGATATAAAAATGATTGGGTTCCACTCAGTTCTAATATGAAAGGAAGAATTGAGCCTCTTAAATTGACAAACTAATGCTAGAAAGAGAAGATGGTGAAATCTCAAGTTGTTGAGTATTACATTCAATGGTTAAACGAAATCAAACCCATGATTAGTTTGAAAGGTACCAATGGTGATTGGAATGGTTCCATGGAGGGAATTGTTATATAAATTAAAGTAAGGAGGTTGGGGAGGCCAGAAAATTGAGATTTTAGTGTACCTCTCAAACCATGATTACGAAAGTTCATCGGAACAACTTTGCGACTATGTAGTCCACTCAATGATGATGATGGCAAGAATTGTGTCGGACCAAGATGAACACAGGTTTGATTATCGGGTTGGCCTTCCATATTGAAGCGGGGTGCTTCTTGATCTTGTTCAACTTTTGAATGACCAATGGTAGGTGTGAGGCAGGCAGTAAAGAGAGTAGACATGGAAGGATGACGTGAATGTCTAGGGAAAGGAGTTATGAAGAAGTAAAGAGTGATGATGAGTTGGGAGGAGGAGAGAGAGGAGGAGGAAATGAGAGTAGGATGAAGGATATTCATGGGCCATTGTTGAAGCTGAAGTAGAGATATGAAGCTATTGTAAGGAGGGTTTATGTGGGGAGAGGATGAAACACTTATTTATAAAGCGAAGTGTCATACATCCGACATTCTAGTAGATTGCAATGGTGTTGACATCTACCTACCTCATTCCTACTACAATTAGCCAGACCAAAATTATAAATCAATTTTGTACTTATTTATTTTTATTTATCCAAATAGTCTTATTATTTTAATCAAAATAAACACACACACATTCTGGAGGAAAGTAATTAAGTATTACTTTTCACTCCCTTTGCTCAAGATGCTCTTTTAAATGAAGACTTATGTTTAAAATTAAGGATTAATACAATTCTTTTTAAGAAGCATGAATCAATGTGCTAGATCAACAACCTAGTTGACACCATATATATATATATATATATATATATATATATATATATATATATATATATATAAGTCTTTCATAATATATATTTCAAAATTAATAAATATGAAATTCAATGGGAGCATAAGAGAATCAAACACATGTTTTATTATTAAATTAAAATATAAGTTATAATAATTGATCTCAAAGGTATAGATATGGAATAATAATTGATATAAAAATGAATGTATGTGTAGGGATTAAGACAATGGATCTCAAAGAATTCGAAAAAAAAATCTAAATCTTTCTGCCTATCATTCACCAAAGAGATAAAGATATATTTGAAATACACATAAACAAACTCTGTCAGCTACTAAGCTATCAAATAATAAGTATTATCAACACTCAATCTTTCTACTCTTGTACAAACCAACCACAAGAATTTGTTTGGCAAAGCAAAAAAAAAAAAAAAAAAAATAGGGGAGGGGAAGAGGGACTAAGGAAATTAATGAAAAATAGAGATAATATAATTAAATTAATCAAACTTTTGTGGGAACTTCCAGCCTTTCCTAGCTCTACTAAAGATGTTCAGAAACCAAAGGTGTAAAATATGGATGATTAGTTGTTTTTTAAGATGTATATTTCTCTTTTATATATAGAAGGTTCACCATAACAATTTAAAATTTATTTATAATGTTTCTCTATAAATGTTTGTTTAGAGATATTACAGAAATGTTTTACCTTGTCTTCTTTATTGTTAATATTTTTAAAATATTATATATATATATATATATATATATGTATATATATATATATATATATATATGTATATATATATATATATGTGCATATATTATATATGCTCTCTCTTATGTATATATATATATATATATATATGTATATATATATACCTATCTCTTATATTTTTATTTATATTATTTTCTTGTTGTATGGTATTTTTTTTTTTATTAACAGGTGTTTGAGGAATACCTTGGAAAACAAGTGAAATAAATAAAGATGTTATCTAAAAAGAAAATATGATTCAAAATATATGAGTGCCATGTTTCATATGATTTAGTTATTTTTAGTTTTATTCTTTTGTGTTTTTTTTAAAAACAATTATACAAATTAAAGAAATTGCTGAAAATAAAATATTATCAAAATAATTTATACCATATATATTTTAAGTGTGAAATATATATTAAAATTATATCACTATCACTTGTTTAAAAAAAAGTATTGAAATAATTTTAAAATTATGCTTTAAAGTATTTTAAATAACTTTCCAAAGTGAATCAGAAGTTAAAAAACATAACATGTATTTCATGTAGCATGTACTTATATTTATAAAGAGCAGAAGCCAGGAAGATTAGGCATTTTCTTCATTATTCCCAAACGGTTCTAAAACGTATTAACTGAAATAGTTTTTCTAGTAATTATTCTATCTCATATTTTGTTGATATATTTTAGGTTCTAAACAAAATATCTATATATGTACCTAAATATTTTAACTTGTTTTTATATTTTAAATATGTTTATACATAACTTTAATATGTGATATTCGTTTTTAATCATTATTCTTATTTGTATCATTATTTTTAGAATGGCACAAGAAAATAATAAAAACAATAATAACTAAGACTCTCTAATAAAATACCATATTTTATTTAAAAAAATATTTTTCTATTCTTAAGCAAAAAAAAAAAATACAAATTTAAATCTGTGCATCGAGTTCTCGAGATAGAGGCTACAATTAAGCAGAAAGATGAAGTCCATTCTCATTTTCCAGCGAAAATCCGTTTTGGAAATTTGGATAGTGGTTATTAGTGTGACAACCTGTGTTCCAGAATGGACAGCCATAAATTGAGTTATCAGAGGTGTTTGGAAGACGATTAGCTGCATCAGTTTCTCAGATGGAACAACTTTCAGAATACTAAACCAAATTCTCCCTGCAACAAAATCGGCCCCAAAAAAGCGGACATTATATAGAGTTAAAACATAGCGCTATTCCCACCAAACCATTGGTGACAAAGCGACCCTTGGGAAAAAGGGCCAAACAGCCTTTGGCATTGAAGCCAAACTGACAGTACGGGAAGCCAGCTTGAAGTAGGAAAGTCCTACCCTTGAGCGTGAACACAGGAAGTTCATGAACACTTCTGTTGAACTTTCAACTACGAACCTTAGCGCAAGGCAGTGAGAAACACTTGGTTTTAAGTATCCACATAGTATCTCTGATCAGAATACTGAACTTTAAACGGTCTTGGCTTTATTAGAGATGATGCAGATCTTGTGGTGTAGAAAGTTGGGCTTCTATCTACCTCTCTTTCTCTGTGCTCTATCATTGAACTCAAATGTAGTGTTTCTCTCAAAATCATTTTTTGCCGCGCGTAACCAACCAAGTGGACATGCTGCCGAAACCATCTTCGCCGTATCTCCAGTCAGTTGGGAGTTCATGCCGGCAATTGTACGATATGGTTGATTGTTTATTTTAAATGAACTTTGCCATTCATTTTCTTTGAGATTTTATTCTCAAAATCCCATTTTGATTAAATAGTTTGATGTCAATTGAAAGTAAGTATCAATTGGCGAAATTTCTTGGTAACTAGATTAGTGAGGCAGATCGACGGTTAATTCCATTTCATCATCGATATCTAAAAGTTTCAGCTTCACACACGACGCCATTCGTCAATTTTATTGTTTTTGTCATTTTGAAAAATTAATTTTCGAGGGTTTTACTTTCATGAACACCAATCGTAGCATCAACGAACGATTTTGTTTCTCCAAAGTCAATCTACACAATTCATACACACGTTGAGCACACTATCGATAACAAATTTACTTTTACACATTCAAAATTTCTACTTAATAATCACAAATTTCATTTCATTCTCGAGAAAAATTAACGGTGGTGATTCGCATCATAGACCTGATTATTCAATTGCAAGTTATGGGTTTCCCTTTTGCTCGATCAAAAAATTATGGTAAATTTTGGGGAAATCTTCATTAATCTCAATTAAAGTGAAATAGGGCCATTTTCCTCCCGAATATATACGTGTTCTTGGTACACATCCAACTACTTATCATACATGTGCGCCTCATAGTGGCGTCGACATTCGTTTGTTCATATTGCAATTAATTAGCGAGGACATGGCGATCTGAAAAAATTGTGGTAGGAGCATTTTGGGGCGAGAAAAGAGTTTAAGTGCAATGTTGGATATACGACAACATTAGGAATAGAACACTTTATCTTCCCATTGAATAGAAGAAGAAAAAAAATGTATTTTCATGAGCATATTTTTGTTGAAAAAAATGAAATAGGAAGATTAGGCGCTAGTTAGTAACCATTTTGGCGGTTCTTAGAAAAATTAAGAATAGGTTTTTTTAAGTGTTCTATATGATATTTCGTTGATATATTTGGTTCAAACTTAAATAATATATATTTTATAAATATTTATAATTTGTTTTTATAATATTTTAATATATTTTTTAACTTTGTATCATCTTCTAATAATCATCATTCTTATTATTGCGCATTATTTTCAATGATCTGAAAAATAGTAAAGTATTAAACAACTAAACGATATCATTTTGAAAATATGCTGTTTTTATTTTAAAGCAAAAAAAAAATTCTATTCTTAAAAGAAAAAATAAATAAATATAAGTACAAGGTTTTTCCTTTATTAATTTCAATTGTCTCCGGTTTTTTCATAATTGTTTTTAAAATAAATAATTAACTTCTACAAATTTGAAAAATGATTAAAAATAAATTATTATAGATAAAACTTATTTTAAAGCCATCATTCTGGTTGGGAATGATATATTATGGTTGAAATTCAAATTTTGGAAAAGGGCAAAATCGTAATTTAATTACAATTTGAATTACCACAGTTAAAAATCCTTATTCCCAGGTCAGATGTAATGGCGGTTACCAGTTGGAACCGTCTCGAAAAATCTGGTGTAGTAAAATTTCATAATTTTAAAGGGCGTTATCGAGATGCGACCTTGCGTTTTAAAACATCAGTTTGAGGTCCGTAATCGGTTTAGATCGACGAAAGTCACATATAACATGTACTCATGTACCATATAGTAGTATGGTAAATGAGAAGTGGAAGGCGAGATAGTGCGAATCAAATCTAAAGAGGTTCTTATAATGGGTAGTATGGAAGTTGATTTTAAGTCGTAAAACCAACATGACAAATAATGTTCATCCTCATTTGTAACCAAAAAACGTGGGAAGCGATTTTGAGGATGTGCTCATTTGAAGTTTTGAGAGGCTTCTCTCTGGAATTTTAGAGCCAGCGTGAGTGGTCTTCTGGCTCCTGAAGGGCGTTCTGGACGTGCGTGTGATTACACCAGGACTGAGTTTTTTGGCTGAGCTCAAGGGCAGTTTTCTCCTACTTGCGTTTTATTCCCATTTTCAAGGGTTTCCATGTTTACACGTTGGTTTGGGGGCCATTGAGGACGTTTGATCGATCCCCGAACATTGGGACCGAATTAGGTAAAGTACGAAATAAGTAAAAGACGGCATTAGCTGCTCATGACTAATGGTAAAAGGGTTTGTTTTGGGTGTAATCATGCTTTGATTGAATTTTATGGGCCAGAGTAAGTGAATTTTGAGTTCACTAAGTGACCTTAGTTGATTTGCTGATCTTTGAATAATGTAGAGGTTGTATTCGGCAATATTCGAAATATATTTTAGTAAAATTATGTGTTTGATTTATTAATTGAAGTCGGTACTTGTGTTTATTAGCCAGTGAAACCGTGGTGTTTGAAATGTAATTTCATAACATGTTGTATGATATATTTTTATGTAAATATATTCATGTATATATTTGCATGTGGTTTAGGCGTATTGAGAATGCATATGCATTCCTGTACTGGACACCTAGGCTTTTATAGTGAGTGTAGAGACAAGTCTACAGAAAAAAAAAGGTTGGAGGTTGTCTAATAGTACATACCGTGATCGGGGTAGTCCAAACTAAAATCATCGGCCGTCGGAGCGGCCCGATTGATATTTATTCATGGTCCTGACAAATATTATATATACCTTATCAATCGTGAGGCGGTCCAATTGATATATATTCCTCGGAGGGTTGTCCTATTGAAACTAACATTCTCACTTAGGAGGCTTAGGCGAGTGTGAAATCAGATCGAGGAACTAAAGGATGCAGAGTTAGTCATGTAGACATTGGTAGGGATCATCGTTTGAATCATGTGTTTAATTTAGACATTGCCTTTGCCACTTGGAAGGTGATGAGAAGCGTAAGTGAATTCTCTGCGACTTTGCCAGCTCACCGATAATCGGGACCGAATGCGGGGCGTCGTGAAGGCGGTGATTAAGTCGCGAGGTTCACGGATAAGAAGAAAGCGGCGATGATATTACATGTATTAAAATTTGAGTATTTTAATATACTATGTTGTATAAAGAAATCAAAACAATAGTTTGGATATATGTTCAGAAACAGTTGATGGGCCCAGTGGCGCCGTATTGGATATATATATTGCATATATTGTTGTTGATTGGGACGGTTTATACGGGTTTGTATTTGGGTAGAACAAGATCTGAAAGGAGACTGCTGGAGTTTTCTAAAGTAGTCGAATTTAACTTGGGCCTCCACTTGTATTCCGGGTTGTGGTGAGTCAATGGACCCACGGGTTTTGGGTGTCACGGCTTGTATCAGGCTTAGGTATACGAATGCTGAGGGCTCGGGTAGGGTATCCATCTGCTTAGGTGGTTTGATGTGGAGACAGGTAGGTGGAAACTGGATGGAGGATTTGGAGCTTAGGCCATGGTTGAGGAAGAACATCACCACTCGGTGTGGTATGATGTAGGTTAGGTATGAGATTACTAGGAGGCACGAGAGAAATTAGAACACTGCATGTGTTTTGATTGTGATCATGTGATGGTATGATTGATGTTATAACATGTTGATTGATCATGTGTTGTGTTTGGATTGTGTGCTTAGGTGGATAGCACTTAGGACAAATAAACTAAAATGTTGAACACTAGGATTAGTGTGAGAACAAGTTGGTTGAAATTTTTTTTGGTAAAATGGTCGGAAGCAGTGCGGGCCGAGCGGCTCGATTTTGGGCGAGATCGAGTGGAGTTTTGTGGAAAACTAGAAAATTATTCAGTTTTGCACAAGATAAATAACTAAAATTTCACGATTAAAATTTTCTTGAAGTAGCAAGGAAGGCTACGATGAAAAAAAAAAATAGCCCGATGAAAATAATTTTCTAAGATTTTACAAGTGAGTACAATTGAAGAAAATGGGAGTAAAATAAATTTTTTAAAATTTATTTGAGTGTCAAAATGAAAAAAAAAAAATAATAATAATTTTAGTGATTTTCAATTTCTTTGAAATAACTGAAAATAATAATAATAATAATAATAAGGAAAAAAAAAAAAATTTTAATTAACGAGGACCACGAAATGACTCACGCCCATTGAAGCTGAAACAAGCGTGGCGAGAGTGCTGGCGTCGTCTTTGGCGGGCGCGGCGCGAAGCAGCCTTGGCGGCCTTGGCGGCGTGGGCGCGCGGGCGAGCCGCGGGCGTGGCGGGCGGGGCGCGGGCGCGCGTAGCGAAAGGCGGCCTGCGAGGCGCGAGTGCGCTTAGTGCAGCGAAACCTGGCGAGCGCGAAGCGCGAGCCTTGAGGCCTTGAAGCGGGGCGTGCGTGGGGATCTTGGCGCCTTGGCTGTATGTGGCCTTGTAACTTGAGGCCTTGCAGGCTTAGCTTGTTGGGTGCTCCTGTGCGCACACAGGCGTACTGTAGTGAGTGCTTGGGCATCGCCGACTTTGGGTGATTTTCGAGCAGGTGATATTTTGAGTCACGAATGAACCATAGTTCATTTGTAAAATAAAATTTTTCAAAAAAAAAAAAATTTATTAAATTCAAATAAAATCAAATAATTTTGATAAAATTTTGAAAATAAAATTTTCAAAAAATAAAATTTTGAAAATAAAATTTTATTAGAAAACAATATTTAAGCAGCGAATTGATTCTGTATGAGTTATGTGTATGATTAGTGTCTCGAAATTTTGTGGTTATGCCTTAGAGATCTGTATTAGTTAACTACCATTTGAAATGGTGATTATGCATTAGTGATTGCGTCGCAATTATAATATGCATGGTGTAATGCGTATGTAGGAAAATGGTGAATGCTAAGGTTAGGGATTCACGACCTTAGGAGATTTGGATGATGAAATGAACAAGAGCCCGAAAATTTTATTTGAATAAAGCCTTGAATTAAGTGGTTGAGATTTAGCACCACTTAGGAAATGGACGGTCGGTTCATGGTGGTCAAATCTATTAGCGTGTGCATTGCTAGTTAGGCTGAAATGAAAATTACATGAATCGTGTAAATGGCTAGTAAGAGGTCGGGCGTAGAGACGTGCGGGAGCCTTTGGTCGGCTTGCGATCGATGTTTGTCGGCGGACTTTGCAGGGCATGGGTGTGGCGAATGCTATAGCCTGAGGCTAATTATAGCATGTAGACGGGAAGATCCTAGTAACCTCTGGGGTTTAGGGCGTATCATCCTCAGAGCCTTCACAAGAGGAGGGACCAGATGTGACAGGACCATTGGTTTATGCGGAAACGAGAAAGTGTTAGGTTATGGAGATTACCTGGCGAGCGGATTAGACTAGGCTGCGTTCTAGGTGGAGAATGGGAGCCTATATGGTGAAAGTAAATTTTGAAGTTGTCCATTGGGCGAGGATTATAAATTTCACCTATGGGATATGGACTCCCATGGTTGGGACGGCCACACGACCATGAGAGGGTAATTGAGAGATGCTGGAACACTTAGGATCTCAGTGTTGGTAGTAACAAGAGGAGGGTCGGCTTTCTCTGGTCGGGAAGGCGGAAGACCCACGCCTTGAGCTAGTTTCGGACTAAGGCCGGGATTGAGCATGAGTGAGCGGGATTTCCACTAGAGACATGGATCCGGGACTTGGGGCGTACAGTCCAGTTAGGCGCAGGGACGAGGAGAGTATACAGTTCATTCCTCCCACACCTGGTAAGGGTTAGAGGAACCGAGTTTCGATTTCGAAGTGCTATCTGAAGCACTTCCAGCAACATATAGACGGAGGGGCCGGAGTGTGGATCGAAGTCAGGGACAGATCAGAGTTGTGCATCGGAAGTGTGGTGGACCTTAGGGTTAATTAGACACATTGTTGGTTCTTGATTGTCGGGGCTTGACATGGATAAGTTGTGACCATCGGGTTGTCGATGGTGAGACCTAGAGTAGAGTTGTCATACTCGACACGACATTAGATTTGGGCTTAGAGGTTAAGGCCTTTGAAGTAAGTATAGATGTTCTTCCCACTGGGGTGTAGGGTGAGAGTTGACTGATAGGTCGAGATTATGAGTGAGAAATCTCTCGGATTCTGCTAATGAGTGGACCCAGGTTGGGGTGTGATATGGAATTATTAAGTTCGCGGGCACGGTAACATCACGCCCGAGTGGTGTGGGTGCACGGTATAGTCATTCACCACTCTTGGTGAGTGTGGGTTGGGTTAGTCTTTAGGACTCGTCAGAGACTCATAGTTGGATCGGGGAAATATAACAGGCTCAGTGTAAGCCCGAGCGTTATGTTGCCCGATATGAAAACACGGTTAAATTATCACATAGACTTAGAGTTGAGTGATAGGAGTCGAGAATTTGACTGAAGTGGATACCCTTTTGGAAATTGCATTGGGTATTGTTGTTGGCAGAAGCTCGGTATAGGGATGTCATTCTGACATGAGACTAGGTTGACGGTCCATTGGATTGTCAGCGTAGTGACCTTGAAGGTTAGAGTTTACCAGTAAAGTTGTGTAGGGTTCCTCCGTTGTGCGGATTATATACATGTGTTAGAGGACACGCTACATTATCGTCTTGGAGTCTATAAGGTAGAGGACTAGCATTGCCCTTAAAGATTCACCTGTGATAATTCTCGGGCTGGCATCGGTGGCACCTTTATGAGGCATTGTATGGGAGGCAGTATGGATCTGGATTATGTTGGACCAAGGTGGAAGAGATATCACGGGTCTTGATCGGATTAGAAAGGTGAGCTTGATACGATAGCGTCTTCTCACGTGGGCACAACGGGAGAGCTATGTGGGGTGCGGCGTCGACCATGGAGTTCGAGGGTTGGTGATCAGAGTTTCATGAAGGTGAATCACAGAGAGGTGGTCGAGGTTGTGACACGAAAAGCTATGTGGAGTTTATTGGGCCCTTCCGGATCTTTCGAGAGGGATAGACCTTTATTGCGTGCCGGTTCGGCGTTACCGCCCGACGTGTCGGTGTCCACGGTGTTGCGTCTCCGTGCTCGATATATATATACTCAGGATCCGGCTCATGGTGGATTGGGGGACGGATTGAGGTTGACAGCGGATGCGAGACCTTCGAGGAGGGACGATTGTACATTGTTGATACTTGAGTGATCAAGTCCTTTGCCGGCCTTGAGCCGTGGCCCAGTGAGTGCTATGGCGCCTTTGTGGAGTGGAGGAATTCAGCGTGGGAGGCGCGAGGGCAGCGATGCGGGCTACTATCCGCCTTTGTTTAGAGGGATGAAAGGTAGAGTAGTTTAGTCATTTGAGATTTAAATGGCTAGTTATGCCCAGTAGAGTGCACGTGCATATGCATGTGAGTGATAGGATTGTCTTTGAATTTGGAATGAAATTCCTTTAAGAGGAGAATGTGGGCAGAAATTCAGAAATTTTTAGGGAAAAGGGCAAAATCGTATTGAGTACAAAATTGGAATTACAGGTTAAAAATCCGTAATTTATTCTCTAGATCTCCAGATGATGAAAGCAGTTTCAGGTGGAATCGTCTCGAAAAATCTGGATTATACGTAAATTTCATAATTTTCTAGAACAGTCGGTCGGCACGTTTTCGAGGGCATGTCTCGCGTTTCGGTCTTGAAGTAAATCGGTTCGATGCGACGAAAGTCACATATAACATGTGCTCATGTACCATAAGTGGTATGAGTAGAGGAATGATGAAATTGGAAGGCCGAGATAGTGCCGAATATCAAATCTGAGAAAGAGGGACATAATGGGTATTATGGAAGTTGATTTTTAAGTCATAAAAGACAAAACAACAAATAGTAATTCATCTCCCTCATTTAGCCAACCAAAAAAACGTGGGAAGCGATTTTTGGGGATGCAATGTAACTCCATTTAGAGATTTTAGAGAGAGGGCTTCTCTCTAGATTTTTAAGAAGATCTAGCGTCGGCGATCTTCAACAAAGAAGGAAAGCGTTCTGTGGAGGCAGAGCTGCAACGTGGACCCCCCGGGTTTGCGAGTTTTTGACAACTCAGAGGTAGGATTTTCTCCTACTTGTTTTATTCCCATTTTAAGGGTTTTCCATGTTTCTGTTGGTTTGGGGCCATTCAGGGGCGGTTGATCAGTCCCGAACACATTGGGACCAAAGTTAGGTAAAATTTTGAAACCAAATGGGCGGCCAGTGGCTGCTCCACGCGTGAAAATGGAGTAAAAGGGTTTGTTTTGGGTGTAAATCATGCTTTGATTAATTTGGGCCGGGAATGGCCGTGAATTCGGGTTCACCTAAGTGAGCCCAGTTGATTTAATGATCTTTTGGGAATAGTAGCAGGGGTTTCACTATTCCCGAGCAATATTCAAGAATATAGAAGAGAGAAGAGAGAGAAAGAAGAAATTTTGTGCATGTAAAGCCCACAGAAAAATATTTATTAAATCAAATGTGGATTGAATAAATCATTGTCAAATGCCTGGGTTCAGCAATAGCCCAAGTGGAGCTAATTTTGGTGTTTGAAATGCTAATTTCATAACATGTTATGATATATTTTTATGTAAATATATTCATGTATATATATTTACATGTGGTTTTAGGCTGTATTGGAGCTGGCATACATGCATTCCATATGCCTTCAGGACACCCTAAGTTTTATGAGTGAGTCATGAGACAAGTCTAGAAAAAGGTTCGGAGGGTTGTCTAATAATGTAAAATGATCGGAGGTAGTCGAACTAAATAATATATCGGCTAGGTCGGAGCGCCCAGTTGATATTTATTCATCGGAGGGTAGTCCACAAACAAATAGCCTATATCAATCGTCGGGCCCAATTGATATATATATACATCGGAGGTTGTCCCTTTATTAAAACTAATATTCTCATACGGAAGCAGAGTGTGAGAGAGTCGATGAAAGGACTCGGGATGAGTTGGTCATGTAGACATTCAAGTAGGATCATGCATTTTGCTTGAATGTATGTTTAATTTGGAACATTGCACTGCATAGGTGGTGAGTAGCCCACTTAGGGGCGATTCTCCTCTTGACCCCCAGCTCGCCCCCGTCGTAGGACCCCCCTTTTCTGGGTGGGAGCGTGCGTGAGGACGGTTCGTCCTTGAGGTTGGATAAGGAAAGAAATAGGGTGGCTTTGATGATGTTACATGTATTAGAATTTGAGTATTTTTAATATATGTTGTATAAGAGTAAAACATTTGAACTCTTGAAACTATTGGATATAATTTGGATATATGTGTTGAGCACAGTTGATGGGCCCAAGTGGCAGTATTGGATATATATATTGCATATATTGTTGATTGGGACAGGTTTATACAGGTTTTGTATTTGGGTAGAGCTCCGTGCAGGAGACTACGCCGATTTTCCTAAAGTGGCGTCGGGTAACGAGCCTCCACTTATTATTCCATGAGTTATTGGGTATCAATGGACCCCCGGGTTTTTAGGGCGTCACAATAACAATATCTTCTATATATAATTTAAATCATCTCATCTTGGACTTGTATATGTGAATAGCTATTAGGAAACGCAAAAAATAAAAAATGAGAGAAATAAAAGAAAGAAACCCATCAACGCTTAGTGGTGCATGAATACATAGAAGTTAACACAGCACCGACAAATGGCAGGTGAAGCAATTAATAAGTATGTCTTTTTTTTTAATGAATCCAACAATTCTTGTTGGGACATGTACCATATATGGGACCATGACTTAAATTATTAGACAAAGGCCTCATAGTAAAATTGTTACTTGATTTACTATTTATATATATATATATATATATATATATATATATATATATATATATATATATATATATATATATATATATATATATATTTAATTAATTAAGTAATCTAAATAATTGTCATTGAGGCCAGACTCAAATGGTAAAGGGTTGGGATAGGTTCCAAAATAATAAATAATACTCATAATAATATTTTTGAAAAGAAAACAAACACATGAATCCCTAGATAGGACTGAGCAACAAGCAAGGTAGTTTTCTTATAAATGGGTGGTCACATTTATCAGTCGCCCAAGATTCCCATGCTCACAAAAACTCCATTTTACTCATAATTAGGTTGCAGAGAAAATTAATAAGATGCTCAAAATTCATCATCTTAAAAGCATAATACCACTCATCACCAAGATCTAGCATTAGCATCAAACAATAAAACACAACCCAGGATAACAAAAATATTGTTCCCTATGTCCAACTTGGTCATATGAGGGGATAAGGTACACAAATGCCGTTAATTAGGGTTTACCATGGTTTCACCTTCTGAATTTGGAGGGAACAAGTGAGATTAGGGTTTCACCATTTTGAATTTAGGGGAAGAAATCGGATGGAATTCGCATATTAGGGTTTCAAGAACAAATCAGGATTCATATGATGCAATTTGGAGGTAAGTTTCGATTTATAAAGAGATTTATCTAATTAGGGCTTCACGTCAGCAAAATTTGCCATATGTGGGTGACATGTCAATGGTGTTTGGTGCCCATTTGGCTATCTATTCATTTCATTGACGAAAGAGGTATATTTAAGCTACATAACAAACATTAGGGACAACATTTGACTCAAAAAGTTTAAGTCAAGTTAGACTGTAATATTTGTCAGAGCATTTTGTGTATCTTATCCCTCACGGATCTAGTATTAGCATCAAACAATAAACACAACAGGAAAATAAAAATATTGTTCTAAGCTTCACTAATAAAACATTCCGGGTTATGCATTTATTGTAAGACCACAATTTCATTTCATGAATAGTAAATTTCATTTTTTTAAATAAGTTATGTATTTGACTAAAGCTTGGTCAAATGAATAATAATTTTCAAAACGAGCCCCAAAAAATAAAAATGTTCGTAATAATATTGAGTCTAAAGAAATCAAACGGATTAAACGAATTCGCTTAAGCGGTTTGAAACATCCGATGATTTATGACTTAATATGCCCTTTTTACTAAATACAGTTTTAAAAAATACTTTAAAATTTCAGATTTTTTCTAAAGCATGTTCAAGGCGATAGAAATAAGTTTAATTAGAGTATTCCATGGTCAATTTTATGATCGACGATCGTGGGAAGTATTCTGAGTTTTATCTGTGATAGGATATTATTTTCAAGGATGGCATTTAAGCCACATTTAATGAGTAAGCCTAATTTAAGTAAGCAAAGCAAGAACCAGAATGTGCCATGTAAGCTTCTCAGATCCATGTGATTAAAGTTAACTAAGGTTAAGAGGATATTTGTGTTAGCAGCCATTAGTAGCTAGTTAAGCCTAACTATGGTTTGGGTTAGTGGAGATGGAGCAAAAAGTGGAATTAGTTGCTCTGACTATATGGTTACATATGACCAATGAGAATGCAAGGATGCTAACTAATGGCATGTGGTTAATTTAAGGGACAATACTTGAGGGCAAATTAGGTATGAAAAAGTATCATTTAAAGTGCATCCGTCGTTTTGGGGGCTTACGTGAGACAAGTTTGAAAGGCAAAAGGGGAGAAAAAAGGGAAACAATCCACGTCCATGCAAGGGAGAAAAATTTGGTAGCTCTTCCAAGCAATTCAAGTGACTTTATGCCATTTCAAGTGTTCATGATGTCTATGAGTGCCCTAGACTGGGAACCCCAAGTGAAAAGCAAGTTTTAAGGTGAGATCATCATTGGGCCATGTGAATTTGAACGTTAATGGAGGAAATGGTTATATGATGGTGTAAATAAGTTTCTTGGCATGTCTTTATGTAGATTTGAACAAGATTTTTCATTGGAATTCAAGTTAACACCAAGACCCCAAAACTATTAAGGTTAGCAATTAGGGTTTTATGGATTTATTTATCTAAACCTTGAATTGAGTTATGTTAAGGCTTTAGCTATTAAATTGCCATGATTCTAGGTTGATTTTGCTAAGAAATTGAAAAGAAAGAATGAGATTATAAGGATTGTAAATTTAGGTCAACCTTGGATGTTAATGGAAGTGATGTTGTTTGATTTGTTTTAATTGATTTAATGACATTACTTGAATACTTGAAGGAATTAATGGAATTAAAATTTGAAAAGAAAATGAGATATAGCATGGAGAGGGTTCGGCCAAGAGAGGGTTTAATTTGAAATGCATTGGTTTGATTTAGTTTAATTGAATCAATGGCATTGGATGAATTGTTAAAGGTAATTGTTGAAAGAAATGAAGAAATTGAAGAAATAATGATGAATGTGTGACGCCTCTAAAACGGTGTCTCGCTGATAACCCATTAACTCGCCGAATACCGTGGAATGTCGGTAACCTAACACCACTTTCACGAAAAACGGACAGAGTCTCCTTGTAATGAGCTCTACCCAAAAATACAACCCGCCCAATCACATGACAATCGACCGTCTCAATATTCTGCAAAGACCATGACCGGTCCATATACAATTTAAATGAGTAAATGGCCACGGCCCATACATCAATACCCACTAAAAATATACAAACTAACTATATTACATGATTCAAGAGTTAATGAATCATCATATCAAAACATATATCAAACTTCAAATTTATCAATACATGTTTTACAAAATCTATCACCAAAGCTACAACCCGCTTTCTTCTAACATGCCCTAGTGGGATGCCGTCCCCGCCAGACACTGTGATCCGAACAAGGATCCTCGACAGGTGAGCAAAAAGCCCCAAAGAGTGATACTTCCCAGCATGGGTTACTCCCCACCTAAGTACACGCCATAGCAAACAATCACATCCAGCAAATACAGCTGATCCTACTTGAATGTCTACATGCCTAATCTCATGTCTCAGCCTCACCGACTCCTGCCACACATGCCTAAGCCAAATGCAAGTAAAAATACGCCTAAAAACAAAAGCTTTTTGTTTTGAAAACTTACTAATAGTTTCGATAAAATCTTACTGACAACCCCTCCGAGGTGAATATGTTGATAACCCTCCGAAACAATTCATGGGCCCTCGACGTGAATTGCTGGACAATCTCCCAACATACTCTCCGGAAAAATCTTCCGTCGGGAATTCCTCTTCAAGTACAAACATTTTCCTTTTATTTCCTTTCATGTCATGCACTCACTCCCATTATTCTGCGCGCTTCACGCGATATGGAATGCATTATGCCACCTAAAATATTCATGCTAATATATATTTCATGTATACATTAACATAATTAAATTCACAAACTGATCACATAATTCATGTTATGCAATTCACAACCAATAACACCAAAATTAGCTCACATGGGTTAATAACAAATCCAAGAAATTCATTTTAAATCACTCAACATCACAAAAATCACACAAAAATAATCACGTGAACTGTGAAACCCCGTCGCAATCGCCTACGCCCACACGCTTTAGAGATTTTCACTCCAAATACCACTAAAATGTTTTGAGACCGAAATTATGGCTAAATTAAGCCTCGTAATATCCTTAACTATCTACATGACTCTTGTACCAAAGAATAACACAAGTAGGAAAAGATCCCTTACCTCTCGAGTCAGTTTAATCTACCAAATCTGTCCACGTAGCCCTCGCCACGTAGAACAACTTTACTTCTTTCGGCCTTACATTCTCCCTTCCTTCTCTAAAAGAATTTCATCCCAAATTCGCATACGCAACGAATCACATGCATATGCAACGCGGCACTATACCATGCATGTAAACTAGTCATTTAAGTATTAAACGACTAAACCACGCACTCATCCCTAAACAAGAAGTGTGGACAGGTGGCACGCAGACGTGTCATCGCGCCTCCCACGCCGTTCCTCCACTCCATGATGCTCCCATAGCACCCTCGCTAGCCTCAAGGTCTTGCGTCGCAAAAACTAATCCCGGCTATCCATAATGCACACTGGTCCCTCCTCGAAGGTCCCATCCATGTCAACCTCAATCTCTCCCCAATCCACTACATGAGCTGGATTTGGAGTGTACCTCCAGAGCATGGAGACATGAAATACCGCGGACACCGAAGAATGTTTCAAGCAGAAGCCAATCCTGGCGACGCTTATAGTGCCTTACCCTTTCGAGTATCCCGGCGGCTCCACAAACCTCGACGATATTTCCTCGTCATTTAACCTCGACTACCTCTCTTAGGCATCACCTTCAAGAAGACGTGATCTCCAACCTCGAACTCTAAGGGTCGACGTCATACATCAACATAGCTCTTCCGTCTGGCCTAAGCCGTGAGAAGACGCCGCCATATCAAGCCTCACTCCTTCTCGGCGGTGCCCTAATCGATCGTGACTGATAGAGCCTCTCCCCGCCTTCTGGCTCAACATATCGTGGTGATCCGTGATGCCCCATAATGCCCTCATATGGTGCTTTCACATCCTCAGATACTAGCCCGATAACTATTGTTGTAGGCGACTCCACCAAGGATGTCCGCCTTCCCAGCCTACCTTTACGATTCAGACTTATGCTCATAGCATGTCCTCTAACACCGTATAGTCCTCTCTCGACCGACCATCTCAGAGTGTGGGTGGAGTCAGACTCATGGTCAGCTCAGGCCCATAGCCTTGGAAACTCTTCCAAAAGCGCTATAAACTCCTGGGCCCTGCATCCGCACACCATGGACACCGGTACCCATGTACTAACTATATTCGATCGTACAACCGCCAGGCTTCCACGTGAAATATCACCAGCACGGGCAGGAAAATGTGCCGACTTCGTGAGCCGTCCACTATCACCCATACCGCGATCATGTCCTTGCGTGTCCGCGGGCAAGTGCACCATTCAAAACCACGCGGACGCGCTTCCCACTTCCACTACCACCTCCAATGGTCAAGTAGCCTCACGCTTCCGTGCTCAAACTTTAACCTGCCGGACATCGCGTGAGACATCATCGAACAAAGTCCTCTACGCGGTTCTTCATCCCGCCCAAGAGATCGGCGACGAAGATCCCGTACATCTTCGCGCCACCCGATGCACGCTGAACGAGCGCTGAAATTCCTCGAGAATCTCCTCTCTTAAATCTGGCCAACCTGGGGAAACCAGTCACCCGCCTTCATCGGGCGACTACCATCCGCGTGACGGGTCTCACCGCCACTGCATTCTGATCACATTCTTTGGCCTTAATGACACTATTCCCGGGTCCCGTCCCTTGGGATTCGATCACCGTCACGCAGACGCTGATGAGCTTAAAAGTCATCTATTTTTAGTCCATTTTTCAAGCCGATTTTAATCAAAAAGAATGATTAATATAAAATATGGAAGAAATCCTTACCTGCTGTTATATTCAACAAGGAATTTATATGAAAAGGAGATATCGCAAAGAGAGAGATGCAGAAAGTGGCGTGATTCGAAATGAGAATGACCGGTTGAATAAAATGGAAGAATGTCATAAATGAGCTCGCATGCAGGAAGATAGGATGTCGCGACATAAGGGAAATCAAAGGCAAATTGAGCAGGTCGCGACAGGAATTCCAAGTCAGGCAGTTAAAAACTGATGAAGACAAGGCATGATGTCGTGACAACATCACAAGGTCGCGACAGGATTGAAAGCTTAGCAATGGACACTGATGTCGCGACATTAAGAAGAGGTCGCGACATTAATAGTGAAATCAGATTGGATTCCTGCTGATATCGAAATCACAGGAAACACTCAGTCTCGGAGCATTGTCGTAGGTAGGTCGCGACAAGAAAAGGCTGCACTTTCCCGGAAGAATGAAGGATCATGAGAAAGATGATGCTACACAGATAGATAACACTTCGCATAACCGAAGCGTCGCGATAACGATTAATGTCGTGACACAAGACGCCGCCTGAAGCTGGGCATGCTGCAACAAGATGAAGGGTGGTGTGACAAATGACGTAATATTGATGTCGGCAAAGATTTGAAGTCGCGACACCGAAAAGACCATGACAGATTTTTTTGCGGATGTATGAGGAGACTATTAACGCCGCTATGAGATTGATGTCGCGACAAAAAGAAGAGTCTGGAAGTAACAAATAATTAAAGATAAGTCAAGGATGCTGCGCATAGATCGCTATAAGGTTGGGCGAAGCATCATTCATCGGTCGCGACGCCGCTGCATCGAAAAGAAGGTCGCGATAACAATTCCAACCGCCGCCATACATCAATCGCACAGATCGTAAGGTCGCTGGTTAACACGCGACAATGTGGCAAAGGAACAGAGGTCGCGATAACATTCGTGCGGTCGCGAGACCACAGATACGGTTGTCGCGACATCATACAAAGAGGTCGCTGGCATCAAACATAAAGACGTAAGGTCGAGACATCATTCAATAGGTCGCGACACCGTAAATGCTAGGAAAAGCAGGGTCGCGCATCATTAAGGGTCGTGGACATCAATTTCGCCAGCAACAGCACGCGACGCTGGTCTCACCGTCACGTATATTCGCAGCGTTGGGCAACGGCGTCGCAGGACATCATTTAGCCGCCGCGAGCATAAATAACCTCCAAGAGATAATACTGCAGCAAGTCACGCCAAACAAAAGCCTCGCGACATAACCAAAGACAACGTAAGGTCGCGATAAAGAATCGATGTCGCTATATCACCAACTCCATCGGGCTACGAATCAAGTCCAAAAGACGTAACAAATTATACGCCCAAAATCGTAGAATTTATAAATACCACAAATCGCCATTGAATAAGGAACGCAAATTCATGGATTTCAGAGGCAGATTCCGAGTTTCCCGGTTCGGACTTATTTTTCATTTTCGATTACTGTTCATTCACTTCGATCTCACGCGCATCGCGAATTTTGGCTCACGGTGATCCCATTGCATCAACGTCGGTTGTTTTGAATCGACAATTTTGGAATTCGAATCACTATCATCGCGGTTTCTTGATCAAGAAGCTATCGTATGGTGTAATCCAAAGATTTAGGAAACTGGGCTTCCATTGAATTGACGCTATTGTCAAAAATTATCTTTATCGAGAATTTTATTCATTAATGTCAATTTCGCTTGTAAATCTACTTGTCGTCTTGTATTTTCTTCTGTTATCGATCCCACACGTTGTCTCATACCCATTAACGTGATTTGGTTCTTTTTCAAGCTCGATTCGTGAGGCCCTCGGTTTATTACGCTGCAGAAGGCATTCCTCGAGAGTGAATACGAACAATTTCGAAGGTATGTTAACCTCGACATTGTTGGATCTAGTGTGCTCGCGGAAATTAAACTCGATAAATCCTCTTCTCACTTGAGACGAATGGGTTGGGCTTTATCAATTTAAGCTTGCAGAGTTTCATTTCGATTCGAATAGTGAATTCAATCCCGTATTAGCAAAGATCTAATCAAGAAAGAATGAGCTATTCTAATTTTTGAGGAAGAGAAACCAAAGAGAAAATGTAAACCCATGCAATGATTTAATCTTTTTAGAGCTAAGGTTTGCGCCCATGTTGGAAGGGTAAGGAAGTATCAGAAAGAAAATACCCGTAACAAGGCAACCCAGATTAAAAGTAGTTATCTAACACTGCCTTCGAGAAACAGCGAAGATTAGATAATGAACGTGGGGTTCGAGATCCAACCCGCACTATCATTCTTACTAGCTTTAAACTGCGGTTCATTAAGCAACATACAGGCAATTCGCAGAATCGGAGCGTTTCACAATAGCTTATATATTTTCAATGCTCCCTTTAAAAGATAACTGCTCGGCCTAACTTGTAATTTTATTATTTCGCATTCAATTCATTTGCGTTAATCACTAATTTTTTAGTTTTCATTTACAGCTTTCTAAGTCGATTTCAATTGCCGCTTTAAAGTCCAATAAGGTGAAATTTGATTACTGCAGAACATCGATAATTCTTCGACTGTGGGATCAATATCTGGACTAAATCCATTTTATTACTTGTTCGACTCTGCGTAATTCTGCGTAATCTTGATCAAAAGCGTAGTGAAATTTATCTAATCTAAGAATTCCGATTTGAATGAGTATAATTGTAAAAGAAATATAACCAACAAATTTTATGGTGCTACAGGTGATTGTATAATAGTCCTTTGGTAATGGTGTCATAAATTAGATATATCTTTTGGTCCACTAACAACTGCAGCTACCAAACTCCCCAATGTACCTCAGGCTCGCCGCGATATCAGATCCCAAACTCGCCCACAAGTCTCAAGAACGCCATTCCCGGAAGCCATACTTTTCACCCAATGCTCCCCGTGACTTCCGACTTAGCTAAGATCAACCACCACATTTCCGCTTTACCAGGATGGCAGTGCAAAGTGAAGTCATAATCCTCAGAACTCCATCCATCCGTTGCTACCTCATGTTGAGGTCTCGCCGCTGAAAATACTCGTGACTTTTATGGTTTGAGTACCCGAACTGCTTGTTATGAGTAACAATGGGCGCCAAATCTTCATGCGAAGACTACGGCCGCTAATCTCACGTCGTAAAGGGTAATTCAGCTCATGATTCTTCAATCGACGAACTATAAGCTACTACTCCTCCCGGATCGTGATCAAAACACACTCGGGCCTCGGCCTCGAGGTAATCATAACGTCATGCGCCCCGTCCCCCGGGTCCGACTACTATCAAGATAGGAGCCGGGCAAGTCTCCTCTTCGCCCCGAATGCCTCCTCGCACGTCAGCCCAATCAACCGCCGACCTCCTTCCGTGCCTAACTCATCATAGGTGCCGCTTAATCGCAGAGAAATTGTAAGACCCAAAGCAGTACCCACTTCTGAAAAGTGGCAAAATCGTACTGGACATAAAATTGTACTTCGCTAAAAATCCAAATTTATTCTTCTAGATGGATGACGAAACGGATTACAACGCCGGAATCGCCTCACGCAATCTAGCTAGTATGTCGAATTTCATCGATTCCGTAGCCTAATTTACACGCTTTCCGAGGCATCACAGCCGTGCCATAAAATGATTTTCGAAGGTGTGACAAAAGTCACATAGGTAACACGTACCATGTGCCATGAGTGGTATGGGAGTAGAGAAATGATTAAAAATGGACGGTCGAGAAAGGGCCGATGTCAAAACCGGGAATATAAGGAAATAATGGTTATTTAAAATTTTGACGAATGAGGATAAGACAAAGCACCACTCCAATAGTGTTTGTCTTCCAATTAGAAAAGGGAGCAAAAACGTGAAATCAAGGAGAGGACTTACAGTGGAGCTGCGTAAGGCGCTTGTGAGTGAGAGTGTCACTTCTAGAATGACGGGCAATCCGACCGTCCCAGCCTCGAACAAGAAGCGAGGCAGCCGCCCACGCAGAGGTACCTTCACGCGGGTACTCATTTAAGGAGTTTAGACAACCTCGCGAGGTAGATTCTCCTACTTGGGTTTTACTTTGTTTAAGAGCTTGGTGTCTGATGCTTGAGCTGGGATTGAGGTCGTGAGTGGTTACGCTTGATCGTCCCCAAAACTCAATCGAAATGTGAGAATTTTTTTAAGCCCTTCTATGCAAATCCGTGGGGTTAGGCCGCTCGGGGCATCCTTGGTGATGTTCTATGCTATAAATGATGCTTTGATGTGTATGAGGCCGTAAATGGTTTGAAATTCGGGTTCGCCAAAGTGAACTGATTTATCAGCATTTTCCTTAATAGCGAATTTGCGTTTCACCATTCGAGACGTCACAAAATAAATTTTGTGAATTAATGTGTTTGTAGCCTAGTAATTCGCGAGAATTGCTCGTGTTTGATCATTAGCCCACGTGAGCTAATTTTGATGTGAAAAAATGAGAAATTACATAACATGATTGTGTGATTTAATTTTTATGTGAATATATGCATGTTTATATATTTGCATGTGTTATAGATTGTAATGGAATTAGCATCATGCATTCCATATGCAATCGGGACAACACCCAAGACGAGGAGCGAGGTGCATGAGATGAGTCTAGAGAAAATGGTTTCTCGAGGGTTCAAAAACTAAAAATGACTAAGGTAGTCCATACTTAATATCAATCGTCTGAGACGACCCAATTGAGGTGGCACTTCCGAGGGTGGTGTCCACATAACAATATCAATCGCCTAGACGGCCCAATTGATATATATATACATCTGAGGATTTATCCACAAACAAACATAATAATTTCATACGAGGCTTAGGCGAGTGTGAGGAGTCAGAGGACTCGCACGAGATGATTAATAGTTAGACATCCAAGTAGATCATATCGGCGCTTGAATGCGTTTATTTTGGAACATTGCATACACTTAGGGTGGGAGAGTAGCCACTTAGGGAAGATCCCAATTATCAGCATTAGCTCACTCCTTGCCGAGGGATATTATTTTACGTATAGGAGCGTATGAGGAGACGCCTATCCTAGAGATCGAGCTTTAGAAGAAAGCCGATTGTGGCTTCTGGTTATGATGTATGACATGTATTAGAATTCTCTAATTTTAATAACATATGTGTTATATAAGAGTAAAATTTAAACTCTTGAAGCTATTGACAGAAGTTGGATATATATGTTTTATGAGTATTGCTCATGCGCCTGGCGGCCGCTTTACCTGGCGTTACTGTTATATTGATGCCCGCTTAAAGTTATATGTGTTCAGATTCGGGGCAGAGCCCCCAGACAAAAAGCGAGACTCTTCCCCGATTTTCGTGAAAAAATGCCCGTCACCCGACATTCACGAGTATTACGCTGGTCGACGGTAGTCAACGGACCTCAGGTTTGGGGCGCCACAGCCTTGCATCGTGAGCTTAGGTATACGAATACCTAAAGAGCTCTGTTTGTATCCATCACCACTGCGGTTAGATGCAGAGTATAGGTATATGGAAACCTGTGAGATTGGAGGATTTTGGCTTAGCCATAGTCTTTATCGTGTAAGAAACATCACCACTAGTGGTGTCTCGGCAACAGTTTAGGGTATGAGATTACTTAGGAAATCGTCTTCGACAAAACTAGGACACTACATGCATGTGTTTGGTGTGTTTTAAAGTATTTGACGAAATGTCAGGTAAATGTTTGATGAATGGTATGTATACCATGTTATGAGTTGTGAGATTGTTTGTGTGCTTAGTGATTAGCACATAGGAAAACTTTTGGGAGTTTTACAGTGAGTAAAATTGGAAGAATAAAATAAAAGAAATAAATTTTAGAACATTTCGAGTGTGGATAATGAAATCGAATAGCAAATTTGAGGTTGAACATGAAATGAATGTTATATAATGAGGCTTTGAGGAAATTATGGACCATTTTTCAGAATTAAAATGAAAAATAATAATAATAAAACAAAATAAATTTTAAGCAATTATTTGGTTTATTGAGAAATGAAAATATATATATACTGCATATATGTATATATAAGGTGGAGAAAATTTTTTACAAAGAAAACTGGAAAAAGAAAGTAAAGAAAATAAATTTCATAAATTTATTTGGTTATGAGGAAGAAATAATTTTCTAAGATTTTACAAGTAGTAAAATCAAGAAAATTGGGTAAAATAAATTTTTATAAATTTATTTTGATGTTCAAGAAAATGAAAAAATAATAAGTAATTTTTTTAGTGATTTTCCAATACAAAAATAATTGAAAAAAAAAAATATTTATAATGAAAACGAAAAAATAAAAGGTAAATTTGATGGGCTACTACCCAAATCGTATTCGAGAGTATGATTTGTATTGTGATATGGCCATAGAGAGGGTTTAGATCAGGGACAAAGAGTGTATCGTAAGGGGAAGGAGGCCGTGAGATTGTATTGCAATACACTATTGTATTGCAAAAGTTAGAAAGGGCATGAGGCTGGTCGACTCAGACGCAATATACGCCAGTGTATTGTGCGTAAAGGTCGCGCGTAGAATTTTGTATTGCAATACAAATCAGACAGACATGGGAGTAAGATGAATGGCCGTGACGCAATAAGCGCCATCGTGTCGCCACACGCCAAGTTGAGGCGCGGTGCGCCGCTGGGCGCTGGGCGCAGCGGCGCTGGCATCGGTGACACGCCGGGCGCGCGCAGCAAGGCGCCGCGACACGGCCGCGGTGCGTTTGGCAGCGCGGCTGAGCCGACGCAAGGGCGAGCGCGTGGAGCGTGGCGGGCGTGACGATACCAGAGCGCGGGCGCAGAGACGCAAGGCCATGCAGACGGCGCAATGGCAACATGAGACGGGCGCCCGGGCTTGCTATTAATAATAGTTGTGCTAATTTGCAAATAATTTTAGCTTATTTTGACCCGGCTCGACTTAGTAATCGTTCCTCGAAGTCAATTTTTTGACATTGTTCGTGGAACCCGGGCTCATGAACACCGCTCATCAAAAAATCGAAAAAACAAATTTAATTAAATTAAATTAAAAATCAAATCAAATCAATCAAATTTGACAAAATTTTCAAAAAATAAAATTTCAAATGAAATTTTTTTGATAAAATGTTTATAATGATAATTCCGATTGCCTCGGTGACTACCTCAGAATGCAAGGACATCGTGTATACACCGATTTATGTATAGATTAGTGTCTCGGTCAGGTTTATGCCTTAGAGATACTGTATTGAGATTTAACTACCATGTTAATTGTGTAGATGACTAGTAGAGGATGAGGACGTAGAGAACGTCCATGGGGTACTGGTCAGGCACCACCGACATTTGACCAGCCACCAAGATTCGATCAAGAGTCTTTGTGGTAGGCCAAGCAGTACAAGTGCAATAGCTATAGTAATGCATCGTTATAAAGAGGTAGTCATGTGAGGTCCTAGTAACTTCCGCAGGTTTAGGGCGATCATCCTCCCAGATCGCCCTGAGTAAAGCAGGTCCACGTGTGCATCATTGGTTTATGCTAGATTGAAAGAAGGTGTTAGAGGCTATGGAGATTACCTCCGACACTACTGGGGACAGACTAATGTTGCTCCACCCAGAGAGAGGCCCAAGCCTGTGGAAATGGGCAAGGACCTCTTGAGACCTTAGAGGAGCCTTTTGTATGTGAGTTCTCCATGTGGATTAGGGCGAGAATAAGGATGATATTGCCAGGTTGCGAAGCTAGAGATCTCGACTCTACTGTCAAAGGACCTCGAGATCACGACATGCTTCGTAAAGTTCGATGTCATCCTAGGGATGGATTAGCTGACAGCTTACAGGATCAGTTCACATCGACAGAGCGTAGGAGGGTTACCGCCACGTTGCCAGGATGGTACTGCATGGTACTTCAAGGGGACAAGCATGACATTTTTCCCGTACAAGATAAGGAGTCCAAGAGTCAGACAATTAGCGGTCAAGGCGAGCCTAATTCCTGTAGAGGACGAGGAGAGGACTGTGACTCTAGATCTACCTCGAAAGAAAAGAGCATGTGATGTTTCTTCCAGATGAGCCACCGACTACCCCACAAAGGGTAAGCTGACTCTCGCATCGAGTTACACCGTACTTCACCCATCTCATGGACTCTCGCGATGATGGCAATCGGCTGAGTTGCAGAACTCGCAGTCCACCATGTGGAGCTACTAGACAAGGGGTTCATTAGACCGAGCACTTCACCATGGGTCCCTCCCGCTCTATTTGGCGGTTAAGGGATGTGACCTTCGATCGTATCGATTACGTATTACCAATGTGGTTACTTATCAAGAACGTACCATTAATGAGGATCGATCACGATTTGTTTGATCAATCAGTGAGCGCCAGTTCACTCCCAAGATAGACCTTCGCAGATCGTTACCATCAAATGAGGCGTGGATATTATCCCCAAGACAAAGATTTAGACGCCAAGCATGCGCACTTCGAAGCCATTGACGCCTTTGATCGGACGGTAACGCACCGGAAGAAGATTCACGGATCTCATGCATAGGATGAAATTCCAACCCTATTTAGACTCGCTTCGGTCGTAGTCCCTCGGACATCTGCGATCTACTCCCACCGTGACGGAGCAAACGAGTATCATACTGAGCATCGCTTACGCTTGTCGGTACTCATCAATCAGACGTCAAGTTCGGGCGCGAGTTTGGCTTATCGAGGTGAGATTTTTGGGACGCTGGTGCCGCGATCGAGCGTCGTACGACCTCAGAAGGTTGAGACCATGATGAGTTGGGAGAGACCAATGTCAATCTCGAGATAATGAAGTTTCTCGATCATTGGTATTACAGAGATTCGAGAATGGTAATAAGTTGTCCATTCGGGCAGGGATCGTAGGACTTCGCCATGGATAAGGACTCCATGGTCGGATAGCCCTCACCATAGAGAGAGAGATCGAGGATGCCCCGAGCACTCTGGATACGTGTTGGTAGCAAGAGGAGGATCGGTCTTTCTGTTCGTGGAAGAGGCGTAAGACTTCGGCCACACTAGTTTCGTGACCAGACCACGACCATGCGGTGAGACTCGATTGCCCCCGTGAGATAGGGATCCCAGACTTTGGGATGAAGATAAACCCATTAGTCGTAGAACAAAGAGAGTATATGCTCATTCCTCCACACCCTAGTACGGTCAGGAACTGCCACGGTGGTGCTATACAAGCACTTTTAACAATGCAGATAGGCTGTAGGGGCCAGTGTGGGCTGGGTCAAGTCGTGACGTAGATCGTAGTTGAAAATGGAAGCGCAGGACCTAGGGTGGTAGACCTATTGGTTGTTGATGTCAGGCTTGACATGGATGAGTTGACAGCCATCGAGTTGTTAGTAATTGGGACCTTAGCCGGGTTGGCATACCCGACACGGCCTTGGACTTGGGCTTAGAGGTTAAGGCCTTTAGAGAAGCCAAGTATAGATGTTCTTCCCTAGGATGTAGGGTGAAAGTTGGCACGATAGGATTGGAATTATGGTGAGATCCTAGGGTCTGCTCATGGTGGACCCCGGGATAGGGTGTCAAAGTATGACATTATTGCGTTCATGTGCACGGTAACATCGCGTCGAGTCGGGTGTGGGTGCACGGGTGGAGTCGTGCCACTCTTGGTAGTGTGGGTTGAGTTTGTTTGGGACTACGATCGATGAAGATTCATAACTAGTTGATTGAGAGATGTAAGAGGCTGAAGTGAGCCGAAGTTAGGATGTCGAGATGAAAACACCGCGGTCGGGTTGTCACGTAGACTTAGAGTTGAGTGGTAGGTCGAGGAGTGACTCGAGATTTGGATAACCCTTTGGCGAATTGCATTGGGTGTTGTTGGCCGTGAGGGCTCGATATATGGATCATTCGCTGACGCATGGAGTTATTGATCCATTAGTTGTCGTGATTGTGACCTTAGAGTCGGCGTTTTTACAAAGTAAGGGTTGTGTAGGGTTACACGTGGTGTGGATTATATACGGTGTTAAGAGTACATGCTCTGGCGTGCGTCTTAGTTCTTAAGGGTAGATGAGCAATTTCCCTTGAGTGGAATTCGCCCTACCTGTTGACGGTTATCAAGGCGGTATCGGATGACATATATGAGGCATTGCCCCATGTGGGAGGCCATACAGTCAGGTATGTTGGACGAGGTGGGGAGAGAGTTCCATCAATGGTCTGATCCTGATTAGAACTACTCGAGAAGGTGAGCTTAATCGACCAACGTCTTCTCGCTTAGAGCCCGACGGAAAATTGTCTGCAGATGCGACATCGACCCTTAGAGTTCGAGGTTAGGGATCACGTCTTCTTGAAGGTGATGCCTAAGAGAGGAGTGGTTAGGTTCAGCAAGCGAGGGAAGCTATCGCCGAGGTTTATTGGGCCTTTCGAGATACTCGAGAGGATAGGCACTGTAGCGTACCGGTTGGTGTTAACGCCTAGCATGACAGGTGTCCACAAGGTATTTCACGTCTCCATGCTCCAGAAGTATACTCCAGATCCAGCTCATGTAGTGGATTGGGGACAGATCGAGGTTGACACTGGTGGGACCTTTGAGGAGGGACGGTGTATTTGGATAAGCGTGATCAGGTTTGCGTGCGAGTAGTGAAATTTAGTGAGTCTTTATCGCGGCACTATGGAGTGGAGGAGTGCGATGGGAGCGAGGAGGGACACGATGCGGGCCACCTATCCCTTCTTGTTTAGGGATGAAGGTACGTGATTTAGTTGTTTAAAGATTCAAATGACTAGTTTACATGCATATTGTAGTGCGTTATATGCATGTGGTGATTATGGTTGTCAGAATTTGGGACGAAATTCCTTTTAAGGAAGGGAGAATGTAAGACCCGAGAAATTCCAATTTCTGGAAAAATGGCAAAATCGTAATTTCGATTACAAAATTGTAATTTCGGTTAAAAAAATCCGAAATTTATTCTCTAGATCTCGGATGATGAAACGGATTACACCATTGAAATTGTCTCGCGAAATCTAGCTAGTATGTCCAATTTCGTCGAATTCCGAGACAATCGGAATTTACACGTTTTTCGAGGCATCACGGTTCGGGTGCCATAAAATGATTTTCGATTCGACGAAAGTCACATATAACACGTACTCATGTGCCATGAGTGGTATGAGTAGAGAAATGATGAAAATGGGCTAGAGATGAGTAGAGTGTGGCCCAGAAAGAAGGAAATAATGGTCATTTAAAATTTGATTAAATGAGGATAAGACAAAACACTCAATAGTGTTTGTCTTCTCCAATTAGAAAAAGGGCAAAACGTGAAATCAAGGAGAGGACTTGATGGAATTGCGAGGGCGTTTTAGAGTGAGGAGGTGTCACTTCTCTTTAGAATGTCAGACGTCGGCCCAGTCGGCAATTTTCGGGACAAGAAGGAAAGCTGCTCTACGCGGAGAGGCCTACGCGTGGGTACCGGATTTAAGGAGTTTAGACAAACTCCATGAGGTAGGGGATTCTCCCTACTTGGGTTTTACTCTTTGTTTAAGAGCTATGTTGATGTTTGAGTTGATTGAGTAGTGAGTGGCGGATTTGATCGATCCGAAACTTGGGGCCAAAAATGTGAAAATTTTTGAGCCCTCTCTATCTCTGGTCAGAGTAGGGGGTTGAGGGCTGTTTGGGCATCCTTAGTGATGTTCTATGCTATAAATGATGCTTTGATGTGTATGAGACGGAAATGACCGTGAAGTGGAGTTCACAAAGTGAGCCAGGCAATTGAGTGATTTTCCGGGAATAGTAACCAAGGGTTTCACTATTCCCGATAATAGTGTTCACAAAATAAATTTTGTGAATTAATGTGTTTAGTCGAGTAATTCAAGTAGAATTGCTCGTGTTTGATCATTAGCCCACGTGAGCTAATTTTGATGTGATGAAATGAGAAATTACATTACATGTGATTGTGATTTAATTTTATGTGAATATATGCATGTTTTATATATTTGCATGTGTTATAGGCTGTAATGGAATTGGCATCATGCATTCCATATGCATTAGGACACAGGAGCGGTAGAATTGAGTGCATGAATGAGTCTAGAAAATGGTTTGGTTGTCTAAAACTAAAAATGTCGAAGAGGTAGTCCATACTAAAAATATCAATCATCGAGCGACCAATTATTATACATCGGAGAGTAGTCCATAAATAATATCAATCGTGGAGATGACCCAGATTGATATATATATACATCAGAGGGTTGATACAGAGCAAACATAATAATTCTCATACGAGGCTTAGGCAAGTGTGAGGGAGTCAGTGAGGACTCGGGTATGAGATGATTAGTTAGACATTCAAGTAGGATCATGCATTTTCTTGAATGTGTGTTTATTTTGGAACATTGCATATGCACTTAAGTGGAGAGTAGCCCACTTAGGGTGATTCCACTATTGAGCATTGGCTCACCTGTCGAGGATGTTATTTTCACGAATACGGGGGAGCGTGCGAGGAGACGGCTCATCTTAGAGACTAAGCTTTAGAAGAAAGCCGGATTGTGGCTTTGGGTTATGATGCCATAGCCATATGTTAGAATTCTATAATTTTAATATATGTGTTGTATAAAGTAAATTTGAACTCTTGAAACTATTGGATATAGTTGGATATATATGTTTTGTAATTATTGTTCATAGGCCCAGTAGTCGTTTTACTCATGTTATTGTTATATTGATGTTTGGGGCCGGGTTATATACGAGGTTTTGTATTTGGGTAGAGCTCCCTTACAAGGGACTACCTTTCGATTTTCGTGAAAAATGTCGGTCACCCGACATTCACGAAATATTCTGTGAGTTGTGGTGGTCGATGGACCCTCGGGTTTGGGGCGTCAAAGAAATCCTCAATGAATCTCCTGTAGTACCCACCAATCCTAAGAAACTTCGTATCTCGAAAACTGACTTCGGCCTCTCCCAACTCATCACGGCCTCGACCTTCTCTAGGTCAGCGACCTTTGAGCTGACCTTCGTGTCCCAAAGAAATCTCACCTCGATGGCAAAACTCACACTTACGAACTTGGCGTATAGGCGATGATCTCTCGACAAGCTTCATTAAACAATCCTCAAGTGATACTCATGCTCCGCTGCGTAAGGAGTAGATCGGAAATGCCATCCACGAAGACCACGACAAATTGATCCAAATAGGGTTGGAATACCCTATGCATGAGGTCCATGAATGTCGCTAGCGCTGTAAGACCTGAAAAAATTCTAATTTATGGAAAAAGGGTAAAATCGTAATTTCAGTCAAAAATCCGAAATTTATTCTCTAGATCTTGGATGACGAAACGAATTTCACCGTTGTAATCTTCTCGTGAAATCTAGCTACCACATCGAATTTCATAGAATTAGAGACCAGTGAAATTGCACGTTTTGAACATCGGTATCGGGTGCCTTAAATCGATGTGATGTGACAAAGTCACCTATAACATATACTCATGTGACACGTGTTGCATGAGTAGAGAAGGTTGGAAATGGGCCAATGAGATAGCGCGAATGTCGAAAATCGAAGCAGGGACAATGGGAATTTTATAAATTTTGCGTGATAATGTAAGACATGAAATTCCATTTACGGAAAAGGGCAAAATCGTAATTTCGATTACAAAATTGTAATTTCGGTTAAAAATCAAGGAGGTATTCTCTAGTCTCGGATAATGGCTTGATTTCACAGTTGGAATCGTCTCATGAAATCTAACTATACGTGAAATTTTGTTGAATTAAGAGGACAGTCGGAGTTGACACGTTTTTGAGGCATCATTGTTAGTCTTGTCAAGCAGATTCGATCACGACAATCACATATAACAAGTATAAGTGGTAAGAGTGAAATGATGAAAATGGGCCAATTTCAGGATAGTCTTAGAATGTAAGCGGGAGAAAATAGAGGACAAAATGGTCATTTAGAAAAGTTTAAGTCACTAAAGGACAAAGAAGCATAGTATTTGTCTTCTCCAAATGCTAAAAGGAACGTGAAGGGAAAAAAACTTCTGATGAGTTACAGAATTTGAGTTTTAGAGAGATGTGACTTCTCTAGAAATCACGGGCGTCAGACCGGTCGGCAGTCTCGGGACAGAAGGAAGCTTTCTACTTATTTAGGAGGGGCTTAGCGTGGGTGCAGTTTAGGAGTTTCCTCCAAACTCCAAGAGGTAGGGTTTCTCCTACTTGGGTTTATTCCCTCTTTAAAATGCTTTGCAAATGTTTGAGAATTTGAATGGGGCGTGGGGGCCGTTTGTCAGTCCCAAACAGGACCCGAATTGATATAGTGCAGGCACCCATTGGAGGCCGGGCATGGTTGCCATGGCTGATTGGGTTGTCAAATTGGGTGATTTGGTGATAAATGTGTATTAGTTTGAAAAGTGCGGGAATGGTGTCGTGAAATGCGGGTTCACAAAGTGAGCCGTGAATTGTTGAGTGTTGGAACCGTAAACCCTAGGGTTTACTGTTCTAAAGATAGTAACGCAAAATATATTTTGCGTATGAAAATGGGTTGTCGAGTAATTCATGTTGAATTGCTCATGTTTGATCATTAGCTAGTGAGCTAATTTTGATGTATGAAATGAGAATTTACATGACATGATTGTGTGAATTGAATGTTTTGTAAATATATGCATGTTTATATATTTACATGTGAATTAGACTGTATTGGAATTGGCATACATGCATTCCATATGCACTGGAACATCCTAGGACTATAGGAGTGAATGCATGAGGTGAGTCTAGAGAAAACGGTTCGGAGGGTTGTCTAAAAATGATAATTATCGGAGGGTAATTGAAGCTAAGAAATATCCCGATCGTCGAGCGGCCCAATTGATATTCATCGGAGGGTGATCCACAAACTAATAATATATCAATCGTCGAAGCGGCCCAATTGATATATACATATCGGAGGGTTGTCCATAAACTAACAAAACAATAATTCTCATACTAGGCTTAGGCGAGTGTGAGAGGGAGTCGGTTAGGACTCGGGATCTGAGTTGGTCATGTAGACATTCAAGTAGGATCATGCATTTGCTTGAATGTATGTTTATCTTGGAACATTGCACTGCACTTAAGTGGAGAGTAGCCCACTTAGGGTGATTCCACTACTGAGCGATAGCTCACCTCGTCGTGGGAATTTATTATTTCAGGTACAAGGAGTGCACGGGGAAACGACTCATCATAGAGGCCACTTTAGAAGAAAGCCAAGTTGTGGCTTTGGTTTTGTGATGTACTACATGTATTAGAATTTTAGACTTTAATATGTGTTGTATAAGAGTAAAATTTTAACTCTTGTAACTATTGTATATAGTTGGTATGTTATGAATATTGGTTTATGGGCCCAAGAGGCCGTTTCTACTCATGTGATTGTTGATTGGGACAGGTGATGTACAATGGGTAGAGCTCCCCGTACAAAGGAGAGCCCGGTTTTCAAGAGTGGTGTCGAGTAACCCTACATCCATTAGTATTCCAGCGTGTTGTGGGTGGTGTGGACCCCGAAGTTGGGGCGTCACAGATAATGGGACAAAAGAGCAAATAGTTCTCATCTTCTCCATTAATCAAAAAGACCAAAATGTGCAGGGGAGAAAAACGTGATGCAGTGAGAGGGTTTTGATTTTTTAGAGAGAGAAGGACCTCCTTCTCTCTAGATTCAAACTAATCAGGCCCAGTCGAGATTCTTTGGAGAAGCGAAGGAAAGGCTGTTCTGGCGGAGGCCTACGCGTGGGCTCGGTTTTAAGGGAGTTTCGACAAACTCCGTGAGGTAGGAGATTTATCCTACTTGGGTTTTACACTTTATTTAAGTGTTTTATAATGTTTCGGTTGCATTGAGGCCATGAGGGGCCGTTTGATCGATCCCAAAACATGGGACCGAGTTGTGGGAATTTTTGGGACTCATATGGACTGTTCGTAACAGTGTAGAAACTGATTTGGGTTGTTTTTTTTGGAAATTATGCATTAAATTGTATTGTGGTGTGTATGAGATGGGAAACGGCAATGGAATTCGGTTTCAAAAAGTGGAACCGGAGTTGGACAGTGAAATTTGCCATGGATAGCCTTCTTGGAGTTTTGGGATTTTATTAAAATCGGTCGGAGTTGTGTAATTAGACTGAAATAAGTCCATGTGTTGTGCTTGAATTGTTGAAATGAATGGCAGGTTGTGTGGAAATAGATAGGTTAATACATGATTTTAATGTGTTAACATAATGACATAATTATATAAAAATAATTGTGTTTGACCGTGGAGATGATTTTAATGTGTTAATGCATAAGCTTGATGTGTTAACTTGATGTCACGAATTATGGAATATAATTGTGGGGTGTAAACCGTGGAAATGGAATAGTGATTAGCTCAGTGAGCAAATTTGGGAGTTAGTTGATATTGTTGAATTACATGTGTGATTCTAAATTTGATAATATATGCATATTGGTATATTGGTTGAAAATGATTGAAATGACATAATGCATTTCATATGCACTGGAAATTATATGAGTGCATGACATGAAAAATTGAAAGAAAAACGAAAACGTTTTTGAAAGGAATTTCACAGGATGAATTTCCGGAGAATGGGGTTGGGAGACGATCCAACAGATAATTTTGGATGAGGACCATGACTGTTTCGGAAGGTTCTGACACATTCGCCTCGGAGGGTGATCATATTTTACCCGATACTTGGTGGTATAGTTCGAAAATAACAAGAATTGTTTTGAAAAAGATGTTTTTTCATACATGGCTTAGGCAAGTGTGAGGGAGTCGGTGAGGACTCGGGATGTGGGTTAGTCATTTAGACATTCAAGTAGGATCACGAATTTGCTTGAATGTGTGTTTACTTTGGAGCATTTCATATGCACTTAGGTGGAGAGTACCCACTTAGGGTGATTCCACTACTGAGCATTAGCTCACCCTGTCGAGGGAATTATATTATTTCAGGTACAGGGAGCGCACGAGGAGATGGCTCATCATAGAGGCCGCTTTAGAAGAAATCGGATTGTGGCTTTGTTATCATGATGTATTACATGTATTAGAATTCTAGAATTTTAATATGTGTTGTATAAGAGTATTTTCCTAACTCTTGAAACTATTGTATATAGTTGGGATATATTGGTTGAGTGATGATGCAGGGGCCCAAGTGGCCATTATTTACTCTCATTTGGACCTTATGTGGTCGTTGGATGTGGGACGGGTTATGTACTAAAGGTAGGAAGCTCCGTACAAAGGGGCTGCCGATTTCGTGAATGTCGGGTCACGGCATTCCACGACGTTCCATGAGTTGTGGTAGTCAAACGGACCAGTCGATTTTGGGCGTCATAGCTTGGTATTAGAGCTTAGGTATACGAATACCTAGGGAGCTCGGGTTTGGGTATCCATCACCATTTGGGTGGTTTGATGTAGGGTTAGGTATGTAGGTACCTAGACAATCACGGGATAGATATTAGAACATTGCATGCATGTGTTTGGTGTGTGATTGTGTGGTTTGATGAATGGTTGTGTGAATGATATGCATAACATGAATTGTTATGTGTTGTATGAATTGGGTGCTTAGGTAAATAGCACTTAGTGAGTTGGAAAATTTTTAGGAGTTTACAGTGTGTAAACTGGAACAAAGATAAATGAAATAAATTTGAATAAAATTTGGGTTTGTGGATAATGAAATAAAATTTTAATAAATTTTAATGTTGAACACTAGGTGTAGTGTGAGAAAATGAAGTTGAAAATTTTGGACAAATGAGTCCGAGTCTTGGAAAGAAAAATGAGATAAAAAGAAAAAAAAATCATTTTCTAAGGTTTTTTTGTAGTGTAAAAGCGAAGAAATAAAATAATTTTATAAACTTATTTGAGTATTAAAATGAGGAAAAAAATAGTATATATATATATATATATTGGTATTTTCCGATGATTTTGGAAGAAATGAAAAAAAAAATTGAAAAATGAAATAATATCAAATCAAAAGAAAATGAGAAAATTTTAAAAAAATGAAATTATTCAAAATAAAATTTTTGTTGATAAATATGATTTGATATATTGAATAAATTATCTTGCATTGCCTATAAATGCAAGGACATAGTATATATAATGTTTTTCGGTGTGTGAATAGTGTCTCGGGGCTGTATTTACACCCTTGGGATACGTCATTAATGTTGCATATTTTTTTATTGCGTGATTTTGTGTTTCAAATTGCGTGGAAGGACATATACACGATATGATGAATATGAGAATTATGATTGTGCCATTGTTGCGTAGGAAATTATATGCATGGTGTAATGCATATAGGAAAATGGTGAATGTCAAGGTTAAGAACTATGACCTTAGGGATTTGGATAATGAAATGAGCGGAAAGCTTAGAATTTTATTAAATAAATAGATTGAGTGGTTGGAAGTTAGCGCCTTAGAGTAGACGGGTCCAATTCATGGTTGTCAAGTCTATTAGTAATTGGCATGTGCATTGCTAGATAGACTGAAATGAAAAAATTAAATGAATCTTGTTGCCATTTGACATATATAGATGGCTAGTCGAGAGCGAGGACGTAGAGGGCGTGCAGGGGTGCGGGCGAGGCACCTGATGTTGATTAAGCGGGCTTTTCTTGAGGAATTTGTAGGGATTGAGTGCGCGGCACGAGACATCTGATTGGTAGTCGGGAGGTCCTACCTCGGAGGTTTAGGGCGGGCGCATCATCCTCAGAGCATTCCACGGGGAGGGGCAGATGGTGACGAGACCGTTAGTTCATGCGGATCGAGAAGATGTTAGAGGTATGGAGATTACCTCGACACTCTTAGGATGGAGCTAGGCTGCGTTCCGGTTAGAGGTGAGGCAAGTATGGTGGAAATGGCAAGGACCTCTAGAGACTAGGCGATGACATAGACGGAAGTTTGAGGATTGTTCATGGATAAGTGCTTTCCGGATCTTTGCGAGGCATGCAGGCTCGGGAGTTCCTAGAAATTTGAAGCAAGGGCGATGTTTGTGATAGAGTGGCTAGATTCCATGGAACTTCTTGTTTCTTTGATGATTACGTGGCGCGGACATGGCGAAGTCGGGAGATTCGAGGAATGGAGCTGAAGTTGTCCATTCGGGCGGAATCTGGAACACACTCTGGGGCCATGGACTCGTAGTTGGGGCGGCCACGAGCCGTAGAGAGAGAGATCGAGGATGCTTTCGGAGCACTCGGGATCACAGTGTTAGTATGAGGAGGATCTGACCTTCTTGGATTCGGAGAAGAGGCGAGAAGACCCACTTCACATGAGTTTCGGGACCGGGGCGAGTTGGGCATCTGATCGAGGCGGGATAGAGGATATGTTGCCACCTTGAAATAGCTTTGGGCATGTGAGCGGGTTGACCCCGGAAGCGGGGATCCCACGAAGACTTAGGGGCAGCGCAGTCGGTCGCGTAGAGCGAGGAGAGTGTCTGATTCATTCCTCCAGCGCCACAATGCAGATTCGGAGGAACCGATTTCGAGTTTTGGGGTCTTTATCCCGAGCACCTTCGGCGGCCTGAGGGCCGAGAGGGCCGAGTGGTGTGGGTCGAGGTTAGTACAGACTCAAAGGACTTCTAGTCACAGGCGACTATATGTTATTTCTATCGCACTCGGGCAGAGAGGCAAGATTGTCCAGGAGGTAGATCTCGCAGGCGTAGACCGAGCGCATATTAGCCTCCTGGATATGTGGTACGCTTCTACCGCACTTGTCGACCAAAAGTAGCGTTTAAATCGATGCATCATATTCATCATTGTTGCATCTTGTGTGATGGATTCGCGTAGAGGTTAAGGCGCCTTTAGAGAAGCCAGTATAGATGTTCTCCCAGGATGTAGGGTGAGAGTTGACCGACAGTCGGGATTATGAGTTACTGTGAGATCTTCAAGATTCGCTTCGTGGTGGACCCCCGGGACGGGGTGTGTCACAAAGCAGACATGCATGTGCGCACCGGGAGACATCGCGTCGAGTCGGGTGTGGTTGCACGGTATGGTCATTCACTACTCTTGCTAAGTGTGGATTGAGTTTGTCTTTGGGATTACGTCCAATGAAGACTCATAGTTCGAATCAGGAAACGAAGAGAAATTGACGTGTGTAGGGCAAAGCAAGAAGGGGGCCTTTAATCCCCTAAGGTGAGAAGCCTAGAGTTAGGGTGTAAGAGACCCGGGGAGATATCCCGACTTCGGTGGGTGTAAGAGACCCGGAGATATTATCCCACTTCGTGGTGGGTGTAAGAGACCCGGGGAGAAGTCCGAAATTTCTGTGTGGGTGTAAGAGACCTGGGGAGCTATCCCAAATTTCTGTGTGGGTGGTGAGACCCGTGAGAACCAAATTTCGTGGGTGTAAGAGACCAGAGAAATCAAATTTCAGGGGTGTAAGAGACCCGTGGAGATATCCGAAATTTCCTCTGTAGAATGTGTAGGCTCGCGCAAAGGTGTTTAAAAGTTATGTTGCCCCGGTAAAAAAAGATGAAAAAACACACCTACTGCTATCACATAGACTTAGAGTTGAGTGATAGGGAGCCTGGAGTGACTCGAGATGAAAACACACTAGCCAAAGTTATCACGTAGACTTAGAGTTGGAGGATAGGAGCTCAGAGTGACCCGAGATTCGATACCCCTTTGAAAATTGCATTTGCGTTGTCGAATGAAGGGCTCAGAATGGATGTCATTCATGACATGGACTAGATTGACGGTCCATTGATTGTCGCGATTGTGACCTTGGGAAGGTCAGCACACACCAAGCAAGGGTTGTGTAGGGTTACGTGTTGTATGCATTATATACAGGTGTTAGAGGACATGCTGCGAGCATGCATCCTGGATCATAAGGGTAGCTGGGAGGAACATTTGCCCTTAGTGGAATTCGCCTACAACAATAGTTATCAAGCGAGCATACAAATGGCACCATATGAGGCATTGTATGGAAGGCCATGTAGATCGCCGTTATGTTGGACCGAGGGAGAGAGCCCACCGGGTTCTGACCGTTGTGAGACACCTCCGAGAAGGTGAGCTTGATACGACAAATGCCTTCACGCTTAGAGCCTAAGAGTTATGTGATGCACGACGTCAATCTCTTGGGGAGTTCGAGGTCGAGATCACGCCTTCTCAAGGCATACCTGGTGAGCGGAGTGGTCAGCTCTGCACCGGCAGGTTATCGCCGAGGTTCATCGGGTCTTTCGGTGATACTCGAGGGTAGGTAATCAAGTATGCACTGGGGCTAAGATTACCGCCCCAAGACGCCAAAAGGCCCACAGATTTCACGCCTCCATGTCAGAAGTATACCCGCATCCAAAATTTCATGTGGTGGATCAGACGATTGAGTGTTGACACCGATGATACCTTTATGAGGGACCAAGGTGCATTTTGGATAGCCGTGGATCGTTCTTACGACGTTGAAGACCGTGAGGCTAGTGGAGGGTGCTATGACTACACTATGGAGTGGAGGAGTCAACGGGAGCGTGAGGACACGACGCGGCCACCTACCCCTTCTGTTTAGGGATGAAGGTATGTGGTTTAAATCGCTTATCAATTAAATGACGAAGCCATATGCATGGTAGAATGCACGTTACATATGCATGTGAGTGATGTGATTGTCCGCACTCTCGACGAAATTTTTAACGAGGGGAGAATGTAAACCCGAGAAAATCTACCCTAGAAAAAGGCAAAATCGTAATTTCGGGTCAAAATCCAAAATTTATTCTCTAGATCTCGGATGATGAAACGACTCTCACCGTTGACCTTCTCGAAATCTAGCTATCAAGTCGACCCGAGACTAATTTGCACCGCTTCGAGGCATCGAGTATCTGGTGCCAGAATCGACATGTGATGTGACAAAAGTCCTATAACATATACTCATGTGACACATGTTGCATGAGAGAGAGGGGTGGAAATGGACGGGGCCGGGGCCAGCGCCAAATGTCGAAAATCCAAGCTTAGGGACATAATGGGAATTTTAGAAATTTTAAATGATAATGGGACAAAAGAGTAAATAGTTCTCATCTTCTCCATTAATCAAAGAGACCAAAATGTGCAGGGGAGAAAAACATAATGCAGTGAGAGGGTTTTGATTTTTTAGAGAGAGAAGAACCTCCTTCTCTCTAGATTCCCGGCTAATCCGACCGTCGGAATTCTTTGGAGCAAGAAGGAAAGTTGTTCTACGCGGAGAGGCCTAAACGTGGGCTCCGATTTTAGGGAGTTTCGACAAACTTCGTGAGGTAGGGGATTTATCCTACTTGGGCTTTATACTTTATTTAAGTGTTTTATAATGTTTCGGTTGCATTGAGCCCATGATGGGCTATTTGATCGGTCCCAAAACATGGGACCGGAAGCCAGGGAATTTTTTGGGACTCATGGACCATCCGTAACAGCGTAAACCGATTCGGGCCGCTTGTGTTGGAAATTATGCATTAAATTGTATCAGGTGTGTATGAGATGGGAAACGGCAATGGAATTCGGTTTCAAAAAGTGGAACCGAGGTTGGACGAGTGAGCTGCCCATGGACAGCCCACTGCTCGGTTTTGGGACTGTTAAAATCAGTCCCAGGTTATGTGAATTGACAAAATCAGCCCATACAGGCCGTGTGCTTGAATTGGTTGAAATGAATGGCTTTGAGTTGTGTGGAAATAGATATAGGTTAATACATGATTTTAATGTGTTAACATAATGACATAATTATATAAAAATATAATTGTGTTTGTAGGCCATCGAGATTATTTTTAATATGCTAATGCATAAGCTTGATAAAGTTATCTTGATGTCACAATTATATTGAATATATAACAGGTGTAGCCATTGAAATGGAATAGTGATTAGCCCAAGTGAGCAAATTTGGGAGTTGGCTGGATATTGTTGAATTACATGTGATTCTAAATTTGATAATATATGCATATTGATATATTGGTTGAAAATGATTGAATCATATAATGCATTTCATATGCACTCAGTAACCTAGAAATTAGGTGGAGTGCATGACATGAAATTGATAGAAAAATCGAAAAACGCTTGAAAGAAATTTCACAGATGAATTTCCGAGAATGGGGGTTGGGAGACGGTCCTACGTATCATTTTGATGAAGACCTCATGACTGCTTCTAAGGTTCTCCAACACATTCACCCTGGGTAGTCCCATATTTACCGGGATACTTCGGTAGTATAGTTTCGAAAACAACAAGAATTGTTTTGAAAAAGATGCTTTTTCATACATGGCTTAGGCAAGTGTGAGGGAGTCGGTGAGGACTCGGGATGTGGGTTGGTCATTTAGACATTCAAGTAGGATCACGAATTTGCTTGAATGCAGGTTAATTTCGGGAGCATTGCATATGCACTTAGGTGGAGAGTAACCCACTTAGGGTGATTCCACTATTAAGCATTAGCTCACCCTGTCGAGGGAATTATATTATTTCAGGTACAGGGAGCGCACGAGGAGACGGCTCATCATAGAGGCCGCTTTAGAAGAAAGTCGGATTGTGGCTTTGTTATCATGATGTATTACATGTATTAGAATTCTAGAATTTTAATATGTGTTGTGTAATAGTATTTTCCTAACTCTTGAAACTATTGTAGTTGGATATATTGGTCGAAAGGATGACGCAGGGTCTGGGCGGCCATTATTTACCTCATTTGGACCCTATGTGGTCGTTGATGTGTTGGGACAGTTATGTACTGCGGTAGAGCTCCCGCATGGACTCATTTGATTTTCGTGGAGAGATGTCGTCACCCTAAGATTCACGTAGCTGCCTACGGTCGACGGCAGTCAACGACCCCGCGGATTCGGGGCGCCACAGCATTCGCCAATCTAAGGGCATCATCAGAACTCAAATGCCTAGGGTGTTCTAAACTGCCTTAGGATATTTGTCTCCTAACCTCACCGATGGTAACCAAAGGTGAAGGTCTATCTTGGAGTAGACTCGCACTTCTCTCAACTGATCAAACAATCGTCAATTCTCTAAGAATGGTATCGATTCTCGATCGTAACCCTGCTCAACTCCGTTCGTAGTCAATGCACAAGGGGTCTTGTCCTTCTTCTTCGCAAATAGAACCGAGCGCCCATAGTGAAGTGCTCTGGGCCTAATGAACCCCTTGTCCAAAGAACTCCCGTGAACCGGACTCGAGTTCATGCAACCAACCGGCACATCCTAGCGAGTCATGTGAGATGAGCCGGCACCAAGGTGTAACTCGATACTAAAGTTTACAACCCTACGGAGGCAATACCGGTAGCTCATCCGGAAAAACATCCTCATACTCGCAAACTACCGAGGTAGATCTAAGTCCTGCCTCACCGTCCCTCCAGGCTTGCTAGCCAACTCGCTTAATCGTCCCTCGAAGCACTGACTCGTACACGATGGGCAAAATATCGCGCTTGTCCCCGAAATACAACACGAAATGGGGCCCCACGCGGTAGCGGTAACCCTCCCACGCTCACAATCTATAACGACTGGCTACCAGAAAGAAGGCCAATCCATCCCAAGGATGACGGCCGAACTTTGACATGTCCATGACCTCAGTCCACTGAGGAGTAGAACCCTAGATCCGAACTCGAAATCATAACATATCGTCCCTATCCTCGCCCTAATCCCTAGGGGAGAACTCACATATAAGGGCTCCTCCAAGGCCTCAACCTCTTAGCCCAACTCTATCACAACTGATGCAGCGATAAATGAATATGACGCACTAGAGTCAAATAACACTATTGCCCATAGGCGAGATAGCAAAAACGTACCCTGTATAATTACCGGGACCACACCAACCTGGTGGTGACGGCTCAGACACGCCCTTAAACCCCTGACGCATGTGGGCCCCGGGCCCTCCGCTCGCCCATAACCTAGCCTCGGCATGCCCGTAATGGAAGGTGCCTGCATCTCCTCGAACCGATACCGCTCCTCTGCCTGTAGGCTAGTGGAGGAATGAATCAGATCCTCTCCTCACCCTATCGACTGGACCTGTATATTCAACCCTATGAGATCCTTATCTTTGAGGGAAATCCTCCTCATATGTCCCGGCTCGCCGGCAATGGGGTAGCACACCATCTGCCACCGACCGGTAACCCCGACCGTCCCGACCCGACTGGCCGCTTCCGGGATCCCACTTGAACTAGAAGCTCTCTACTTTTTCCTGAACTGGAAGAAGACTGACTCTCCTTCCTCTTGCTACTAACACCCGCATCCCGAGTGCTTCGAGCACCTCATCTCTCTATAGTCGTACAGCCCCAACCATAGAGTCTATGTCCGCAGGCGGGTCCTACAATCCCGACCCAATGACAACTTAGCCCATTCTTGAATCTTCTGACCTTGGCCATGTCCGTGGCCACCTAGTCATCAGCAAAACGGGCTAGCTCCGTGAATCTAACCACATACTCCAATACGGTCATAGTCCCCTCCTTCAGCTCTAGGAACTCCTGAGCCTTCGCGTGACGAGCAGTATCCGGAAAATATTTGCCCATGAAAAGATCATGGAACTCTGCCCAAGTCATCGCCTCTAGATCTCTAGAGGTATTTACCCAATTCCACCATACTTGGGCCTCACCCTCTAGTCAGAACAATACCTAGTCTTAATCCTCGGTTATGTAAGAGGTAATTCCAGGCCCCAACACCTCTCGACTCGCATGAACCAATGGTCCGCCACCATCGAATCTTCTCGCCTGAATGTCGAAGGATGATGTGCCCCGAACCTCTGTGAGGTTACTCGACCTCCCCGGCTACTCACGCACTAGCCTCGTGCAATAAAGAATAAATTAATACCTACACCTCAAGAAAGCCCGGTCATCACCGGTGGTGCTTGGCTAGCACCTCGTGGACGCACTTACGCCCCGCCCTCACTAGTCATCTACATGTCAAATGGCAAGTTAAGATTCTATGCAGTATCTCTAAGGTGTAAATACAACCCCGAGATATTATTCACATACCGAAAAATATTTCATACACTATGTCCATGCATTCATAGGTAATGCAAGACAATAATTCAATATATTAAATCATATGCAACAAAAAAAAAATTTATCTTATTTTATTTAATTTAATTTTTAAAAAATTTATTTTATTTTATTTTTTCAAAACCTCGTGAACAAGTAAGCTTAGAACAGTGTTCATGAACAAGGTCCCAAACAAGGACTCAACAAAGGCACTAAGTCAAAATTGAGTCGGTGCACACGCACCTCCACCTCGCCTGTACCGCCAGACACCGCTACAGACTGCGGCCGTGTCGCAAGCCCGTTGTCGCGAGCACGCCCGCCAGACAGCAAATAAGACGCCCGGCCAGAAACGCAATAAGACGCCTCTACCGCGGTCGCCACGTTCGCACGTCGCCAGCCCCCGCACGCCATCACAAGCAGCGTTGCAGGCTCTAGGCCGCGGTCGCAAACTCGCATCGCGACACACCCAAGACCAAGGCCATGCGAGCCGCCGCGTCGCGGGCTACCGCAGCGGTCGCGCCGCTTTACGCCGTGTCGCAGTGGCGCCGAGCGCCATATCGCACCAAGCTGCTAGTTTGCTCGCGACACAAAAGCCGCCCCCAGCCACGATACAATTTTTGTATCGCGACGTCTCCCGGGCCGCCATGAGCGCTGGCGCCGTTGCACGCCCCCGCACGCAGCCGGGCCGATCGCAGGCCATATCGCGGCCTCACCCGAATCGGTCGTGGGCCCCGCCTCGTGGCCGAGTCCCCCGCGCCTGCTACCTCCCACTCGTGTCATGATATAATCCTATCAGACGTGACTCAAATGCGCAGCTCATCCAACGCTTTCTAAGCAGAATTTTTTTTTTCTCATTTTTTTTTTCATTCCAGCTATTGGAAAACCACCAAAAAAATATATTTTTTTTCATTTTCCAATAAAACCTAAAATATTTATTTCAATTTTTTTTTCCTGTTTTACACACTGTAAAACTAACATAATAAAAAAAAAAGAAATTTCCTCATCATTTTTTTTTTCCTATGTGCTATTCATTAAGCATACAATCACACAACATACCACAATCATCAGAGTGCTCAAGGAATGCGTGATCTAACCCGTGCCCATCAAGTCCTAGGTAATCACATACTCTGGGAACTCTAACATCGAGCCACACCCAAATTGTGGTGCTCACACTCCAATGACCATGGCTTAAGCCCAAGTCCCTCAAGCCCTAGGTAGTCGTATACGTAAGCTCTGATACCAAGCTATGAAGCTGGTATCAGGACTAAACTTATGGATACCCAAACCCGAGCTCTCTAGGTATTTGTATACCTAAGCTATGATACCAAGCTGTGAAGCTGGTATCAGAACCATACTTATAAACACACCCACTGAGCTCCCAAGGTAATCGTTTACCTAACCTCTGATACCAAGCTGTGACGCCCCAAAACCGGGGTGTCTCGTTGACAACCCTTCAACTCGCGGAATATTTGTGAATGTCGGGTAACCTGACACCACTCACGAAAATCGGACAGAGTCTCCTTTGTACGGGGAGCTCTACCCAAAATACAACCTGTCCCAATTACATGGCAACTTGTCCCAATATTTTGCAAAGACCACACTGGGTCCAGTATACAATTAAATGAGTAAAATGGCCACGGGCCCATAAGAACAATACTCACCAAAAATATCCAACCAACTATAATACATGGTTCAAGAGTTAATAAATCACTCATATCAAAACATATATCAAAATTTAAAGTTTTAATACATGTTTTACAAAACGAATACCAAAGCCACAACACGACTTTCAACATGCGAATTCTATGAGCGCCGTCCCGTATACACTCCCGATCAAATTAAGGATCTCGACAGGAGCAAGCCCGCAGTGATAATTTCCTACATGGGTTACCCCCACCTATGCACATGTCATGGCAAACAATCACATCCAAGCAAATACATGATTCTACTTGAACAGTCTACATGCCCAATCCCATGTCTCGAGTCCTCATCGAATTTCACACATGCCTAAGCCAAATGCGAGTAAAAATACAGCCAAAACAAAAGCTTTTGTTCTCGAAAAACTTAATATCGTAGTTTCGGACACCATCTGACAACCCGAGGTGAATCTGTTGGATAACCCTCCGAAACAATCCATGGGCCCCTCCGACGTGAATTGTTGGACAATCTCCTAATACAATTCTCCGAAAAATCTTCCGTCGAAATTCTTTTCACAAACATTTTTCCTTTTTATTTCCTTTCATGTCATGCACTCACTCCTAATATTCTAGGGTACCCCAGTGCATATGGAATGCATTATGCCAATTCCAAAATATCTATAATATATATTTCATGTATACATTAACATAATTAATTCACATACTAATCACATAATTCATGTTATGCACTCACAACCAATAACACCAAAAATTAAATTTCACATGGCTAATAATCCAAGCACCATTTTGAATCACTCAACATCACAAAAATCACACAAAAATAATCACATGAATAGTGAAACCCTCGGGTTGGCACTGTTCACAGCCACACGTTTAGAGATTTCTCCACTAGGTTCAAATGTTTTGAGACTGAAATTACGGCTAAATCAAGCCTCAGAATATCCCTAACCATTCACATGGCTCTTAGCCGAAGAATAACACAAGTAGGAAAATATTCCTACCTCTTGGAGTTATCGGAACTCCACCAAATTGGTGTCCACTTGTAGCCCTCGCCGCGTAGAACAGCTTTACTTCTTGGCCCGGAGCGAACCGACTGTCCGAACGACGGGAAATCTAGAGAGAAGGCACTCTCTCTCTCTCTACAATTTGAAACAAGCCCTCACTGCCACTTTTCCAGCCTCTGCACGTTTTCTTCTTCAATTTGAAGAAGAAAACTATTCATTTTTTTTTGTCTTTATTCAATTAAACTTTCCAATAATTTCCATCTTGGTCCTTTTGTCCTTTTGTCTTGATTTTTGACACATGACTTAATCTAAGCCATTCATCTCATCCTCTCACTAATCATGAAACATGCGGTCACACTTTATAATGTGAAGAGCGACTTTTCATATCACATGTCTTTCACAAGTCGTTAAGACCGACACCCAATGCCTGTAAAAACGTTGTTAATTTTCAACCTGCTCCTAATTCGACGAAATTCGACGTGGTAGCTAGATTTTGCGAGACGATTCCAATGGTGAAGTCCATTTCATCATCCGAGATCTAGAAAATTTTTTAGATTTTTACCGAAATCACCTTTTTACCCTTTTTCAGAAAATTCGAATTTTCCCCAATTTTACAGAATGTGTAACATGTAGGATTTGGCCACCCTAGGAAAAGTATGAAAAAGTTGAGTTTCAATTGATTTTAATCAATTGGAAGTGATTAAATGCCTAATGGAATGTATTAGAATTAGTTTTAAGGAGAAGAATTGACACTATAATAAAATTTTGCAAGGTGAAGGCCATTATGGGGTTTTCTACTACATGCTAATGATTTTATTTAAGGCTTGTAATGATGTTGTCATGAGCCTTGATTTAATTGGAAGTGAATTGGATAAGTTGAGATTAAGTTGAATAAGAAAAGGCTTAAGGGTTGCTTTCTAATTTAATAGAAAGTATATTATAGTTAATGATTTAATTGAATATGATTAAGGTATGAATGTTAATGGATTTTATGGATAATGTGACTTGTAGGAGAAAAGTGATTAAGGACAAAGGTGGAGGTGGAAAGTTTTTAAAGGAGGAAATGTATTAAATAACTAAGTGATGAGGGAAAATGTAACAGTTTATGGAAATATATATATATATATATATATATATATATATATATATATATATATATATATATATATATATATATATATATATATATATATATATATATATATATATATATATATTAATGTTTACAAATATATATATTTTCATATCTATGTTATAAATGTTTAAATGAAAAAAAAATGTGGCTTTGACTTTAATTATGTGTTGAGAAAATATGAAATGATTATGGTTTCCATATTAAATGAAATGTTTATGAATATATATTCTATATATGTTTATATGAAAATGTTTATTGGCTGAATCTATATTACCTATATAATACAAAGATATTTTAAAGAAAGTCAACTAAAGTGCTTTAAATGTGCATGGTACATGGGAAAGGGATAGGATTTTTTTTTTTAGAGGGAAGGGAAGAGTGATGCATATTGCCATGCACGTGAAAAGTACGAAAAGGTTACCAACGCACGATGTGATTTATTTCATAGTGCAATGGTATCTAAAAGAAATACATGATTTATCGGAGGTTCCTCTTGGGCCATTGGTGATCGTAAGACTGTTTCATCGGATGTTTTTCATGGGCCAACGGTATAATCTGTAGGCGTTCCATTGATATGACGATTCAAAAGGAAAAGAAAGTAAAGCAAATGTTTACGAAATGAGATATTTATGCAATTGAACTATCTATAAATACTATTTTCCTATGAACCGTACCACCGAGCTCCTTAGCTCACTCTTCCAAATGTTTTAAGGACAGAGACTAATGAGCAAATGAGCATCCTCAGCACAAAGGACACTTTCGCCACACGACGACCACTTTTGAAAATGTATAGACCTTTTTGTAAATAACTACTTGTGCACCTTTATTTTGTAATGTATATATGTTTTAAAGAAATGAACTACGAGAGCTCTGATCCTCTATGTGGTAGAGGTACGTAGGCGATTGGGTGTAATCCCCGACTCAAGCTCAACTGTTATAAAAATATTGTTTATATTTCTATGGTGTTCAGAAAATGATTTTAAATTTTGATTTGAAATTGCTTGTGATGGACTTTATGTCCCGTAGTTGATGTGGGAGTAAATAAATACATTGAGAGGTAAAATGCTTTATTACGGGTAAAATTAGGGAATGTCCGAAAACAGAGGAAACTCTGCCCGATTTTCTGAAAAATGTTTAATCGTATAAAAAGGGTTTAATGTTTAAAAGAAAAAAGAAAAATAAATTTCCCACCATATTTAATAAGGTTTTAATGGAAAGCATAACTATATAAATGGGTTCACTTCACGAATTCATTTTTAAAAAAAGGGTTTAAAAGAAATGTTTTATCAAATCCGTAGGAGTGCCGGGAGGGTCCCTCGGGTTAGGAAGAGGAAATCTGGGTTGAGTCTCTTCATTGATAATCACAATTACTGGGGAGATAACTATTGTGAAACCCTGGAAAATTCAAATTTTCTGAAAAATGGTAAAATAGTAATTTCGGTAGAAAAATCGGAATTTTTCTATATCTCAGATGATGAAACAAACTTCACCGTTGAATTCGTCTCGCGAAATCTAGCTACCACGTCGAATTTTGTTGGATTCTGAGACAGTCGGAATTATACGTTTTTCGAGGCATAGGGTGTCGGATGACACAAGACATGGTTTAGGGGATGCTACATGGCACCCTAAGAGAGTGACACTTGACAAAGCCATGTGGTTCACTTAAAAGGTGGCTCCTGATAGGCCACGTAAGTGTGATGTCATAAAAGAAATAAGAAATAAAAGAAAAAGGAAGGAAAAAGAATGGCCACACAAGTTGACATGAGGAAATGAGGAGGAAATTGCCTCCTTTGACCCATACGGTCAATGGCCATCCAAAGGGAGGAGAAAAATCCCAAAAGAAATGATGAGAAAATGAGGAAGAGAAAAAGAGATAGAAAAAAATAAAATAAAAGAATTCGTTGGGTAAAAGCAAAAAGGAAAGAAAAGCGAAGAAAAAAGAAAAGAAGAAAAACAAAGAAGAAGGAGGAAAAAGAGTTCGTAGGAATAAGAAGAGGAAGAAAGAAAGGGAGGGAAGCAGCGGTGTAGCGTGGGGAGAGGAGGAAGGAGAGAGAAAGAAAAGGGAGGATTTCTCGGCGTTCCGACGGTCGAAGCTCGATAGTCCGAGTACTAAAGTTGGTGCACGCAGCGCGATCTAAGCGTAGACACTAAAAACTTAGAGTTTCGACAAACTCCATAAGGTAGAGAATTTTCCTACTCGGTTTATTTTTAGCCTAAAGGCCATATAATGGTATGAGTTGTTTCAGGGGCCAAATTAGGCCGTGTGATTTAGTCTCAAGATGATGGGACTAAATGGTGGGAATTTATGAGATTGTTTTTCAGACAATTCGGGACCGGGTTTTAAAGGTCGGTTTCCAAACCGGTTTTGGTTTGGGACTGTTGGAAAATGCATGTTGGACTTTGTTGTGGCCGGTTTTCGGATTGTTCATGACGGGTTTTGAGGTGGGTTTTGATTCCAGGAGGTGCTGTCTAGTTTTCACCTTCGAACCCATGACTGTGTTTTGGGCATCACTTAGTCATCACTCATCCGAATTGAGTGATTCAAATTTTTAGGTAAAATAGACTTATAGGAGAATATATCTCCTTGAAATAGGTGTATCCAAATTCCGAACCCTTAAGGCTCAGAAATTCATCCAAAGTGGAGTAGCACGCTATGGTGTGCAGCAGCTCGAGTAGGACAAAATTGTCATTTTTCTGATTGTTGGCCTCCAACTTCGGATGACCATAACTTCTTCGTTCGAACTCCGTTTTGGGTGTTCTTGGACTCTATGGAAAGCCCAGTGAGTCAAGATTCCATCCATGTGCCTGTGGAGGATATTAGGTGATCATAACCTTTCTTAAAACCTATGTTTTGCACCAAGTGTGCAGGTTGCTTGGTTATTAATCGATGTAAATGGCCCAGGGTTTTGACGCGGCTATTGCATGGCCGTTATGAAACTGTGTATTGGGTAAATTGTCATGAGTTAGCCTAAGGAAATTTGTACGACATTATTCGTTTAGTCATGGAATGATGTATGGATGCATGGAACCAAACTGGTTCATGTTGTGAAGGGACTGTGAGGTACCCTATTGGATAGGTCTAAGATTGTGACCTTGTTGTGTGTTATGGCTTATGTGAATAACATGATGTGTGAAAATTATCATGTTAGTATATGCTATTTGATGTATCAACATGGATTGCATGGATGTAAATTATATGTAAAAATTATAGTTATCCATGGTGTATTAATGTTCATGTAGCACTCATATATACATGTAACATGAAGGAAAATGCATTGGCATCATGCATTTCATATGCAAGGTCACATCGCGTCGAGTCGGGTGTGGGTGCATGGTATTGAGTATTCACTGGTGTTGGTGAATGGGTGCATGAAACTCGGAAAATGAGACAAAGTCGAGTTGAGACTCACGAGGAAGTGTAAATTGATCAAGTATTAAATTACATGTGTTTAAGCGGAGCAAATTGGGGTAGATTCATCCCAAGGGTGAAAGACCGAATGTTATTCGTGGTTGGACATGATTCAGACGATATAAGTTAGCGAAAATGTTGGAAAGGCGTGCGGCGTCATGGTGAAAACTTCAGTCGAAGTGGCCCGCGAGGAAGAAAGAAAATCATGATTTGATAAATTAAAATTAGAGGGTTGTCCAATGGTTTAAGTCATTGGGTTAAATACCAATGACTGGTTTCTACACTTGGAAATTTAAAGTGTGAGGGAGTCGGTTGGGACTTGGGTTGTAAGCATGAGGGATCATATCTTATGCATGACAAGGAACATTTCATATAATGTTGCATAAATTGTATGAAATGTGATTGATGTTTATGTACGCCATTGCATGTGCATTTTAGGTAGGGAGTAACCCTTGTAGGAAAACTTTCTACTGGGCATTGCTCCTCGTCGTGGGACCCCCTTTTAGGTACGAGGTCGGTGCGGGGCGTCGACCCTCATATGGGATATGAGGGATGAAGCGGATGCGGCTTTGTTTTGTTTTGTTTTTGTCTTGTATTATATTCAGTAGAACCCAGTATGTAGCATACCTTTGTTGTATAAAAGGGCGGTAAATGGGTATTGGTTAAAATAGTCTATCATATATTTTTGTAAATTTGTTAATTAAATATGCGGAATGGGTATCAATATATGAGACAAATGAGTGTGATATCGGGACCGTGTTCTGAGTTCCATGAGTTGACGTGTTGTCATGAGACCCTGCGGGATAAATTGTCTGGCTTGTGTTCAACAATATAATGCATTTGTGAAGCTCAGCCAAGTCGCGAAAATCGGAAGAGGAAAAATCTCTTGAGCCTCTTTCTTCCATGCCAGTTTTGATGTATTGTCTTAGAATCAATGCCATTACTTGAAGAAATTTATTTAGCCTATCTTTGATTCCCAAAATCTTGAGGAAAATTACAGAAAAACATGAAGGAAAAGAAGTAAAAGATTTTTTTTTAAGAAAAATAAAAATTAAATTAAATCTCATTTATCATTTTAGTTTCTATTTCAAATCAATTTTTATTTATTTTAACGTATCAATATAAAATATGACATATTATCTTTTAAGACCTTCAAAAAATCCACCAACATATTTTTGGGATTTTGCATCTGTACAAGCCAGCTAACAAAAATGTTAAGTAATTACTCATGTTTGACTTGATTTAAATTAGTATGTGCTCAATTTGATAAGTATTGCTATCTTCTTAATAGCAAAACAAAATAATTTGTCTTGCCACTTGACCCATTTTAAGTCTTTCCTCAAGCTTTTTTAAAAAAAAGTCTTTTCTAAATTCCAAATCATATTTAAAAACTTGTTGCATGATTTACAAGCATTTATGACTTTGATTGAATGCATGGTTTTTATAAGGTATCTTCAACTTCAATATGAAAAAACAATAGAAATAAATACTAATTAGTGACGGTTTTAAAGTCTTTGCTCAACTTGATAGGTATTATCAACTTTTCGGCACAAAAACAAAAAAAAAATCCTCCTAATTAATCTATTTTAAAGTCTTCACTCAATTCCAAAACATATTTAAAAACTTTAATTTATGACTTCAGTTACATTCACTTCAATTATGATACATATCATGTTCATTAGGGTAGAAAATTCGTCATGTATTATCATGAAATCTTGACCAAGTATTCATATTATATTAGTCACCCATGTCGATATACTATTTGATGTAGGTGAAGACATTTATAAGATGAGGCCTCCATTCATTAAATTATAGTACTAATATCTTACAAATATATAAAGGGGGTGACAATAATGTATTACAAGTGATCGACTGAAGTGAGATAGATATGATCAAAATATATTAAATTGATTGTATACATATCAATTATAGGAAATTTACTAAAAGATTAAATTTATACTATTATTTGTAATGAAAAAATCTTGATAAATATTCACATAAAATTAGTTTTCCTTGTGAGCAGCGCTAGTTTATGTTAATCAACTAAAAGAATCCCGACAATAGATGGTGCAATTTATTAAATTATAGTATTAAATATCTTATGAGAATTTTCAAATGATTATGGCATCACCTAGATAACCTTCTTCATTAGAAAAGTAAATTTATATAAAAATTGCATTTATTTTTAAGGTATATGACATTGAAGTGGCGGGAGTAACATGTTTTCATATAAATAAGATACCGTTGCATTTCCTAATAAATGTTGAATAGCTAAATAGATAAATGAAAATTTAATCACTTCTAGAAGCTTAAGCTTGAATAGATATGACTTAATTTACCCTTTTTTTTTGGAAAATCTGATTGCTTTTAAAAATTGTAATACTAAAAAATTGTACTATTTCTAATGTTAAACCTTTAGAAGGAATTTCTAAAAATAAAAGGTAAGTTTTTTTTTTTTTTTTTTTTTGTATATATAAGGGTTGTGTTTCTAAGAATGTAAGACATTGATAAGTGGTGTGAACTTTCTAATATCGAAAATAAACAAAGTATTTGTCTTGTATTGAAGGACTTAAGTATCTTTATAAAAACTTGTCTATTAGTTTTAACGTGTATTCATGACTTTGATTGGGCCAGGGAAAAAAAAGCCTAGAAATTAATTTTGCTAGAAAGGGCAAAATAGTAATTTTTTTGGAATTCTTTCTAGATATCGGATGATAAAACGGACTTCACCGTTGGAATCGTCTCACGAAATCTAGTCACCCAGACGAATTTCGTTAAATTCTAAGACAGTCGGATTTTCACGAATTTTGAGACGACGGGGGTTGAGTGGATCCTGAAAACGAGATTTTGAGAAAAATCCTGAAAAATGTCACATATTTAAAGAATGTCCATTTAATATAGATGAAATAGAAAGCGGAGACAAAAATAAATTGTTTCGAATGAAACAAGGAAGCGTGACAAGTGGCGCGATTTGAGCCACGTGTCTCATGTATAAATCTGAAAATATCTAAAAAAAAAATAAAAAAAAAAATCAAAGAAATATATATGTGAGATATCAAAAAGATCTCTGAAATATCTAGACCAAACGTTAGAGAGAGAGAGGAGGGAGAAGAAAGCAGCTTTTCTCGGCGATTTCACGGTTTTGTCGGTCGAGAACTCGGTAGAGTAGAGTTAAAGGCTGCTCCCCAAAAAACGAGTGCTACACATGGGTACCGGAATCAATTTCGCGAGGTCGAGGTTCGAGTTATATATCATTTTTTGTAAGAGTGTATAATTGAACTCTTGTAAACATATCACTATATCATGTATAGTATTCAAGGTATGGTTGAATGGGGTCGAGAGTGTGGTATATTGAGCTCGGATGGGTCATTTGATGTAATGTTATACATGTTGTATTTTGGATAGAGCTTCCCGTACAGAGGAGACTCTATCAAATTTTTTGTTAAAGTATGGATCTCGATAAATGGGACATGATGGTGTGCCGCCCGGGTTGCAGAGCACCCGTCGGTTTTGCGGGTTGACGGGTTTTCAAGCGGAACCCTCGGGATAGAAGTGTCACATTGATTGTAGTAATGTCGACTTTTGAACAAAAATGACTTAAATAATTGCCTACCTAACTCATTTTAAAGTCTTTGTTAACTTGAAATCATCATAAAAAATAAACGACTTGTCCCATATTACTTTTCATTCATGACTTGATAGGTAGTGTCAATTTCATGTGACTCATTTTAAAGTCTTTGCAGTAACTTATAAAAAAATCTTAAAAGAAGCTTGTCATGTAGTTTCATGCATTCATGACCGATAGGTAGTGTCAATTTCATGCTTGACCATTTTAAAGTCTTTGCAGTAACTTATAAAAAAAAGAGCTTAAGGCTTGTCATGTAGTTTTACATGCATTCATGACTTTGATAGGTGGTGTCACGACTTCATACTTGACCCGTTTGAGTCTTTGTCAATTAAAACCTTCTTAAGTTTTCTTTCAAGAGTAATGGTGTGGCGCCCCTGAAGCAGGGTCAGTTGACTACATCGGCAGCGAGGAATAATAGGAGGTCGGGTGCAGGCGTCACTTTAGAAAGAATCGAGGCGAGTCTCCTTTATGCATTGGAGCTCTGCCCAACGATTACTGCGTATGCATCCCCAGACAGTCCAGTATATGCAATATATATCGATCGACCTTGGGCCCATAAGCGATACTGATATACATACTTGACTATGAATCCAACTATTTCAAATAGTTCTAAGAGTTCAAATATTTACTCTTATACAACACATATTAAAATACTCGAATTCTAATACATGTAAGCATCATCAAAGCCACCAGGCTTTCTTAATCCTCTCGGTCTCTGGGACGGCGTCTCCTTACTTATTTCGCATGCACGTAAGGGGATCCCACGACGGGGTGAGCTAAAAAGCTCGTGGGAGAATCATACTAAAGTGAAACTACTCTCCACCTAAAGTGCGGTCTGCGATGTTCCAAGTAAACACCCATTCAAGCAAATGCCATGATCTGCTTGGATATCTGCATGACCCGGCTCGGATCAGAGTCCTCGTAGACTCTCTCACACTTACTAGCTTCGTGTAGGAATTATCATTTTATTAGTGGGCAACCACTCAGATGAATATATATCAATGGCGCTCAGACGGTTGATATATTATTTAGTTTGGGCTACCCTCCGATAATTAACATTTTAAACTGACCCTAGAACCATTTAATATTTTTAGACTACCATCAGAACCTTTTTCCTCTATGCTAAATGCAAGTACCTTTAGCTCATAGTCTAGGATGTTCAGTGCATACGGAATACATGTGTGCAAATTCCAATGCAGTCTAATTCACATGTAAATATATAAACATGCATGTTTACAAAACAACAAATTCACACAATCATGTCATGTAAATTAATTAATGCACACATCAAGTTAGCTCGCAGAAATTTAATGATCATAGTAATTTAATTTTAAAATCCTTTCGACCAAACACATATTTTCACAAAATATATTTTCAAAACATTATTAGGGAATAGTGAAACCCTCTCGTTTTACTATTCTGGAAAATCTAAGCTGTCGGTTCACTTAGTGAACGCAATCCACTGACCATTCCCAGAGCTGATACATACCAAGCGAGCATTTAATGCCTGAATAACACTAATCCGCGGCTTGGCCCTAATAACATCGGTGGAGGCGATCCACCAATTGCGCTCCATTTTCCTCTTTAAAATTCACGGTTCGGTCTCATGTTTTGGGACCGGTCCCATACGGCTTAGTTCGGCCTTTTCATATCAATGATTTAAATCATAAATTTTTAAAAATTAAAACACTTGACAGCAGTAACATTGCTTGTTTCAACATTGGGTTTCAATAAATTCAAATCAATTCGGTCCCAAGCTTTGGGACCGATCAAACGGCCCCTCACGGCCTCAAACCAACCGAAACATGGAAAAACCCTTAAAAATGGGAATAAAACGCAAGTAGGGAGAAAATCCTACCTCGAGGAGTTTGAAGAAACTCCGATCCGAGTCCGCAGCGTAACTGTCCAGCGTAGAACATTTCTCCTTCTTGCCCCGAAAGGCCGCCAAACGGTCGGATGCGTAAATAATCTAGAGAGAAGCAAGCTTCTCTCCTAAGCTGTTGTTGCTCCTGCGTCTTCCTCCCCACGACTACTTGCCTCTTTCTCTCTTTTGAAGAAGCGACCTTTATGTAGCCTTTTCTTGGCATTTAGTGACTTAATCCATTTTAATTATTAATTCTCTTCTTTCACCAGTTTTGACATTCGGCACTATCTCGGCAGTCCATTTTCGTCATTTCTTTACTCATACCACTTATGGTACATGAGTACTTATTATGTGTGGCTAAATGCCGTAGAAAATCGTTTCACGGCACCGGCTTGATGCCTCAAAAAAGCGTCTTAGACTCAGAAACGTCACCAGCAAGTGCGAAATTTTACGTGCTAGCTAGATTTGAGACGATTCAACGGTACAATCCGTTTCGATCATCAGAGGTCTAGAAATTAATTACGGACTTTTCTTAGTAATTATAATTTAAAATCAAAGTACGATTTTGCCCTTATTCCAGGAATTGGAATTTCTCGGGTCTTACAAATGGTTTGTTTAGTTTATTATTTTAAAAACAGTTCTTGAGAATCGTTTTTTGAAAGCAGCTTAAAATTGTTGCTTGTGCTCTTAATTTAAAGTTTCTTATGTCTGCTGTTTATTCGAGTAAAAAAAAAAAAAAAAAATTGGAAACCAAACGTATTCTTCATGTTTCTTTATTCTCCTTGTTTTTAGAGCAAAACAGTTTTAAAAAAGCATGAACAAACTACCTAAGTGGTTGAATCATTGTTTTAATACCATTTTTAAATTATAAAAGTCTTTTGAAAGTTGAAGCAGTTTATAATGTGGTAGTATCATACTCTATAGCACCACTTCTTCACATGTAAGCACAAGCTGTAGGGCCATGGGCGAACAACCACAATTAATCCTTTTAGGTTTACACAATCAATTAGGGAAACAAATATGCAAATCGAAAAATAAGATATGCGATGAGACTTTAATGGTTTTTAATTTCTATTAAAATGATTTCTACAGTCTTTCTTACAAGAAACAAGGGCGAACTAAATAGCTACTCAACGAGGAGCTAGTGATGAGTCATGTTGCACATAAAATACTTACCGAGATCTGCAAGATATCTTATTTTCCAATATTTTCATATCGGGCTATTATTGTCAAATTGATTGAAAATAGATTTTTTATAATAATTTTTTGAAGATACTCTGACAATTCATTTAAAAATAAATAAGTAAAATCAGGTAATTTTTTGGAGCAATAGGACTAAAAATGATGTCATTTGCTACATATCAAATTAGACTTTTTGTAGACTTCTAAATTAAATTTTATTTTTATTAAACTTCTAATAGTTTTTTTATTATTTCAAACATTTAGGGACGGTTCCCAAAATTGATTTTGTGAAAACTATTTTGGAAACATCATGAGCATACCGAAATTGGTTAAAGCAATAGATGGCAAATTTTCCGTTTTGATCTTGTTCAGTGCAATTTTGAAAAGAATACAAACACAGAAATCCTAGATGAGATGAGGCAACCATGATATTATGAGTGAAGCTTCATTGAAGAACAAACTAATTATGTTGACTAAGAAATATTGATTAATTGATATAGAACTTTAACCTCAGAAATTCGAATTAATTATTAGGAAGAAGTAGAAAATTCAGAAAAGGAAAGGAACTAGGAACACGGATAGGGTTGGCTTCCACCTGACATTTTGGACCTGCAAGGGTATGGTTGAGCTACGAAGTAAACATTAGGGTATTTTGAAACCAAAAAAAGTTAATATGCAAAATCGAAAGTCGGGCATTTGTGCCTTATCTCGCTATTCTTAAAAATATTTTAAAATAAAATTTTGTGCATATGTAATATTTTAGTTTAATTATTTTCTCATATCTATATAATCATTCTTTAAACAATTAAGGAAACAAGAAGACAATTAAAATAAATCAAAAAAATTATCTACAAATACATTATTTTATATTTTTAAGGATAAATTATTTTTATTATCACAATTTACAAACAAAGAGAACTAGAAAATATGATACATATTTTAGTTATTTTTAATTTCTTTTTAAGTTATTTAAAAAAATAATTATATAAATATATAAAAAGGATTAAAAATAAATTATTGCAAAAAATTTTAAAAAGCCGTATTTTAAAAAACATAAGTATGTTTAAAATATTTGAGGTTCTAAAAATCAAAACACTTTCCAAACAAAGCCTCATCGAATATTTTATTAAATTTTAATCTGACTCTAATCTAATTATGATTATCTTCCTTCTCTTTACCTCTTTTTCCTTTTCCTCCTTATTTTCTTTTTCCTCCGCTTATTTTTTTTCCATGTTGTATTCTGACGTTGTACTATTCTATTATTACCAAGAACTCGGGCTTGACATCTAGTTCACTCTATTCTTACAAGTACGGAGCACCACATTCACCCTTCCCCATTACTACGAGACCAGGCCTCGGGCCCCTTGGTCTGTTATTATATAAATATTTAAATTAAGACATTGGTATGATGAATCAACTCATCCATGAGAATTGATCCACGAGATAACAATATCTCCTACACATAATTTAAATCATCTCCTCTAAGCTTGAACATAAAATGCAATCTTTGGAGTGAAATGAAAGTTATGAAACCCATCAATACTAATTTGCTACATAATTATCTCGAGATAAGCATAACAACCATCTGAATAATAGATGACAATTAATATAGTTGTCCTTTTCTTAAATTAATGAAAATTGATTTAGGTTGTTTAGCATGCAGAATTGACTAAATGATGAAAACAGATTTCTCCACCTATTTTAAAGACAAGGTCAGGGTAGGGGTGCAATCGAATCGAGTCGAAACAATACAGAGCCAAACTCGAAGCTCAGAAAGCGAGTTATTTCGAACTTTCGAACTTGATCAAGATTTTGTTTTGGATGTTCGAAACTGGAAGCTTGAGAAATAAGTTGAGCTATTTGAACTACGACAGCAAAGTTGAATCAATTAAAAATTTAATAAAAAAATGAATTATACTCGAACTCGACTCAATTAATAAAATAGTAGAGGCTCGCAAGCGGCCGCAATGAGCAAACTAGTGGAACTAGTCGGGAGCTCGAATCGATTAACTACGAATGGAATTAGGTATTTCTGAGTCTAACTCGAGTAGTGGTCATTTGCTCTCACGTGTACCCACTGAAAGGGAGAAAGAGAGGAAATCAAGGCAATTATGTGTAGCATATGATATCCCCGTTTTTATGCATATATTTAGATAATACTTTCAGTGTAAGTACTAAGTAAAGTTATATAACTTCAATATTTTGCTCAAAATTAGGTTGCAGAGAAAATTAATAAGAAACTCAAATCTCATCTTGAAAGCAGAATACACTCATCGCCAGATCTAGAATTAGCATCAAACAATAAAACACAACCCAGGAAAACAACAATATTGTTCACATGCTTCACTAATAAAACATTCAGAATATTTTCCTAGAGGAAAATGCATTCGATAATATAATGCATTTGAAGCTCGGCGAACGAAAATCGAAAGAGGAAAATCTCGAGTGTACCACATATAAGAATGAAAAGAAATCAATGTTGAATATTTTCCTAAACTAAGCAAGCAGAAATTACACGACTAAATATTGATTGATATAAGGGCAGCCTAAAACTTGGAATTAATCGGGAAGAAGTCGAGTACGGGGAAAACCCCGAGGAGGGAAGGAGCTAAGACACAGATAGAGGGATTGGCTTCACAGCATTTTGGATCCGCTGGAATGCTACTCTCACCCTTTCCTTAAGGCCTTCGTTTTCGCTCTCAACATTCCCACTCTGTTTATCAAGATGCATTTCCATCTACACTTAATACCAGTTTCCAATTCTCTCCAAACAGAGAAACAAGAAGTGCATGGATAACCTTTTCTGCTTTCTTATTGTTTTCTTCTTCAGTTTTTGTAGCCTCTTCGTTCAGCGCTACCTTGGGGATCTCGCGGTGATGTTTAAAACCCGAACCCTGTGAGTCGAAACCATGTTGCTAATAGGATGGGGGTCTCGGTCTGATGAAATATCTTCGACTCATACTTCCCTTTGTGGCCGTTCATGGACACGAAAAATTTGGACCCTCGAGATTCTTCATATGGCAATGACTTCACACTCTCAAATATACGCCCCATTTATGCTTCAATACACAGAGGCTGCTTGTAGCTAATAATCCTACTGTGGATAGGCTGCGAGAAGGCATGGAATCATCAAGTGCCATTATACGATAAGTGAATGCTTTCTTTACCGGTAAACCGGCAGCCCGGTTTCACCAACTTAAGGGGTCTTTTCGGCCAACCTCCCAATGGTTTTGCCATTTTCTCGAGTTAAAATACATCTCAGCCAAGTAGCAGTTCTTTGGGAAATAATTTTGGGTGTTGCGGTAAGCAAAGCGGGTGATAAGCTTACGTTTTAGGCACTCCCATCTCATTAGCCTCTCCATGGACAAGAATTGTTAGGTGGCATGAGCTCCTTCACGGCGTGCCCATGCGTGCAAAATCTGCATGGTAGAAAGATATGTAGTGGACTGCATGTTGAGAGGAGCGATAAGACCATTCGTGGAAGTAATTTCCTTGGGTTCATTGATGATGGTTTTTGCCAACGTTCCTTCCATGACATACCCAGGTATAACACATGCATTTTTCTTGTCAGAGCACCACATTTCAAATAGTTGTCTTGACAATCCACTCTGAAGGCCACTATTAACACATGCAAATAGAAAAAAGACCATACCTAGGATTACAATATCAAAAACAATAATGATATTCTCTATACTTCATTTCTCAATTCAACAGTTACTAAGTTATAAAACAAATAACATTACAATATTCCAGAGGGAAAAAGAACATCTTTGTGTCACCAAAAGGACATTAATGGTTGAAGGATCAATCTCATCAAGTATGGCAAAACGACCATGCACAGTATGTTGGATGAATTCCACCGGTGTGCGCTATAGAACATGACAACGAAACAAACAAATAAAAAGTAATCTTGAAAATGGAAGGAAAAAACTAGCAACCAAAATAAAAAAGCACAATGTATTATGGTATACGGTATGGTTTTCCCTTTATAGGACATGTAGACACAAGAATGACCCACTTCATTTCAGCCCGACTACGGTATCAGATCTCTCCAAAAACGGAGCGGATCGAAAGTGATCAGCCTCGAAGTAGAGACATAGTCATAGAACATCCACGACCAATTTATTGGTCAATTATAAAGCGAGAGACAAAGGAAAGATTTTCGTCTAAATAAAATCAATCGATACAGATGATAAAACAAAAATACACATGGAAGTGAGGACCATCGGCTAGTTTTGCCTCATGACCCGGCGGTTCACCCGATGTAATCATGAAAGCGGTTTCGATAGTGGTGGCCCTTGCATTGAGGAGTGCTCACATCAATCTGTTGCATAGTTGGCGAGATTTGGGATTGACACATAAACATGCTAATGCTATCTTCAACACCAACCGCTCATATTTCGCCTTCATCCCACGGGAGGTGAGAGTGCTTGTGCGTCATTTATGACGATGGTCAGCGGTAACTGGTAATGAGGATGAGGATGGGGAGGATCTTGATGATACTTAGTCGAAACCATGTCGCTAATAGGATCTGATCTCGATTACGTGAAATATCTTTCTCGACTCATACTTCCTTTGTCGGCTAGTTGGACATGAAAAATTTGGACCCTCAGATTCTTAAATCGGCAATGACTCCACACTCTCAAATATACGCTTGACCTATGCTTCCAATACACCCGAGCACCCTTTATGTGATAGTAATCCTCTGGAGATATTTTGTGGATAGGCTGCGAAAAGACATGGAGATCATCAGAGTCTTAGGTATCGATAAGTGAGCGGCTTTCTTTACGAGACGACGGTTTCCGCGGAGGCTTGAGGGTCTTTTCATGAAACCTCCTAATGGTTTTTGCCATTTTCTCGAGTTCATCTGAGGGGAGAAGCTGCGGGATCTCGGCAACCGCAAGATGACAATCTTCTTGAGAATAGTCTCAGTGTAAAGTACTGAACACCCGGCCAAATATCGGCCGTAAACATGGCGGCTCCAAGGATGTGCTTAGCGTTTAACATCGAAATTGTATACCATTTACTTCTAATGTCGATGGAAATCAATAACTGCTTGAGAAAGATGGATTTAATTATAGTTCTGAGGAACATTAAATGAGATAATAAAATTAAGTAACACATCCCAAAGTCAATTGTTGTAAATGTCCAAACGATGCACTGTGATTAGGATTATAGGCAACCGATATTTTGGCATATGAAATACACACCATATTGCTTTTTTTTTTTTTGAGCAAGTTTATATTTTATTAGATTGGTGTTATGTAACATGTTGAAACTATAGTCGAGGAACAATAACATAATCTTTGTGTGGAGCACCAAAAGATCAATATTAGAGTATAGTCATTAAATCTTAATAGACTAATTCTTGCTATATTAGTATTATTTGCCAAAACGTCCTATGTGTTGAAGACAAAGCCAAATTAATCTCATAGAAGGTGAAGAACAAATTCCACGAGATGAAGAAGATCTAAAACGATGAATTCTTGCGCTCGGGTAGAATCTATGATTAGTAAGAATAGTCTATGGTAGAAAAGATTTAAGCTTAGGAATGAGTAGTGGATGTTCTGATGTGTTGAATAAGAGACTGAAGACCAGAACATTAGAAACAGCGCAATTTAACTAAACGGATCCTAGGCTAATGTGATACATGGACCATTCGGGCCTTAAGGAAGTCTGAGAAGGATGAGAAATCAAAAGCGACGATATAGTGATAATGTTATTTGTTCCAAAATCGATTTTCCATGGAGATAAGGTACTCATTGAAACTTTAAGATGTATTTGACGAAAAAATTAGAACCCGGAAAATAAAAGATTAAAAGACCCCGAGAATCCTAGGTGCTGACCCCGATCGAGGAAATGGATGCATTGATTAGCTTCAAAAATCGATTCGGACAATGAGAGAAAATTAGAAAGCTGTACTAGTCTGCAAAGGGGATAAATAAAACATACATCGAGAAACAAAAGCAACTCACCTCGATTTTATGCATGGGAGCGAGAATGTCTTGTTAAGTCATACATCGTATCTTCAGCGAAACTTTGCTGGCTTTCACATAATTGATAAAAGCAACTTGTAGATAGCCTTTGTTGCGAGTGTCATAAAGCGGCCTTTGGATGTAGTGCAATGAAAAAATTCAAATATTTTAGCTTAATTTATAGGCAAAGTAATTGCATAAATTTAATTAAATAAATGGTCTCGGCCCATACTCCCGGGGAAATATGGAAGAGATGCGGCATGATCCAGTGAAAGTTTGCACGGGGAAATGCAACACATTACGAGTGCGATGAAGTGGAGAGCACATCTAAAAGAGCGAGAGGCAATTTTATATGAGAAAGTAGAGTAGATAACAAAAAGGAAAGCGAGATGAAAGTTCTAAAAGTTTCAAGATTGACAAAAGTTCATTAATGAGAGCAGAGGCAGTCACGAATCTTGTATGAATGAAATGATCGTTAAGAGCATATGTTGCTACATACCACGGCTAAGAGCAGTCGGAGATAAGTATGTGATTAACATAAACCTATTCGAAAGAAAAAATCTTTGAGGAAAGCGATGGGAACTTCGAAACATAATCAAAGAAGGTGAGCGATTGGGGCTTTTCAAAGGAATTTTAGGCGATAGATATGATTAATGTAACTCTCGGGCTCCTAGTCTGAAAAGTACATGTTCAAAAATGTGAGTAGGACACTTTTGCTCTGGCGAGAGATGCAATGGGGTAGGTCCATTAGCATCATCTGAAGGCCGAGGAAAGAAACCTCAATCGTGAGTGGTCTCATAACAATAACCTGATATCAAAATGACAATACCGGGATTACGATTATCAAAACAATAATGATATTCTCTAAGCTTCATTTCTCAATTGAAGCGGATTACTAAGTTATAAAAACAAATAACATTACAATATTCAACAATGAAAAAGAATCTTGTGTCACGAATGGTACGGAATCTCTTCAAAAACGAGCGGTCGAAGATGATCAAGCCTCGAAGTAGAGACATAGTCGTAAGTGCATCATGACCAATTTATGGGTCAATTATAAGGCGAGAGACAAAGAAAAAGAGATTTTCGTCTTAATAAAATCAATCATTACGGATGATAAAACAAAATAAACTTGGAGAAGTGAGGGCCAGGTAAACTAGTTTAGCTCAGCGACCCGATAAGGAAAAAGAACCATATATTGATAAGAAGATGAGATGAAGTTACGTAGGCGTTTCGATCAAATCTTTATATGCTTTAGTAATAGTTGTTTTTGTCATTTTCTCATTAGACCATTCGAGAACAATTCATTCCATTGTTTCAAAAAAAAAAAAAAAAATTCTTGGAAAATGACCATTACCTAGGATTACAATATCAAGAAACAATAATGATATTCTCTAGCTTCATTTCTCAATTCGGCCAGTTACTAAGTTATAAAACAAATAACATTACAATATTCAACGGAAAAAGAACATACTGTGTCCGCAAAAGGACATGTCCAGTGGTTGAAGGATCAATCTCATCAAAGTATGGGAAGCGGCCATGCCTTTGAGAGTATCTTGGATGAATTCCATAATTATTGCTCCTTGAAAAGACATGACCAAAACGAAACAAACAAATTAAAAACCTAATGTTGAAAAATGGAAGGAAAAAAACTATGACAAAATAAAAGCACAATGCATTATGGTATACGAGTATGGTTTGCTTATAGGACATGTAGACACGAGAACGGCCCACTTCATTTCCGGCTACTAGGGTATCAGATCTCTCCAACGAAGCGGTCGAAGATGATCAAGCCTCGAAGTAGAGACATAGTCGTAAGTGCATCCTGACCAATTTGGTCAATTATAGTTGAGAGACAAAGAAAAGAGATTTTCGTCTAAATAAAATCTATCATTACGGATGATAAAACAAAAATACACATGGAGGAAGTGAGGGCCAGTCAGTAGTTTTGCCTCCATGACCAATGATTCTGATGTAATCATGGAAAGCGTTTCGATAGTGGTAGCCCTTGCATTGATAGTGTTCTTTCAATACATTGCATAGTTGGCGAGATTGGGGATTGACACATAAGCATGCTAATGCTATCTTCAACTACGACCCTTCTTTATTCGCAGCCATCCGGGGAGGTGAGGCGCTTGTCCATAACATCATTCAACGACCAATGGTCGTGATCAGGTAATGAGGATGAGGATAGGGAGGATCTTTGATGATAACAGTGATGAGATGAGTTCACGGGATGCCTTCCATAATTACCTCCATTATTCCTGACCCAAATTTATAAACATAGTTTATTATCCACCTTCGTCTTGTAAGCAAGTTCTGCAAATTAAGAAGATTACATCATGCTTTGCTATGCTCTTCTAAGAAATTATAACAGTATAACTAACGCCCTAATTAAGAAAATGGTACACAGAGGCAGTATAACCAAAGTTCTGAATGAGTCCGATTAGATGGTCAGGCTTTATAAGCTGGCGGGTGTAGAAGTCGGAACATGAGCTTCATGATGAATCTAACGAGAACATTGTTCTTTGGTTATGTCTCGATGAATTGCGAGAAGGTGAGCAATCATAGTTGTGCATATAAGATAAAGCTTTAGCCACCCCTTCCCTGATGTTTAGCCTCCTGATCGATCAAGTTTTTTATAACCTTAGCTGCATTTGTTGCTTAGAATGTTTCTCAGGCTCCTTTTCCATAAACTCATAAATCAAAAATGAGTTCTCGGCAAATGAGCTGAAGCCATAAAAAACGACCAATGTGCGATGCCTTATGCGTGTTAGAGCATGAATCGCTTTGAAAGCCTTGAAATTATCCATATCTCCGCCATCTTGATCTGATGAGTAGTGAAGCTTTTTCAACCTGCTTAGGCCATTTGGCAACTCGGCCTTGTAAACAGTGCCATATCCTCCGATTACTGATAATGTTTAGGTAGAAATTGTCGGTTCCTGCTATGATGTGCTCATACAACAATTCCCCATCATGTCCCATGTGCAAATAGATCTTTGACATCGGCTTGAGTGTAGACTTGGTTGTTTTCTTCCTCAATTTTGGACAAGAAAATAAATTCCAATAATAAGCGAATAAGAACTATAGAGTGCTCACGATGAGGGTAGTATGATCAAGACGAAAACTTCATTAGCCTTCTTGGTTTGCATGGCTTGAGATGAGTGACATTATTACCACGAGACCTTTATTATTTCTAAATGCCTCAGATGGAAGCGAGGCTTTGATTTTGGGGAGAGGACCTTCCAGCGGTGTAGGATATATCGGTAGATGTCGGAGCTTATCGGATCATCAAGAAAGTGTGTGGGATGGTCTTGAGAAAGGCTAGTTATGGGAGAGATTGACGTCTCAGTCTTAGTAACTCAGTGATGGAATCTCTCTGTCAAGATATTTGACTAGATCAAGACTCAGATGAAGCAACTTTCCAATTTCGTCGGGAATGCTATCCTGATGATTCCCACTCGAGTTCAGGGCGATAATTTCCGCGAGTTCCACACATTTGTTTGGGAATTTGACCGCTTAAGTTGTTCGATGCGGATCGAGGTTTGAAGATCGGCTAATTTTCAATTTCAAAGGAATGCTTCTGAAAGATTGTTGTTAGCCGACCTTGATTCGAGTGATAAGGGCAACATACCCGATTCTTTTGGGGATCTTCAGCTCAAATGGTTTGAGGAAAGATCAAGTCGTAGTAATTGAGTGGCTCTCCGAAGTTGAGGTGGTATGGCACCAGAAATATTGTTGTTGGAGATGTTCAAGTGTGTTAGTTTGTGGCACTGTCCCCAATTCTCAGAAAGCTCGCCATAAAGTATTCTTGCTTAGATCGAGATAATTAGTTTGGGTATACACCAAAACTTTAGGCCATGTCTCGGTCGGTTAAAGGACTCCTTCAAGTAGAGACTTTGAATAAGCTAGTGAATTTTCCAAGCTCTTTGGTATAGGACAGTGAAATGGTTCCCAAAGGTGGAAAAAAATACAAGTGCTCTGAGCAAATCTCGTCGGTAGTTGTGATAAAAGTTATTTTCATAAATTCAATTTTTCAAATGATGATATTATTCATTTCGGAGGAAGGGCACCCGAGTTTGTTAGGACGAAGGCCCCGAATAGGTTAAAATTTGGACTAAGTTTCCTATGGAAGAATTTGGTATTGAACCATTAAGAGATTGTTAAATGACAATTGAAGATTAAGAGATCTTAACAATCGATTTTTTGAGGAATGGAACCGGATAGTTTGTTTGCAAGGTACAATGTGGTTAAATTCCTCGAGTTACCTATGAAAGGAGGATTGGACCGTGAAATTGACAAAGCAAGATCATTAAGAGAGATCTTAACAATCCCGATTTCTTGAGGAGAATGGAACCGACGAGTTTGTTCGTATGAAGATCTGATGTGGTTAAATTCCTCAAGTTACCTATGGAAGGAGGGATTGAACCAATGAGATTGTTATTTGACAATTCAAGATCATTAAGAGATCTTAACAATCCAATCTCTTGAGGAATGAAACCAGATAGCTTGTTTGTATGAAGATACAATGTGGTTAAATTCCTCAAGTTACCTATGGAATGAGGGATTGGACCCGATGAGATTGTTATCGACAATTCAAAGATCATTAAAGAGATCTTAACAATCCAATTTCTTGAGAGATGGAACCGAGATAGTTTGTTTTTCACCAAGGTCTGATGTGGTTAAATTCCTCGAAGTTACCTATGGAAGGAGAGAGGATTGGACCCGGTGAAGTTGTTAAATGACAAAGCAAGATAATTAAGAGATCTTAACAATCCAATTTCTTGAGGAATGGAACCAGATAGTTTGTTCCTATAAAGATACAATGTGGTTAAATTCCTCAAGTTACCTATGGAAGGAGGGATTGGACCAGTGAGATTATTATTTGACAATTCAAGATCATTAAGAGATCTTAACAATCCAATTTCTTGAGGAATGGAACCAGATAGTTTGTTCGTATAAAGATACAATGTAGTTAAATTCCTCAAGTTACCTATGGAAGGAGGGATTGGACCAGTGAGATTATTATTTGACAATTCAAGATCATTAAGAGATCTTAACAATCCAATTTCTTGAGGAATGGAACCAGATAGTTTGTTCGTATAAAGATACAATGTGGTTAAATTCCTCAAGTTACCTATGGAAGGAGGGATTGGACCAATGAGATTATTATCACGCGATTCAAGATCATTAAGAGATCTTAACAATCCAATTTCTTGAGAATGGAACCAGATAGTTTGTTCGTATGAAAATGCAATGGTTAAATTCCTCGAGAGTTACATATGGAAGGAGGGATTGGACCAGTGAGATTGTTATCTGACAATTCAAGATCATTAAGAGATCTTAACAATCCAATTTCTTGAGGAATGGAACCAGATAGTTTGTTCGTATAAAGATACAATGTGGTTAAATTCCTCAAGTTACCTATGGAAGGAGGGATTGGACCAGTGAGATTATTGTTGTGATTAGTCGTGCAGAATCTTAACAATCCAATTTCTTGAGGAATGGAACCGAGATAGTTTGTTCGCGGCAAGGTACAATGTGGTTAAATTCCTCAGGTTACTATGGAAGGAGGAGTTGGACCAATGAAGTTGTTATACGACCAATTAAGATCGTTAAAGTCTTAACAATCCAATTTCTTGAGGAATGGAACTAGATAGTTTTGTTCGTGTGAAGATCTGATGTGGTTAAATTCCTCGAGTTACCTATGGAAGGAGGGATTGGACCGGTGAAGGAAACGTATCGACAATTCAAGATCATTAAGAGATCTTAACAATCCAATTTCTTGAGGAATGGAACCAAGATAGTTTGTTCGTATAAAGATATAATGTGGTTAAATTCACTTTCGAAGTTACCTGGAAGGAGGATTGGACCCGATGAGATTTGACAATTGAAGATCATTAAGAAATCTTAACAATCAATTTCTTGAGGAATGGAACCAGAAAGCTCAATTCTCATAAAATGCCAAAATAGTTAAGTTTTCAAATTCCTATAAAGGAAGAATTGACCCTCTAAAATTATTAGAAGCCAAAGATGAAAGCTAAGTGATGTTTAAAAACCCCGAGTTGTTCGAGGTATTACACAGTGAAATGATTAGAACGAAATCAAGAATTGTGATTAGTTTGGAAATATTGCCAATATTGGTTGGAATGGTTCCATGGAGGAGTTGTTAGTCAAATTAAGAGTAAGGAGGTTGGGGAGAGATGAAAAATTGGGATTTTTGGAGTGTATCTCCAAACCACAACTGAAGGTTCATCGGAGACACCTAACCTATGATGACAAGCGCTCCAGAACCAATGATGGCAGAATTAGGCGTCCAAACCAAGATGAGAGAGTAAACTTGGGTTTTGATTATCAAAGGCTGACCTTCCATGTTAGAAGCGAGTGCTTCTTGATCTTGTTCAACTTTTGAAATAGCAATGGTAGGTGCGAGGCGGCGTGAAAATGACATGGAAGGATGATATTGAAGGCAAGGGAAAAAGAAGAAATATGAAAAAAACATGGAGTGACGATGGAGTCGAGAGAGTAAGTAGGATGAAGAAGGATATTCATGGGCCATTATTGAGTTGGTAGAGATGAAGCTATTACAGGGTGTACATGAGGAGAAGATGCAACACTTATTTATAAACTTAAGTGTGATACATTCGGCATTCCCATTAGTTGGTGTGTACATCCCAGCTTCTGCTCGTTCCACTTACAATTAATGGAATTGAAAATAGGTAATATCAACTTCATACTTTTTTTATTTTCTTTTATCAAAAATAGTCTTATTTTTATAAATTAAACACCCACAATTACATAACGAGATAGTTTAAAATATTACTTTTATTTTTTAATTAAAATAGACTATTGCAATTACATAGGAAATAATTAAAAATATTCCTTTTTCATTCCCTTTGCTCCATGCTCTTTCAAATAGAACATGTTTAAAATTAAGGATTACAATTCTTTTTAAGTGAGGGCTGATGTTGTCCCTGAAGTCCATTTCACAAACACTACTGTACATATGTTGTTATATATATATATATATATATATATATGACTTTTATAGAGATACATAGTTTTTATAGAGTATCGTCAACTTCCAAAATATGAAAAAACAAGCAGAAATAAATCTTTGGTGCTTGACCCGTTTTAAGTATTTGCTCAACTTGATAGGTATTATCAACTTTTGGCACAAAAACAAAAAAAAATCCTCCTAATTAATCTATTTTAAAGTCTTCACTCAATTCCAAAACATCTTTAAAAACTTTAATTTATGACTTCAATTACATTCACTTCAATTATGATACATATCATGTTCATTAGGGTAGAAAATTCATCATGTATTATCATGAAATCTTGACCAAGTATTCATATTATATTAGTCACCCATGTCAATAGCCTATTTGATGTAGGTGAAGACATTTATAGATGGGCCTCCATTCATTAAATTATAGTACTAAATATCTTACAAATATATATAAAGAAATTTGACAATAATGTATTACAAGTGATCAAGCGAGTAGGAATGAATATGATCAAAATATATTAAATTGATTGTATACCTATCAATTAGATAGAAATTTACTAAAAGATTATATTTCTACTATTATTTGTCATGAAAAATTCTTGACTAAATATTCACATGATTAGTAATCCTTGTGAGCCGTGTTGGTTATGTTGATCAACTAAAGAATCCAACAATAGATAGGCTTCAATTCATTAATTATAGTATTAAATATCTTATGAGAATTTTGAAATGATTATGACATGAAGTAGATAAGCCTTCTTCGTTAGAAAAGTAAAATTTATATAAAAATTGCATTTATTTTAAGGTATATGACATTGAAGTGGCAGGTGTAACATGTTTTCATATAAATAAGATACCGTTGCATTTCCTAATAATAAATGTTGAATAGCTAAATAGATAAATGACAATTTAATCACTTCTAAGAAGCTTAAGCTTTTGAATAGATATGACTTAATTTACCCATTTTTTTTTGGAAAATACAGTTGCTTTTAAAAATTGTAATACTAAAAAATTGTACTATTTCTAATGTTAAACCTTTCGAAGGAATTTCTAAAAATAAAAGGTAAGTTTTTTTTTTTTTTTGTATATATAAGGGTTGGGTTTCTAAGAATGTAAGACATTGATAAGTGGTGTGAACTTTCTAATATCGAAAATAAACAAAGTATTTGTTTGTACTGAAGGACTTGAAATCATCTTTATAAAAACTTGTCTCGTAGTTTTAACGTGTATTCATGACTTTGATTGTAAGACCCGGGAAAAAAAACCTAGAAATTTGAATTTTTGCTAGAAAGGGCAAAATGGTAATTTTTGGAATTCTTTCTAGATATCGGATGATGAAACGGACTTTACCGTTGGAATCGTCTCACGAAATCTAATCACCCATGCGAAATTTCGTTAAATTTCAAGACAATCGGATTTTCACGAATTTCGAGGCGACGGGCGTCGAAGTGGACTGCAGCAGATTTTGAGAAAAATCTGAAAAATGTCAAATATTTAAGAATGACCATTTAATATAGATGAAACAGAAGCAGGATGAAATAAATTGTTTTGAGTGATGAGGCCAGGAAGCGTGATGGCGCGATTTGAGCCACGTGTCTCATGTATAAATACAGAAATATCTAAAAAAATAAAAAAAATCCAAGAAATATACGTGAGATATCAAAAGATCTCGAAATATCTAGACAAACGTTATAGAGAGAGAGAGAGGAGGAGAAGAAGCGACTTTCTCAGACGATTTCACGGAGGTTTTGTCGGTCGAGACTCGGCAGGTAGAGTTAATCTTCTCTACAAGGCGAGAGCTACGTGGGTACCAAAATCACAGATTCGCCCGAGGTCAAGGATTCGGGTTATATATTATTTTGTAAGAGTGTATAATTGAACTCTTGTAAACATATCACTATATCATGTATAGTATTCAAGGTATGGTTAGATAGGGTCGAGAGTGAGTATATTGAGCCGGATGGGTCATTTGATGTAATGTTATACGAGTTTAATATTTTTGATAGAGCTTCGTCTGAGGAGACTCTATAGATTTTTGTTAAAGTATGGATCTCGATAAATGGGACATGATGGTGTGTCGGGTTACGACACCTTGATTTTTCGTAGGTTGTGAGGTTGTCAGGACCCCGAGATAGAGTGTCACATTGATTGGTAATGTGGAGCTTTTGAACAACAAAAATGACTTAAATAATTGCCCCTACCCTATCATTTTAAAGTCTTTGTTAACTTGAAATCATCTTAAAAAATAAAACAGCTTGTCCCACGTATTAGCACTTTCATTCATGACTTGATAGGTAGTGTCAATTTCATGCTTGATATTTTAAAGTCTTTGCAGTAACTTATAAAAAAATCTTAAGAAGCTTATCATGTAGTTTCACATGCATTCATGACTTTGATAGGTGGTGTCTCAACTTCATACTTGACCCATTTTAAAGTCTTTGTCACAATTAGAAACCTTCTTAAGTTTTCAAGAGTAATGAATGCGTTTGGTTATTATTTAAAAAACATGTTCTTGAGAATCGTTTTTGAAAACACAAAACTTAAAATTGTTCTTATTCTCTTAATTTAAAGTTTACTATGTCTCTTTGTTTATTCAGAACAAAAAAAAAAGGAAACCAAACATATTCTTCATGTTTTCCTTATTCTCATTGTTTTTTAGAACAAAAAGCAGGTTTGAAAAACAACCAAACTTACCCTAAGTGGTTGAATCATTGTTTTAATAGGCACACAAATTATAAAGTCTTTTGAAAGTTGAAACTTGGTTTATAATGTACGGTAGTATCATACTCATACCCTTCTTCACATGTAAACACAAGCACATGGGGCCGTGGCGAACAACCACAATTAATCCTTTTGAAGTTTACACAATCAATTAGGAAAGCAATATACCGTCGAAAAATAAGATATGCGATGAGACTTTAATGGTTTAATTTCTATTAAATGATTTCTACAAGTCTTTCTTACAAGAAATAAGGGCAGAACTAAATAACTTCTCCAGCAGGCTACAGGCGATGAGTCAATATTTGCACATAAAATACTTGCGGATCTCTAAGATTATCTTATTTTCCAATATTTTCATATCGGGCTATTATTGTCCAAATTAATTGAAAATAGATTTTTTTAATAATTTTTTTGAAGATACTACGACAATTCATTTTAAGATAAATAAGTAAAATCAAGGTAATTTTTGGAGCAATAGGATTTAAATGATGCCATTTACTGCTTATATCCAAATTAGACTTTTTTGTAGACTAATAATTTGTAGACTTAATTTTAAATTTTATTTTTATTAAACTTCTAATAGTTTTATTATTTCCAAACATTTAGGAGCTGTTCCTAAAGTGATTTGTAAGAAAACTATTTTGGAAACATCATCCGAGCGAGACCCAAAAATTGGTTAAAGTAGCAGTGGCAAAGTTGAAATTTGACCTTGTTCCAATTACAATTTTGAAAGAATACAAACACAAAAATCTAGATAGGGTATTGTGACAAGCAAGATTATGAGTGAAGCTTCATTAAAGAAACAAACTAATTATGTTGACTAAGAAATATTGATTGATATAGAACTTTAACCTCAAATTGAGAATTAATTAGGAAGAAGTCGGTCGAGAGAAAACTTTGGGGAAGGAGCTAAGACCGGATAGGAGATTGTGTGGCGCTGAGCTAGAAGTCCGTTGACTGCCGAGTCAACCACGGGAATACAAGTGGACCGTCGGGTTGCAGACACCACTTTAGAAAATCGAGCGAGAGTCTCCTTTATGCGGGAGCTCTCTACCCCGAATACAATTCTTGTATAAAGCACATATCTGTCCCAAACAATCAATATATACCAATATAATCCCGACATGAGTAAAAATGCCTCTTGGGCTCATAAGCCAATACTCCTTAAACATACCAACTATTCTCCAATTATCTCCCCAATAATTCCATAGTTGATTTACACTTTTATACAAACATATAATGGCACATCTACAAGACTAATACATGTATGTCCAAAAAAAACATCGAAACCCTGGCCAGAAGCTTCTTAGAAATGGATTGTCTTCTCGGCGCTCCATGTACTGAAATATAAAGGGGGTCCCACGGCGGGGGTGAGCTAAAGCTCGATGGGAGAATGTCGCCCTAAGTGGGCTCTCACCACCTAAGTGCGTCTGATGCTCCAAAGAAAACCTACGCTCAGTAAATACATGATCCTACTTGAATGTCTACATGATTACCCCATGTCACGAGTCCTCATCGACTCACTCACACTTGCCTAAGCCATGTATGAGAAAATAATCATTTTCAAAACAAAACTTTTGTTCTTGAAAATATACTACCGAAATATTCGGTAAAATATGGGACTACCCTCCAGGTGATTGGTTGGTGAAGCTTTAGAAAGCAGTCATGGTCCTCATCCAAAATGATGCATTTGTACATCTCTGACCCAATTCTCGGAATATCATCTATTGAAATTCCTTTACGCAAACATATCCATTTTACAAAAATGCCTTGTCATGCACTCCACCTAATTCTGAATACGGTGCATATGAAAATGCATTATGCATTTTCAAAATCATTTACACCATATGTCCAACATGCATATTTTCAATCCTTCCTGTGCGCATGTAATTCCAACACATCAAGCATCACCCGATTTAGCTCAATTGAGCAATTCATAATTTCATCTCCAATGGCCTATGCTCACAATTATATTCCATATAATTGAAGCGAATCACAATTTTTATTCGACATCCACATACACACAATTATATTCCGTATAATTGTGACCTCATCGATAATCCACTCATTAAGCATTAACCTATTGATTTCCTCGCACCAAAATCAAGTCACTCATTTCATACAATTTCATACCAAAACACATGGACAATTTCAGCCCATTTATCTAGGCAGGAATTTTACGGAGTCCCAAAGCAGTAAGTGGGCTGTCCACGAACCCACACTTCCTACACCGGTTCCTCTTGGTGGAACCGATTTCCATTCCCATTTCCGGTCTCCTAATCACCAAAGCATAATTTATTCAATAAATTATCACAAAACACCCCAATTCAGTCCACAAAACAGGGGAAGTGGGCTGTCCACGGGCAGCCCACTCATCCTACATCGGTTCCAATTTTTGAAACCGATTTCCATAGCTATTCCCGGTCTCATGCCTACCAACATAGAATTTATTGCACAAATTCCACACAATCAGCCCACAACAGTTTCTGGACTGTCACGGCTGTCAAAAAAATCTCCAAAATTTCTACAATTTGGTTATGTTTGGGGCCAGATCCTCTGACCCATTCGGCCTTTCATACAAACAGCACATTTAATACCAAATTTCCACACAAACCTTTTGACTTTCTGGACAGTCACGGCCACACAAAAAATCTCTCAAATAAATTCAAATAATTCGGTCCCAGCTTTGGGACGATCAAGCAACCTCACGGCCTCAATCCAGCAGGAAACATCGAAAAACCCTTAAAATGGGAATAAAAGCATAGTAGAGAGAAAATCCTACCTCAAGGAGTTTGAAGAAACTCCCGATCCGGAATCCCACGCGTGCTTTGTCTCGCGTAGAACATTTCTCCGCTTCTTGTCGAGAAGCCGTAGACGGTTGGATGTTTGCGTATTTCTAGAGAGAAGTCCTCTCTCTCTCTAAAATCCTCTCAACAATGGCTACTGCACGAAATTTTCTGGTTCTTCACGTTTTTAGCTCATTTATGAAGGAGACGATACTGTGCAAAATTTTGTCTTTTAGTGCCATTTAAATCTTTTCCAAAAATGACCGTTATGTCCCTTTTTTCCCAGTTACGATATTCGGCACTACCTCGGCCGTCCATTTTCATCATTTCTCTACTCATAACACTTATGGTACATGAGTACTTGTTATATCTTCGTCGCATCGAAAAACGATTCTGACACGAGCACGATGCTACTCGAAAAGCGTGCCGACTCATTGTCTCGACAAATTGCGAAATTTTACGTCTTAACTAGATTTGTGAGGCGATTCCAACGGTATGATCAGGTTCGTCATCCGAGATCTAGAAGAGGTAATTACGGATTTTTAACCGTATTTAAAATTTTATAATCAAGTACGATTTTGCCCTTATTCGAAGGTAGATTTCTCGGGTCTTCTGATTGGCTTCTGGCATTTTGGATCTAGCATTAGCATTAAACGGTAGAACCTGACCTAGAAACAAAATATTGTTTGTGCTTCTCTAATAAAACATTCACTTTATGCATTGATAATCGCAATTTACGGGAGATAACTTCTGTTCAACAACCATAATGCATTTATTGCTTCCAGGTCGAAGAAAAATCTCTTGAGCGTTACCACGTATAAGGACAAGAAAGAAAAAGTTGATGCATGTGATCCAGCTTGGAACTGAGGTAGATCAATGTTGAATATTTTCCTAAACTAAGCAAGCTAATTCAACTAACTAAGAAATATTGATTGATATAGAACTTTAACCACAAAATTCAGAATTAATCAGGAAGAATTCGGAAATACAAAGAAAACCTGAGGGAAGGAGCTAAGACACAGATAGAGGGATTAGCTACACAGCATTCTACTGGATCCATTGGAATGCTCTCTCACCTTTCATACTTAAGGCCTTCGTTTATTTCTCGACATTTCCCTTCTGTTTATCAGATCATACATTTCAAGATCCTGCGGCTTATCACCGATTTCCCATTCTCTCAAACTTTACATCTCCAAACGAGAGAAGCAAGAAGTGCATGGATAACCTTTTACGCTTTCTTATTGTTTTCTTCTTCAGTTTTGTGGCCTGCTACAGTTGACTACTACCTTGGGGATGTCACGGCTGATGTGCAAAACCAGAGCCACAAGCCCAGTCGAAACCATGTCGCTAATAGGATCGATCTCGATTACCAATGAAATATGCTTCTCGACTCATACTTCACTTTGTCAGTTCATGGACCTGGCTGGACCATAGATTCTTCATCGGCAATGACTCCGCGCTCTCGATATGCGCCCCGACTGTGCTCCGATACACCAGGCACCGGTGAAAGCAATGGTAATCCTCGGGAGATATTTTCGGTGGATAGGCTGCGAGAGACATGGAGATCATCGGGTGCCATTAGCAAATGCTTGAAACGCTTTCTTTGAAGTAAGCCAGTGGCCAGTTTCACAGCGAGGGGTCTTTTCAGCCAACCTCTTCTCGAGTTGAAATACATCTCCAGCCGTGCGGTTCTTTGGGGGAAATAATTTTGGTGTTGCTATCTGACGCGGGTGATAAGATTACGTTTAGCGGAAAGATATGTAGTGGACTGCATGTGAGGAAGCGGTAATACCATTCATTAGGTAACTTCCTTGGGTTCATTGATGGTTTGCCAGCGTTCCTTCACGACATTCCCGGGTATAACACATGCACATTTTCTTATCGAGCACCGTATTTGAATAGTTTGTCTTGACAATCCACTCTGAAAACGCTCGGACTCGCCATCACCAGCGATGGACCTACATCGACAAAATTCTCAATGCACTTCAGCGGATATGTGTTGATGTATGTCGTAAACAACCATGCACCTTTTGTAAGGGAAGCATAATATATGGGGATGTAATGGGCTCGGGATGGTTGAACCCGATACTCATTGGGCGCGCCCTAAAGCTGAATGCGAGGGATTAGAACCCGGCCCCCTTGAAATGGTTGAGTGGATGACATGCGTGAGGCGCTTTTCTCTCACATTCCGAGGGTGATGGGTTGCACCATAAGTAGGTCACAGTGCGCAAATATCGGGGAGAGCTGCGGGATCACCAATTAGCCTGAATGGCGTCTGCTTGCGAGAATAGTCTCAGTGTAAAGTACTCGAACGACATGACCATAAAAATAGCGGCTCAAGGGCCAGTCTTATTTGTGTAACACCAATCATATTCCATTTACTTCTAATGTCGATGGAAATCAATAACACCAACGAAAGATGGATTTAATTATAGATTCACGAGGGAACATTAAATAGAGATAATAAAATTAGCGACACATCTAAAAGTCAATTGTTGTAAAGGTCCATACGATGCGGCGAGATCGGGATTATATGCAACCAATATTTTGGCATATGAAGTACACACACCATATTGCTTCCTTTTTTTTGAACAAGTTTTATATCTTATTAGATTGGTTATGTAAGTTTGAAACTAAATTGAGGCAATAATGTATAATCTTGTGGTGGAATTTACAAAAAAAAAATCAATAATAGAAGTATAGTCAATTTAATCTTATGTGAACTAATTCTTGCTATATTAATTATTTATTTGCCAAAACCTTCTTACGTTGAAGACAAAACCAATTAATCTCATAGAGTGAGAACAAAGTCCTGGATGAAGATCTAAAAACAATAATAGTACTTTTCGAGGTAGAATCTATGATTCGGGTAAGAATGTCTATGGTAGAAAGATTGGAAACTTAAGAATGAGGTAGTAGATGTTTCTGCAGTATTAATTTCGAATAAGAGACCCAAGATAGAACATTAGAGCAAACTGCGAACTCAAATAAACAGATCTAAGCTAATCTCTGATACATGGACCATTTCAGGCCTTCAAAAGAAACTTGTAGATAGCCTTTGTTGCATGTGTCATAAAAAATCGCCATTTGAATGTGGTCTAATGAACAAATTCAAATATTTTATCTTAATTTCTAGGCAAAGTAATCACATAAATTTTTAATTAAATAAATGGCGACCTTCTCGGGGAAATAAAGGGATGCGGTATGATCCAGTGAAAGTGCCTGAAATGCAACACATTACAATGCAGTAGAAGTTGAGCACATCACAAAGAACATGGGCAATTTTACATGAGAAAGTAAACTAGATAACCAAGAAGCGAAGATGAAAGTTCTAAAAGTTTCATGATTGTGAAAGTTCATTAAGAGAAAATGGACATACGAGAATCTTTTGAATGAAATGATTGTTAGAGCATATGTTGCTACATAACTAAGACACTCTGAGTGAGCTTTTAGTTGGGATCATGACTGACCAAAAGAAGTAAAGATCAAGTGTAACCATATGATATAGATGCAAGAAAATGGGCCTTGACAAGGTGTGGGTATAGAAGCATAACTATAGGTTATAGTTACAATTTTAGTTTGGCCACTACTAAGGTGGCCTATGGTTGGGGTCATTTGACCCTGGCCCGAAGATATGACTACGGAGGGGCCATTTCTTGGCGCAACTAGTAGAGATGGTTATGGATGAGGCTATTTCTTGGCGAAGTAACTATAAGAATTGACTATGATTGAAGCCATCGCAGCGCGACTATAAGGGTGATATATAGATGGGGTAATTTGTTGTGGCCCTTTACTATAAGGGAAGTTATAGATGAGGATTTTTATTGGCGCATTTATTATAAGGTGATATATAGATGGGAGTAATTTTGTACTACAATAAGGGTAATTATAGATGGGGTTTTTTTATTGGCTGCTACTCTGGTGATATATAGATGGGGTGCTTTGTTGGGTACGCTACTATAAGAGGTAGATATATATGGGTTTGTTTCTTTTAGCTGCAATTTGTTAGCATAAATGAAAGGTGGAATCTTTTAGATGTATCGGAAATCTTAGATCATAGGAGATATTCTACTCCATGAAAATTTAGTAAAAGATATATTGCTATTAAATCCCAACGATAGGTAACCAAAAGCGAAAACCAAATTAACAAAAAAGGTGGGAGAAGTTCCATGGTTAAAAAACAAGCGAATCTCATATTTCAATCACGAAAATTACATTGCAAAAACAGTCAAGGAACGAATGGCGGAAAAGTCTAATTCGTAAATATTTAAAATAGAATTGAACCATAAATGTTTTTCTTCAATTTTCCTTCAGTCAACATGAATCAACAATACAATATTAGCCAAAAATAGCACATATTCCTTATTTTCGGTAGGTGAACTCAATTGAACTACTCTCTTTGGATCCCAGCTGCGTGAGATGATCTTGAATAGAGGAAATAGTGCGAAGTGCATGATATCAGTAATGCATATGGAAATCGTGTTGTTCTATGGTTGAAAAATATCAAGAAGGGAGAAAAATGAAAATTGAAAAATGAAGATACTGTTCTAGGGTTGGTCACAATTATGATTTTCTAGTTACCCTGATTTAGTATTCATTGCCTTATTTCAACATTATATGCTTGGGTTCTTTAGATCTTAGCAAAGAAAAGGGCAAGAAATATGTTAGAAATATACTCAAAACTAGACTCCTCTGTCCAAAACCTCTTCAAACATTTTTTATTCTCTCCCTATTGTTCTCTCGATATTCAACAAAGCCATATGCAAGGGACAATTGACATATCTAATAGTAGATTTGTCGATCATCCATAATAGTTAAACTAGAATACATACATTGGAAGCTATCCCTTGACTTTGCCTTTTTAGAAGATATGAAGCTTTATTAGAACACCATGGTAGAGATAGTTCATAAGAAAAATCTTGAGGTATAATACAATAAAAGGTGAAAGAGTTTGAGTGTAGAACCCTTTATGCATAAGTCCTCGAATCAGTGTTGGTGATTTGGAAAAGAACGATTTCGAAGATGCGGTGATTAGAATAGAGCCAATTCTTTGTCGGGACCCAAATGGTATATCTTAGGTCAATCAGCGGAAGAAATTGGAGGCAATTCGGCTAAAGTTCGAGCCAAATGTGAGTGGAAAGGCGCACGGTCAATTTCGATCCATCTTTGGAGCAATGATGCCTCTTGATGACTCCCCGGCTCAGAAGCGCGATAGCGGTGGGCATTTCGAGGGGTTATATTTGGGGTATAATTGTACCAAACCCTTGGCTTTTCATCTGGATAAATTGAATGGTCAAATAAGGCAAGCATTTATCCACCTTGTGACCACTTAAATTTGTTATTTCATTTTCAAACAATAAAAGTAGCAATAGCGTATAGTGTTTGTCCCTTGTGTACATTATACTTGAATAAGGAAAAAATATGAGCCCCATTGAATCTTCTTTCTTACAACATTGTTCTAAATTTACTTGTGATCATGCGTATATATGTGCTCGCATGCTTCACCACCATTTAGACACTTCATGTGGGACATCCTATTAGACAGTCTTATCAAACCATAACCATTTCTTTGGGACCTTAGAGAAACAAAGTTTATGCTTATAAAAGGATTACTTGAATTTCGACTTGGATAGCTTCTTACTTGACGAAGAACTTACCCTACTTTTGCATATGTCTCTTAATAACTCTGTTTCACAGTTATTTTAATTGTACAATTGTAAAGTGATAGTTTTATATGTAGTTGTACAAGCACAATTAATTAAATGTAAATTTGTACAAGACTCACGCATGTCTTTTATTGATATATTCTTGAGGATCGACCGGACCGTAATAAACCGTTTTTAGTTCCAATTCTATTGTATTTAGCACTTTTGGAATAAAGAATTGCCTTAGAATAATATAAGACCAACAATTTCAACCAAAATTCTTGATTAAGCATTGATAACAACATTCGATCGAACAAAGCTTGTTCCAAAACATGATTATTGCCTAATTATACAAATAAGTCACATCAATTTCTTTTGCCTGACGAAATTAAGGTTTCGCCGGTAACTATGGTGAACCATATAGAAGCTTAGCATTGCAGTAGCTAGAACAACTATACTTTCTCTGCAGGAAATTAATGGAAACGGTTCAATGGAAGAGAAAGGCAATTCGAATAGGGAATGGAATTTAAATTTAGGATGTTTGGTTTTCAGCTCAAATGACAAAAAAAAGAAAAAAAAGAGAGAAGAGAGAGAGAGAGAGAGGCTGCATAGGAATACAGCAAAATATTCTTTTAAATGATAGTTAGGCATACTAAAAGAAGAAATTCTGACCACACACGAGGTTGTAATCAATTCGAAACTTGGCTCATACAAGGGGGCAAGTATTGGTTAGCGATATTTATAATGACTAAACATGAATATTGTGGTCCCGAACTAATTTCAATGTCTTGAAAGCTTACTTCAATGCTTATATCAATTGTATGCCTTGGAAATGATAGCTCGGATTCTTTGGCCAAAATTAAATAAGCGAGGAAGCAATGGCTTGTCTTCTATAGACTTGATCACATGACTTCCTGAAAGCGGGGGAGCCATTCAAGGGAATGGAGGAGATTGGTGGGAACTTCCATGCAAACCTTACAAGGTATTTTACCTTGTTCTATACGCTCTTTTTATCTTATGTATTCCTTGGAAAATGATGGCCACTAAATGCTACTAAATGATTACAAATATTCATAAATAATAAACATATCCAATGGTCATTCCTCATTGGAACAATTACAGTTCACCTTGCTCCTCTGTTCGGATTCTATGTTCTGTCTCTCTCGAGCATTCTATCAAACGGTTCAAGGACCCCTCTTAGGTTTTTATGCATTTAATTAACCATTTTCCGTATGGTTTTGGATTAATACTAATAGATTTTAATTCACTAAATCAATCAAAGATGAAGTTTAGATCCAGAAGAAAAATGACCTCAAGATCTTAAGGATCACATACGTTTCTCAATTATCTGACCCTTGGCGATCGACAATTCCCAGCGTGCAAAGAAAAAATCTAATATTTTCATTACTTGGAGACATAATTCTCAAACAAAAACTCAATAAAACACAGTAATCTAGAGAATATCGAAATTCCTTACAAGTGTGTAAAAACTAAAGGAAAATAGAAGAGATATAGAGCGAGCATCAAGCGAAATCGAAATTATCATATCTTTCTAGATATTTGAACAATCCATTAGGCAGAGTCCTTACTATTGCTATCACTCTCACCCTTGGTTGGCCCCTCTACTTAGCTTTCAATGTCTCTGGCCGCCCCTACGATTGCTTTGCATGCAACTACAATTCTATCGCAATTATATGTGGAGTCCTTTGTTAGTTGAGCTCAAATAAATATGAAACTAAAAGATATGTTTGGTTGCAAATTATTTTAGCCCCAACTAAAATAATGTCCTTACTAAGACACTTTTCTTGTAGTGAGCTTGATCTTTGCTTTCGAGAGATAAGTAAGTGATTAACATAACCCCATTCGAGAAAAAAAACAATCTTTGAGAGCGATAGGAACTGACATAATCAAAGAAGGTGAATATTTGGGGCTTCTCCAAGGAATTTTAGGCGATAGAATTGATTATTGTAGCCTCTTGGGCTCTCAGTAGGAAAGTACGTGCATCCTGCAGAAGGCCGGAAGAAGGAACTTCTAATAGTGAATGGTCTTTTACATAGAGAGTGATCCTTCAATCTAGCTCTGAGAGAATACTCTCATAACAATGCTTACGATGGTAGATAACTAACTAGTGATGTGTTTTCAACTGTTTCAAGGGCAATCATCAGCCATGCAGTTTGAATTCAAATGGAGAAAAGTTGGGCTCAAGAAAATCTACTCAAAGTCACAAAAAGAAGATCTCAAGGCCATACTAGAAAGCAATTGATAGATTTGAATTATAGGAAGCTATTTCATATAAGGAGAGGAATTTCAGAGTTTATTCCTTAGGAAAAGAAATATTGGAAAATTTATTAAGAAACCATTGAGAAGCAAGAGTATTGAGGAGATGTATAAAATTTAGATTGGTAGATGTAGTCTCATTCCGCGCTTTGAAGATATATCTACTTGGTGCTCCTAGCTACAAATATTGATAGAGAAGATCTGGATGAAGTTCACAATTTGTTTCATGTCAAATCTTTATATGCTTTAGCAATAGTTGTTTTGGTCATTTTTCGGTAGACCATTCAAGAACAATTCCATTCCATTGTTTAAAAAAAAAAATTGCGAGAAAAATGACCATACCTAGGATTACAATACTCAAACAATAATGATATTCTCTAAGCTTCATTTCTCAATTCAGCGATTACTAAGTTATATAAACAAATAACATTACAATATTCAGCAAGGAAAAGACATAATGTGTCACAAGGACATCAATGGTTGAAGGATCAATCTTATCAAAGTATAGCCATGACCATACTGAGTATCTTGGATGAATTCCCACGGTCAAACTATCACCATAGTATGACCAAAAAATAAGCAAACAAATTAAAAGCGAATGTTGAAAAATGGAAGTAAAAAAACTAGCAGCAAAATAAAAGCCTGATGCATTATGGTATACCGGTATGGTTTCCTTTATAGGACATGTAGACACGAGGAGCGGCCTTCATTTCCGGCCAAGCTACCGGTATCGGATCTCCAGCGGAAGCGGATCAAAGATGATCAAGCCTCGAAGTAGAGACATAGTCATAAAGCTACAACTTGATTTATGGATCGATTATAAAGTGAAGACGAGAAAAAGAGATTTTAAATTAATAAAATCAATGATTACGGGTGATAAAAAAATACACATGGAGAATGAGGCCCGAATTAGCTAGTTTAAGCCATGACCCAGCGGTTCACTGATGTAATCATGGAAAACGTTTTCAATAGTGGTGGCCCTTGCATTGAGAGTGCTCTGTCAATCTGTTGCATAGTTGGCCGAGATTGGGGATTGACACATAAGCATGCTAATGCTATCTTCACTGCAACCACTACTTCTAGCTCACCCACTTCATCCATGGGAGAGTGAGGGCGCTTGTCCATAACATCATTCAACGACCAATGGTCGGTAGTAGCGTGTGAGGTTGAGGATGGGGATGATCTTGTGCATTGATGAGATGAGTTCACGGGATGCCTTCTATAATTACACTCCCATTGTTACAACCAGAAGCTATAAATATCAGTTTTATTATCCACGCTTCATCGTGTAAGCAAGTTACGCAAATTAAGAAGATTACATCATGCTTTCTGCTCTGCTAAGAAATTATAATAATTATAACTAACGCACTAATTAAGAAAATGGTACAGGCGGTATAACCAAGTTCTGAAATGAAGTTCAATTAGATGAGTCAGGCTTTATAAAGCGAGTCTTGATCTTGCGAGTGGAGACATGGGCTTCATAATACGAATCTAACGAGAACATTGTTCTTGGTTATGTCTCGATGGTGCGGAGGTGAGCAATCATGGTGCATATAAGATAAAGCTTTAGCCACCTTCCCTGATGTTTAGCCTCCTGATCGATCAAGTTTTATATTTGCTTCTTTATCGTTAGCAGAATGTTTCTGAGCTCCCGCTTTTCCATAAACTCGTAAATCCAAAAATGAGTTCGGCAAATGTTGAAGCCATAAAGCGACAATATTGCGATGCCTTATGCGTGTTAGAGCATGAATCTCGCTTTTGAAAGCCTTCAAATCGGCCGTATCTCCACCATCTTGATCGATAGTGGTGAAGCTTTTCGCGGTAACACGAAAATCATATTCCATTACTTCTAATGTCACGATGGAAATCAATAACTTTGCGAGAAGATGGATTTAATTATGATTCTGGGAACATTAAATGAGATAATAAATTCGCGACATCTAAAGTCAATTGTTGTAAATGTCGAAACGATCTGCCTTGGTCCCGGGTTTATATTCAGCGATATTTTGGCATATGAGAAGTACACACACCATATTACTTATTTTTTGAACAAGTTTTATATTTTCTTGGGTGGTTATGTAACAAGTTTGAAACTAAATTCGGGACAATAATATAATCTTTGTGGTGGGCACAACAAAAACGATATTAGAAGTATAGTCGATTTAATCTTAATAGACTAATTGGCATTATTATTTGCGAAACCTTCTTACGTTGAAGCGAAGCGATTAATCTCATAGAAGGTGAAGAAACGAAGTACACGGATGATGATCACAAAAAAGCAGTAATACTTTTCGGGTAGAATCTATGATTAAGATAAGAATGTCATGGTAGAAAGATTTAAGCAGAATGAGGTAGTAGATGTTTAACGGTATTAATTTCAAATAAGAGACCCCAGATAGAACATTAGAGCAAGCTGAAATTTAAATAAACGGATCTAAGCTAATACGTGATACATGGACCATTTAGGCCTTGAGAAGTCTGAAGAGAAGGATTAAGAAATCCAAAAGCATTTCGATATAGTGATAATGTTATTTGTTCCCAAATCCAGTTTCCATGGAATAAAGTACTCATTGAAACTTTAAAGATAACATTGACCAAAATTTAGAACGAGAAAATAAAAAGATAAAGACCACAATCTAAGTCCCTTACAGCCAATCAAGAGGAAGCAGTGCATTTAGATTAGCTTCAAAATTAGTTCGGACAATCGGAGAGTAGGAAACTATTGTGGTCTCAGGGGAGAATAGAGAAACATACATCTACAAACAAAATCAACTCACCTCAATTTTATCCATGGAGCGAAGAATGTCTTGTTCGTCATCTACAGCGTATCTTGACTTAAACTTTGCTCACTTTCACATAATCGAGACAAAAACAACTTGTAGATAGCCTTTGTTCTATGTGTCATAAAACTAAGCCCTTTGAATGTGGTCCTAATGAACAAATTCAAATATTTGCTTAAATTTATAGGCAAAGTAATAGCATAAATTTTAATTAAATAAATATTGACCTTCTCCGGGGAATATGGAGGGATGCGGCATGATCCAAGTGAAGGCTGCGTAGGAAATGCAACACATTACAATGCGGTAAAGTGGAGAGCACATCTAAAACGAGGGCAATTTTACATGAAAAAGTAGAGTAGATAACCAAAAGGAAAAGCGAAGATAGAAAGTTCTAAAAAATGTTTAAAGATTGTGAGTTCATTGACAAGACAAGACATCTGTGAATCTTTTGAATGAAATGATCATTAAGAGCATATGTTGCTCACGTACCCTGACTAAGGCACTACTCGAGAGATAAGTATGAGATTAACATAAACCCGTTCCTTTAAGAAGGAAGAAAACAATGCGAGGAAAGCGATAGGAACTTGACATAATGTCAGAAGGTGACGTTGAGATGCTCCACGGGAATTTTAAATGATAGATTTGATTATTGTAGCCTCTCAGGCGCTCAAGTACGAAAGTACATGTTCGAGTGCGTGTATGGACACTTTATCTGAGAGATCTGAGGGCTTCTCCAAAATTTATTTGATAGATTTGATTATTGTAACTCTCGGGCTGAAAGTATGAAAGTACATGTTAGTGTGTGTGTATGGACACTTTATACGAGAGATGCAAAGGGTGAGTCCATTAACTGCATCCCACTGAGACCTCTAATCGTGAATGGTCTTTCTATAGAGTGATCACTCCAATCCAGCTACAGATAAATACTCTCATTACAATGCTTATAATGGTAGATAACTAACTAGTGATGTGCTTTCGACCATTTTAAGAGCATGCATCGACCATGCGATCGAGATTCAAATGGAGAAAAGTTGGCTCGAAAATCTACTCCAGAAGCGAAAGATCTCAGACGGGGCCCGGAAATCAGTGATAGATTTCAAGTATAGGAAGCTATTTCATATGAAGAGAGGAATTTCCAAGAGTTTATTCCTTGAGAAAAAAGAAAAATTGGAAAATTTAATGAAGAAACCATTGAGAAGCAAGAGCTATTCGAAGATGGCACAGAATTTGGATGTTATATGTAGTCCTCGATCCGCCAGATATATCTGCCCAGTGCTCTAATGATCTGAGAATCTTGATAAGAAGATCTGGTGAATCTTTATATGCTTTAGCGATAGTTGTTTGATCATTTTCTCGATGGAGCCGTTGAGGAAGGATTCATTCCATTGTTTGAGGAAAAAAATTGCGAGAAAAGATTACCATACCCATGATTACAATATCAAAAATAATGATTCTGCAACTTCATTTCTCAATTCGAGTTACTAAGTTATAAAACAAATAACATTACAATATTCGACAAGGAAAAGAACATCTTTGTGTCACGAAAGAACATCAATGGTTGAAGGATCAATCTCATCAAAGTATGTGAAAGCGACCATGCTGAGTATCTTTGGATGAATTCCACAGTCAAACTATCACCATAGAAACATGAACAAAAAACAAAACGAAACAAATTAAAACCAAATGTTGAAAATGGAAGTAAAAAAACTATGACAAAAGCACAATGCATTGTGGAATACCAATATGGTTTTCCACTTTATAGGACATGTAGACACGAGGCGGCCCCTTCATTTCCAGCTCTGGGAGTAATGTCAGTTGGTCTCCTTCTCTTGTGTGGTGTCCCGATCTTTTCAAAGATTGTGGTGGCCTGTTGAAACCATTCTTCAGTAGAACAATGCTCAGACCCTTCAATTAACACACCTAAAAAAAAGATTTAAAAATAATCGCTTCATCATAAAATAATACCCAAAAACAAATACATTCCAGCAGACATTTGTCATGGCAGCTCCAGTTATTTTGGTGATCTAAGCACAGGAAAAATAAATTTTGACTTTAAACCAAAATGACTACATGGAGTTGGGTACATTTTAGTGAGAAAATCTTCACTCGAAATGACCTAGCTCCGGAATTGAAGCTCAAAATTCAAAATCGACCGAAGTTTGTTTCTGAGAAAATTCAGAACCAAAATTTAAATCATCAAGCTCCATCTCTCATCCTTTAGAAAAACAACATAAAAGCGCGAAGATTCAATTTCTTCATTTCCTACTCTTATATACTTTTCTCGCTAATCAAACACAACGACCTTACATACAAGGGAGAAGGAAGAGAAAGTGAGAGCAAAGAAACACTTCATTATAAAAGATCGTAGTATGGATGTAATTACCTGAGATTTTCAACTCCATTTCATACGAGTGGCAGTGGAACGAAGAGAGGGGAAAGAAAAAACAAAAACTTCGGAACAAAAAAAGAAAATACGTAAAAGCCGAGGAGGGTTAGAGGCTTCACGGTGTGCGGTGATTTGAGTGACAGGAATGTGGAGAGGAAGAAGAGCAGGCTAAAGCCTAATTTCGGAAGACACGAAAAATTATTTTAAATTTAAAAATAAAGCCTAATTTGGAGGCCAGCCACGGTAGGAGTCGATCCGACCGATCAGAAATCGGACATGTCATAAAAATAAGAATGAATGGTATTTTTTCTTTCTTTTCCTTTATTTATTTATTTTTAACGCCCTTAAAATTGATAAGAATCAAACGTATCCTTAAAAACAATGAATATGGTAGAAAATGGTGTATAAAGTATACTCTAAAAATATATGGTGTTAATTTTTTTTTTAACAACTAAACACATTAATTATAATATAGTAAATTGTCTTCATTTAAACTCAAACTCAGACACCTACCCCTATGTCTTACCTATTTAAATATTGAACGTTCTATCATGTGAGTTAGGCATGATGGGCTGGTATTAAAATCTTAATATTCTTAATATATGATGATTCTAAAAGGAAAAGTGAATTTAGAAAAATTAGAATTACATATTTGAATAAAATAAAATGTAAATTTTTAAGGTTTTTAAGGAATTTAAAAAAAAATTAATTTAATTTTTTAAAGGCGTAAATTGACAACTTATCAACATCATACGATACTTTCTCAAACATTAAAGAAAATGAAAGTGAGAAGTTTCTCGAAGCTTTCGTTTACTTGAAAAGAGGTGTTTGTTAATATCATGGAAACTTGATATTAACATTGTACCATCATCAAAAATGTTTTCTACTGGAACTTATTTTCCCATACGAACAAACGAACAAACATACATACGCCAAAATAGTAATTACATACGAAAGCGAGAGGTGTCTTCTTCTCGTCACGAATTCTCAGTTCTGCTTTGTTTTTGTTCCTCGTCTGGACTTCCATGATAAACCATTGCAAATTTTGAAGGTTTGATGAGATAGTTATGTGGTTAGAGCATCAGGAAGATTAGTTGATGATCAGCGAACTTTGCCGCTACGTCTGGAAAGCATTCGTGGCCAGGGCAATGTGGATTTACTTTTCCATCTTTGTTCCTGGATTGATCTTGCATCAAATGCCATCATCTTTGTATTCTTGTTGCATATATCACTTGATTAGTTTGGCAATCTTTGTTCACTTTTCTCATACATTCTAGAGTCTGCAGTTTAAAAAACAATCCTCTAAAACGCCAGTGCTCGACTAGAGTGACATCCTATAATATACTGTATCCAAATTACAGAAGATGAATATTGAGATATGAATGCAAATGTTTTTGAAACAATATGAAAAAAAAAAAAAAAAATGATATGAAAGCAACCTGGCTGCGGGGATGAGTCTTCTTCCCTGACCATGTGTATGTTGGCTAATAAGCGCCCATGGCAATCTCGGTATCCCTTGAACCATCCAAGGATCTCTGGTTGTATTAGGCGATCCCGGTAGGATGTATTACAATGAAACCCCTGACCTTATTGAATGTTATAATGGTAGTTGTGAAAGCGATTTGAGGTCTAATGATAGAAGCGAGGTGGATTAAATTTAGAATGCTCACGGACATCATTTGGGCATGAAGTGAAGAATTTTCGAAAATTATGGCAGGGTGCCCTAATGAATAGTGATTTTTCTTATTTTATGGATGGAGGGGTTGCAAAGGGATTTTAAGAAATTTCGGTTCCTATGACTTTGAGCGATATTTAGAAGATAATGGGAGATTTAAGTGAATAGTGATTTAGGATGAAATTTGGAGCTGTATTTGAAATTTTTCGGAGAATTGAGCAATACGAAGGTCTAGAATAAATCATAAGACTAACGAAACTGAAATAAAGTGAAACGGTCGGGTTTGGATGGTTTCCGAGGTGATCGAGCGTGATTCTAGTTATGTCTGTTGTTGTCGGGATTACAGATTTTAATGATTTTAATCCGTTTCGGTGATTTGAGCACAGAAATTCCTTTGTGAAGGATTGGATTAAAATATTTTATGTTCAAATTTAAATATGAACTGACCATAGAATATTTTGACATATAATCGATATAAAAAAGCAATAAAGCGGCGAGATAAAATACGCTATAATGGAGATATTTAATTGTACTAGCCAATCAAATCTTTCTTAATGGCTAAGTTATGATTTAAATAATGGGTAAATGACTTGATCTCATGGGAATGGACCAATGAGAAGCTTGGATAAAAGAGTAATTCACTTTAAACCAACCAATGATATTTTTTTACTTAAGGGCACTTTTGGAATAATATTTTAAAGTCTAAAATTTGGGGATTTAAATTATAAAGAGGGGATCACGTATAGGAGAGGAAAGAAAGGAGAAAAGAGAGAAAGAAAGGGAAGAAAGAAGGAGAAAGGAGGAGAAAAGGGTAGAGACCAAGTGGTAGAGGTGAATTTTGATTCTCTTTCAAGCTTCCAAGTGAGCTCCAAGTGAATCAAGGAAGAGAAGACAAGAAACCCAGAAACAAGTAAGTTTTTCATGGTGGGAAAAGTTGGATTTTGATGTTTTTCATGCCTAATGATTTGATTTCCTTGTATGGATGTTAAATTGAAGTGGCATTTAGGGTTGAATGATGATGATTTTGAGATAGATTGAAAGCCATGGATTAGATTAGGGTTTTGAAAAATCAAGTGAGTAAGGGTTAGGGTTTGATAGTGAATTGTGTGTGATATGTTGAAATGGGTATAATGCATCAGATTTAAGTGTTTAGAGTGAAAGAAAAAATGGAAGAGAAACACATTTTGGTCAATTTTTGGGCAGCAGTCTCGGTACAGGAAATGTCCTGTTTTCTGTTTTGACCAGTTTTGGTAATTTGGCCATAACTTGCTCAATTTTGATCCGATTTGAGTGATTCAAGTTTCTGGTTACAATAGACTTCTATAGGAAAAATTTATCTGAAGGAAGTTCAAGCAAATTTTAATCGTAAAGTGCCCAGAAAATGGTTCAAAGTGGAGCTATGTGCAGATTCTGTTCTGCCAAACTGAGTTATTTGTTGTGCAGATTGTGTTATGTGGTTGAGGGCTTTAGAGACGGAATTTTAAATTGAAAATTTAAAGAGATGTTATTTGATATATCAAGAACTGATCTGGAGAGTTTCATAAATTTTGAAGACCGTTTGAATAATTTTTGAGTCAAAGTCTATAGGGTATGGTTGGAAAAAAGGTTGGCCAAAATGAATGAGTTTTTTAGTGCTTAGAGTAATTTGTTCATTTGGATTTAAATGAGATATTAATATGGTGGATTGAAATGGAAGTATGATTAATGTATAGTTGTGGTTTCTTGAAAAAGGTGAAAAGGACTATCGGACGAAAGCAGAATTCGACGGGGAAGCAGCGGGTTGGCGGTGAAGCTGTGAGTGAAAATGATATTTTGAGAATTTAGTTTTTTAAGAGTGAATGGTTTTTAATGGTAGCTAGTTTAATGTAGATTTTTATGTAAATGTTAAGGCATATGGAAATGTTTTATATTGCATTGTTTTATCTTGCATCAATGCATATATTTATATGTGTATTAAATATGTATGCATATGTTAAGGTATTATGAAAGTTTAAAAATATTTAAAGTATGCATATGTGTTTTAATGATAAAGTAAATGATTTAAATGTATTTATAAATGTATTTTGAAGAAATGTTTCTTGATGGTTACCTGCTAAACCCCCTATGGTATTATGACGATATCGTAGAAATTGCTTTAAAGCGTGTAAGGATTAAGAGGGTAAAGTTATAGGTTACTAAGCGAGGGAGAAATAGGTGTCTAGAGTAATATCCTTACACGTGATAAAGTACTATATTTGGAACCCTATCTGAAACGTGAGTTTCTCATGTAGTGGTTATAGCCCAGATGTGACATCCCCTCTGTCAGTGCCGAGTTGATGGTGTGTTTTATTCCCCTGGGTTCCATCGAGAAAGAATGAAAGAAGAAATAAAGAAAGAAAGAAAGTTTAAGGCATAAATGCTTAAAGCATAAATGGATTTTAAATATAAGTATTTATGGAAAGAAGTTTAGGCATAATTCTTAAAGCATAAATGGATTTTAAATGCATAAGTATTTATGGAAAAGAAAAAGTTTAAGGCATAAATTCTTAAAAGCATAAATGGATTTTAAATGCATAAGTATTTATTGAAAGAAGTTTAAGGTATAAATGTTTAAAGCATAAGCTGATTTTAATGGTATAAGTATTTATGGAAAGAAAGTTTAAGGCATAAATGTTTTGATGTATAAATAGTTTAATTGTATAAGTATGTATTATTTTGATATGCGAAAATGTTATATAAATGAAAATGTACACTCTTTGAGAGCTCGTTTAGCTCCTCTTTTTCCCATATGTTTCAACAAACATTTTCGGGTTAGGAGCCGGGTGGCCGGTAGAGTATCCTCTGTGCGCGATTGAGTCGACTATCGAGAGGCAGCTATGTGGCCCACGTGAAAATAATTTGCATATTGTATATGTGAATATTTTGTCATGTTTTGATAAAATTATGCATGGAGATTGAAGAAGGTTTAAATGTTTTGATTTGAAAGAAATAAATGTATATATATATATTGTGTTTGATTGGGTTGGCTAGACGAGGAGTCCTAATATGGAGATGAATTGAAGTTTAGAAGTGTTTTTTAAATGTTTCATCAGGTTTGTAAATTTGGGAAAGTCAGAAAACGGAGAGCTACGTAGATTTTCTGAAAAAATCTAAGTGTTGGAAAAGAAAGAAAAAGAAATTTTTTTAGCACTTCGCTTCCGCATTATTTTTAAAGATATGAAGAGGTGTAAGGGGTTCGCTCCACGGATTTTAATTTATGGTTTTAAGGAAAAGTTTCTATATCTGTTGGAGTGCCGGGAGGTCCCCTCGGGTTCATGAGGTTAATCCGGGTCGGGATCCTTCATATTCATCATCAACTATCATCCCTTTGGCATGGACATAAATCATAAATCTGCGGTACTTCTGAGCTAATCCCTGCAATGAAGAAGAAAAAGAAAAAACAGACTCTGAAGGTGAATAATAATGGTAGAACATATATAACCTCGGATTTGCAACTATAATGGAACAAATGATTCTCAGGTTGATATGTCTACATGATAAATGCACCATCAGACTGAAACCAAATTCCTTTTTTCATCAGTATTACTCAAAAACATGAAATATGATCTAAGCAACTTAGAAGATGGGAAAAATAAAGGGTGGACTATGAAGGCTAGCTCAGGTGTAAATTCAAGATAGAGACATGATATTGAATGAGCACTACACTGCAATTAAAAGAATAATTTTCTCATGTTTGGCTTTATCATGAAAAATACTAGAGAAAATCAAATATGATGAAAATTAATCAGCGAATTATGCCTTCTCAAACTATTTAATCATTATGTATAAGAAATTAATTAATTAAGTGAGCTTAGTAAGCTTACAAAAAATAATTTATTGACCTTAATATTTTTTCTTTTCTTCTTTCCTTAAAACCAAACTAAGCGAACAAATATGTAGAGGAAAGGCCAATATTACATAGAACAACAAATTACTAGCAACAAGAATAATAGGTTGAGCAGATTTGTTAATTTCCATTTCAATCCTTTTTTTTTTTTTTCCTTTAATTTATGATTAAGTATGAAATATGGAGCATTATACTTCAACCACAATGATATACGATTCAAATTGGGTAGCTGCAATTAGATATTCAACCCATGATAAAATGTTTTTTTTTTGGATGGAGAGAATACATGTAATAGTAAACTTTAACATCGGAGGGAAAATGCCCATACGAATGCACGGTTCTGGAAGATTGCATGTTTGAAGGACTTTATGTAGATGAACTTTCACGCTTTAGGCGGTAAAAGTTCAAATAATCTGTGGGTGATGCGTATCGGCCAAGGCTGTTTTATTAATAGCACCTTAATAATTTGGTACATCATACTCATTGTTTGTCCACTACCCAGTCATTCCAAATTTGATAGCTTTAAGGATCGAAATAAGTGTTTCTCGTTTAAGAATTTGAGTAGGTGAAATTTAGGAATAATATTAGAAAAATATAGAAAAAATATGTGAAGGGAAGTGATAGAAAGCCATATAGTCCACAAGCGGCTTTCTAGGGAGTCCTCATCAATGAGGAAAAAAAATAGATAAGAAAATCATTTTGAGTCTCGCCATTGAGAATTGCAATATTGCAAAGAAAACAAAATATTATTAACCAATTAAATTTTTTACATGGCCTTGTTATAGGCTCACATCTGAAAATTGAAGTATATTAGGACTCTAATGACCTATTATGACTCTAATTCTAATTTGGTTTCTAACTACTAAATCTTAATTTGATTCAAACTACTAAGCCTAATTTGACTCAAAGTAGTAATCCTAATTCAACTCCTGATTTAAACTAATAGAAATTCCCTACCTTAATGAATACGTTAAAGATTCATCACGTATATATTTAAGATTCATCCTCATCATAACAATCATAAAAATGAAAACAATATTTGAATATTTACGGCTTTATGTTCAAAACACGAGAGTTAGAGTCCTTCACATAATTGACCATAGATAGCGCTTGATCCTTCTGCTTTCATGTTGCTTGTTGCTAAATTTTACCAAGGTCCTTGACTCACCTTGTTGTTGTGACACCATGAATATGAATGAAATCCTTGTTGATTTGTTTTACGAGGACCTTATTAAGCTTATGGTTTAGATTGACTTAGATCACCTATATTCTCTTGATGATAGACTCATTTACAGTTCCATCTTTATTGTATTCCCTTGTTCTATCTTTGTTCGAGATAAACATTTTTTCAAACACGTTGTTTCTTAGCAGTCAACATTATGTACCATAAGGCATAGCAGATTCTGACTCATCGATCAAATTTTCCATGTAGTATGAAAGGCCTTACGTGATACAAATACTTCAAATTTGCTTCTCTGGTTCATTAATTTATGTACTAACAAGATGAAGAAATCCTCCTTGAAATAACACTCATTATGGATAATTAGTGTCTGTGATAACGAAACCATCACTTCTACGTATTTTAAAGCGATAAAAATTTGCAGGTCTCATCCTTACTTGAAGCACGTAAACTCGAAGTATCTATCGATAGTTATAACTTAGAGTTAACTCCCTTTATTACCAACAATTGAAACAATATAATCAACACACTACAAGCCTGTGATGCATCTCCTAATATACCAGAGTAATACGTGATGATCAATATAAAAAGTAAGAGATCGATAGTCGGGTTTCATTTAATACGTCCTCGACATTTGTCATACTTCTTACGAGACTCATTATACGTGACTTTGATCACATATTTAACTCAAACCTCTCTCTCTTACACCCAGTGATACAGTGAATTCCTTAGAAATCCCTTGCGCCATCCTCAATGTCAATAAGCACTACATGAAATCTTTCTTATCGTTCAAATTCTCTTTAATTTATCCAAGAAAATAGCTTCATGATTATTTCCTTGAGAAACACTCCAAGTACAAACTTGATACCGCATTACACGCCTTAAAGTTTGCTTAATCACTCACTCAAGTTCCATAACACCTTGTAAAGCTTAACATCATGATAATTTGTGGAGCTTTATATTCGACCTTCTTTCTGCATATTATGTTTACGAAAGTGTTTTTCATCCTTTTGTCTTCATGATTAGGGTCTTGTTAAACAAATTAGTCCTATACACCGCTCTGAAAAGAAAAAATCCCATGTTCTCTGACCTTCCATATTCTCATCTTTCCATGATTTTAGACTTCCTATCTCCTTATGTCATAATAACTCCCAAGCCTAAACTAAAAAATTCTATGATCTGCCTCTAATGCGATTGAATGATACCGCACTCATGTTCTAGCATCTTCCTATTACAACCACTTGAATAGAACTCACTCTTAGAGCTATTTATCAAGGGAGGGAACCAGTGGTTATAAACCCTGAGCCAAGCCGTAACTTAACGATGTGGGACTCATAATGGTCATAACAATCCTCCCTCTTTCTAGCCAGGCGTCCGCAATGAGTTAGTGACTTATGAACCGCGGTGTTAATAGCCACTCCCACGACACTTATAGTGACTTCGCGGACCCCACGGGTAGTAGCCCTCCTGATTTCGAGGCGATGGTCATCCCAAGGAATGAACCACTCTAATACCCTTTGTTACAATACTTGAGTAGAGCTCACCCTTAAGCTAGTTGTCGAGGAAGCCCAGTGGTTATAAACCCACAAAATCAGCGAGTAACTTAGCGGTTGGGACTCATAATGGGTCATAACACTTTCATACCTATCTTACCTTATAAATCATCCAGGGCCTAGAATTTTACTTCAATTCTTATTTTGTAGCCTTCTTCAAGATAGTGAATAATTTCTTAACTTCCATCTTATACGATGCTACATTCTTTTCTTAACATTTCCTATTGCAAATCTTCCATTCACCAACAATTTTATCTAAACCTCTGTCCTTTGCAACCTCTTGGAAACTGTCTATGCATTCCCTAAGCCATGAAACTTTACCTTTTATCTTGATTTTAGATTCTGTATTGCATAGTTTTATGAATTAAATGTTGGGGACTAACTTTATTCATGGCTTTTCAACATTCATATTCGGGTTCATCTCGATCCCTCTTGATGAAGATTTTACTCCAGAGGGTAAGTAAGTTTTTAAAGATTATGTAGAAGTTTGTATAAAAAAATAAATAAATAAAAGTGTTTTTCCTTGTTACGTTGGGAGTTGAGGCTTACGGATCGACCTTTGCCAGTAGACATAACTTTCTAACTTACGAGATTTAAGTAAAATCGGCTAATAATGCATAGGTGGCGGATCCACCAAAATGGCAAATGAAAAAACAAAGTAGAGTCATGCCAAGTTAGAAAAATATCCAACCCACATCCTTGAATCTTTGGAGGTAGAAAAGATAACTACAATACATGAAAAAGGATGTTTGTTTAACTGCCAAAAGAATTTCTTGCGACCTACTTAGAACACCATACATTACATCGGGTATCACTATATAGACACGAAATGTTCATATGCGCGGTTACTGCTACAAAATTTTAAGAGGCCGAGTTCCATAGAATTAAATTATGCACTGCTCACCTGGGCTAGAATGTAAATTAGAAAACATAGAAGAGAATGAACTCTTTAAAAGCATGAATTAGAAACAAAAAAGATTTGAAGGAAATTTTGAATAAGCATCCTATTGACTTCGAGAGAGAGTGTGCGAATACTAATTATTATAATCACGTGAAAGGCAGAAGCAAGGAAGAAAAGAAGGAAATATTATTTACATGTGCATGTCAAAATTTTGATGGTAAAATAGAAAATAACAGCAAAAAATCCCGAATTTTTGTAAAAGAAAAAACGACTCAAATAAATCTTCATGCACATAGTTTTAAAGGTCACGAGGCACA